>CM024757.1:146419673-146519477 GCA_014218235.1 Colocasia esculenta
CAAGGGTTCTTTTGAGCTGTTGACCAATTGGGCATTATCTGTTGACAGTTGTGTCGACCTGCCTTCTAGGTGCGTCGTCGGGTGTAAACGAGTCGAGTATTATACTGCTCAATCTCTGTTCGTTAATTTTTAATTGAGCTCGAGTTTTATTGAGTATTGAAAATAGTTGTTCAAGCTTGGTTCGTTTAAATACTCTCGTGTTCGAGCCCTTAACGAATATCTTAACAAGTGCAATTGAATTTGTGAGTTATATATATATATATATCTATATTATGTATATATATAAGTCCAACTCAATTTACAAGTAAAAAATTAATTGTTTATAAGACTCAAATTTATCTTATTTCAAGGTCATACCCTAAGATCCTTCATAAATTACTTATTTAATTATTTTAGTATAATGTTTAAAATATTTAACAACTATATTTATAATTTTTATAATAAAAAAAATAAACGAACTTGTTCAGGAGCTTAAACGAGCCGAGTAGACATTTGCTCATATTCGACTCGTTTATGAAACGAGCTTCAATTTTTGTTTGAGCTTGACTCATTTACCTTATTAAACAAGCCGAATTAGAGTAACATCTGAGTCGAATTCGAGCTACTTGTCGAGTGTATTAGTTCGTCTACAACACTTCCTTTCATAATTTGTGTATTTACACTCTTATATTTAATCTTTTACATTTTAGTATTCATAAGTATTTCGTACCTTAACAAAAATTCTTTAATAATAAATAAATATTAATATTTCATATTTATAATAAGGAATTAAAATAATTTAAGTATATTAACAAGTAACCAATCGAGTATTTTAATGAACATATTATCGAGTATCTTAACGAGTTGTTCGCGAACGTATTCGAGTCGAGCATATCTTTGTTCAAGTTCGACTCGTTTATGAATCAAGCTTATATTTTTGTTCAAACTCGGCTCATTTATCTAATAATGAGCCGAGTCAAGTTTTTATCGAGCCGCGTTTCGAGCTACTTGTCTAGTGTATTGGTTCGTTTGCAACCCTATGCATCGACCTGCCTTCTAGGTGTCTCAACACAATCTTGAATCTGTCGACATATGTTCATGTATTTCCACTTATTGTTCTGTTGGGAGGTCTTCAGGAAGACTCCTTGTATTTGTTCATAAAAAGATACTTGCAAGAAATTTGTTAGTAGTACTGTTAAAGGACAATTAAGAATTTAAACACATCTGTGACTACTTCCTCTTCAGGGATGTTCTCACGAAATCATATTAATATGATGATATTCATTCAGAGTAAGTATGTATTTCAGAGTATTTCTCTCCCCTTTTGTCAATGACCAAAAGGAAATTATATGAAATAGAAATGAGGAAACCAAAAAGAAAGGTGTGAGGAAAGATTAATGAAGTCTCCCCTTTAGTACAAGGCTCCCCCTTAGCTCAAACCAATTTAAGGAGATAAAGGAGTGAAATGTAGAGAAGAAGGAGTAGACCATGAAATTTACCTTTAAAAAGAATAGTGAGAGTGGTAGTTAAAAATTGGATCAATGTAGAGACTGAGATTATACAGTTCAACCTAATGTATGAAGGTGTTAGAAGTCATGCATTTTCGAGGTACTCTAAAAGATTATTGTCTTCAGTTATTGCAGGAATATATCCTTTACAAATTGCACATGCCCAACTCTCTTCGGAGAGAGGTGAATATCTCTTCAGGTAGGGCTTTTGTAAAGATGTCTGCCAACTGATTTTCCATATCTACAAATGAAATTTTAATGTTACCATTTACTACATTATCTCTAAAGAAATGATACTTAACCTTAATATGTTTTGTTCTTAAATGTTGTACTTGATTCTTTGTTAGATTGATTGTACTAGTGTTGTCACATAACAGCGGTACAAATTTGATATTTAGTCCATAATCCTCAAGTTGTTGTTTGATCCACAGTAGTTGAGTGCAGTAACTCCCAACACCAACATATTCAGCTTCAGTTGTTGACAGAGCCACAGAGTTCTGCTTTCTTGAGGACCAGGAGATCAAACACCCTGCAAGAAATTGACAGGAATCACTGGTGCTTTTTCTATCTACTTTGCATCCAGCATAATCAGCATCGATATATCCAATTAAGCTCATCTTACATGATCTTGGATACCATAGACCTAATTCACATGTATGTGCTAAATATCTAAAAATCCTTTTGACTGAAATTAAATGGGATTCTTTAGGATCTGCTTGGTACCTATCATACATGCAGACACTAAATAAAATGTCTGGTCTAGTAGTAGTTAGGTATAGTAGAGAACCAATCATACCTCTGTAAGATTTCTGATCTACTTTCTTACCTTGAGGATCACTGTCTAACTTGGTAGAAGTGCTCATAGGAGTGGTTATATGCTTTGCTTGTTCAAAACCAAACTTCTTTAGCAAATCCTTGATGTACTTGGTCTGATTGATGTGGGTTCCCTCCTTGTCTTGTTTGATTTGGAGTCCAAGAAAGTAAGTAAGTTCTCCCATCGAACTCATCTCAAATTCTCCCTACATTAATTCTTCAAAATACTTGCAAAGAGATTCATCAGTGGCACAAAAAATGATGTCATCAACATAAATTTGTACAATTAATGTGTTCTGAGAGTATGATTTAATGAATAATGTACTATCTTTTCCCCTTGTAAAACCATGTTTTAAAAGAAATGCACTTAGTCTTTCATACTAAACTCTAGGTGCTTGTTTTAGACCATATAGTGCCTTATGCAATTTGAAAATATGATTAGAATGTTCTCTATCTTCAAAACTAGGAGGATGTTCAACATAGACTTCCTCTTGTATAAAACCATTTAAAAATGTAAATTTCACATCCATTTGAAACAATTTTAAATCACATGCAGACGCATATGCTAGTAAAATTCGAATAATCTCAAGTCTAGCTATTGGTGCATATGTTTCATCAAAATCAAAAGAAAAGCCATGGCTGTTGCTTGGGACAATGAAGAAGCCACCACTTCAAGTTCATCTAGCTCAGAATCAGAGAAAGAGCAAGTAAATCTAGCCCTCATGGTAGGACTAGA
Organism: Colocasia esculenta; assembly: GCA_014218235.1. Classification (NCBI taxonomy): domain Eukaryota; kingdom Viridiplantae; phylum Streptophyta; class Magnoliopsida; order Alismatales; family Araceae; genus Colocasia; species Colocasia esculenta. The sequence goes on from CM024757.1 coordinate 146,422,710, forward strand.
TGAGGTACATTCTGACCCTTCTTTTGATTCATGCATTGATTCAGGGTCAGACTCTGAAGGCTTAGAAGAAGTCTTTAATGAACTTTATGAAAAATATAAAAGTGTCGTAAAAGAATTAAAAAAATTGAAAAATAATCTTACTTGATTAGAAAACACTAACTCTGATCTTAAATCAGAAATGGAACAATTGGAAACACAATTGAAGGAAAGTAAAGATAATAATCATCTTTTGAATGAAAACTTAAAAAGCAAGAACAATGAAAAATTAAAGTTAGAAGAAAAATTAAAAACTCTAATTGAGGAAAATCTTTATTTAAAAGAATCAGTTAGGAAGTTAACTAAAGGGAAAACATCTCTAACTCTATGCTTAAAAGGATCAAAAATCTGGAAACAATAAACAATGGCTTGGATACATACCTCCTGAAAAAGAAAAACAAGTCATAATTCCTAAAAAATATCCATTGCCAAAATTTGTAAAAGAAACCAAAATGGCTCAGAAAAAGGCCCCTGAAATGAACAAGTTCTATCATAAGAACAAGGTCTCTAAAAATTGTGTTCTAAATAGACATCACAAAGATAATAAGATTTGCAAATCAAATTATATTCATTGTTATTCTCATTGTAATAAATTAGGACACACAGTATATACCTGCACAACTAGGCACCTAGTATGGATTCCGAAAGGATATTTTCATGCATCTAACCATCAAGGACCCAAAAAGATTTGGGTACCTACTTTTGAATAAGTTGTTTGCAGGATGACATTGGAGCATCAGGAACAAAGGATGCTCAAGGCATTGGTGGCTGCCAACTCTTCATCCAACTCACATCTGAAGAGGGAGTAGTCACATATTTGTTTTTAAATTTATAATTACTACTAACAACTGTTTGCAAGTCTCATTCAGGGGGAGCACATAATAAGGGGGAGCTACTCATTTATGTCAAAAATTGTTGAACCCCTCTCACACAACATACTGGTAAGAAGTATTCACAAAAGGGGGGAGACTGCAATGGTTAGATCCTTCCTTTTTGGTTAGTGACAAAAAGGGGTAGAGTATGCATAATCTGTGAATTTTTTTGTATTTTCTATGTTTTAAGTATTTTTGTCAGAAAATTCTCATAAGTTTTGTCATCACTAAAAAGGGAGAGATTGTTGAACCACTCTTATTTTTACCCTTATATTTTGGTGATAACAAAACTCATGATTAATTAAATATTATAAATATATTTAATATCATATTTTCCTAATAAATATAAATTTATGGCACTATCGCTTTGTGTTTTGCACTGAAAAGGTAAATCGATGATTGTTTAACAAACATCGATTACTGACTAAGTGCCATAACGATTTCCATACATAAACATTGATTATGGTTCATCTCATGTAAACATCAATTTTATTCAACATCGATTTCACTTAAACATCGACTCTGTTGAACAACAATTTCATTAGAACATCGATTTTGCTTAAACATCGATTTCGATCAAACATCGATTTCATTGAAACATCGACTCCATGTAAACATCGACTCCATGCAAACATCGATTCACTCTCAACATGGATTATGTTTACATCGACTCTCTTTATACATCGATTTTGTTTAAACATAGATTTTAAACATCGATTTCGATCAAACAACGACTCCATTGAAACATCGACTTCGAAACATGGATTACATTGAAACAACGATTACATTGGAACATCGATTGTCTTTCACATAGACTCTATTTCACTTAAACATCGATTTTCTCTGTATTTCAAACATTTCAAATTGTCTTTGGTGCTCAATAAAAACTCAAATACATTTCATATGCGTAACCTAATATCTCTCTGACAGAAAATCTTTTTGCTTATCTCATAGTATCTCTTCCTTCCTGTCAGACAAAAAGGGATTACCTACCACTTCTGGATGTCAGCAGAAAACACAGAGGTATGCGCCTTCTGACATAAACACTCTTTGATCTAAACACTTTCTTCTATGTTTTCAGACCTCGAAGACCACCAAGTGGCTGTCAGTCAGAAGAAGAAGAATAGAAAGATCAGCAACGACTAGAAGAGTTCCAACAGATCTCTTCAACGGATCTGTTCAAAGTTGCTCCATATAAAAGATGAAGCAAGGCTAAAGAACTAGAAAGAGCTTTTCTGAAGATCTTTGTATGAGTGTACATCCAGTGAGAAACCTTAACGCCATATACACTCAAAGAAAGAGAGAAGTGCTCGAGCCTGTTCAAGAGAAGCTTTTCATAGCAGAAGATTTCGAAGCCTTTAAGCCTTCCTCTCTTCACTCTCTCTATGCTCATTGTAATTCTTGGGGAGAGTCTTTCAGCTGAGAGTTTCTGAGTTAGAGCCCATTCTTGAAAAACTCTCAGCCTGTTCTTTCTTTTCTAAGAAAGAGTTCGGTCCAGCTAAGGGATTGTTCTTAGCATTTCCTTTAGGGAAGAACCTAGCTAGGATTAGTGTCAGCAGAACCTTGTTGGGGTTTGTACCAATAGAACCTAGCTGGGGGTTTAAGTCTAGCATAACCACACTGGGGTTTGTTCCAGGATGTTAGCTTCTTGACCTGTAATAGAAGTGAGTCTCCTTCCTACTCGGAAAGGAAGAGGACCAATGGGGAGCTGGGGGTTTGTATATCCTTGGGGGGATTGTACCCCAATTAGTGAAATCTCAAGATTTACTTGGGGACTGGACGTAGGTCTTCCTTCTGTGAAGTACCGAACCAGGATAAAATTCATTGTGTTCTTTGTGTGATTGTTTATTTACTTCCGCACTGCTACTCTCTATCACACTCAACTACATTAACTAACCAAACTTTTAAGTGGAGTTTTCTGTGTTTAATTTTCTATTTTTATAGCCAATCTATTCACCCCCCTCTAGATAGCATGGTGCCAACCGTACTTAGTGGGCCAACACTGCCACGAGGGCTAGATTTACTTGTTCTTCTTCTTTTGATTCTGAACTTGATGAGTCTAAACTTGTTGCTTCCTCATTATCCCAAGCTGCTACCATTGCTTTCTTCTTGTATCCTTTCTATTTCTTTACTTTCTCCTTCTTTTTCTTATGCTTGTCAGCCTGATCTTTTCTTTTGAGCTTTGGACATTCAGTTTTGAAATATCCAGGTTGCTTGCATTCATAACATGTTGGTTCTTTGCTTTTCTTGTCCTTCTTGAAGTATCTTTTAGATCCATACTTCTTCTTCTTAGCAAGAATTCTCTGAAGTTTTCTAGATATCATTGCTTCGTCATCACTGTCTTCAGATTTTTCTGTAGAGTCTTTAGAGAATGAGGAGAAAGAATCTGCAACTTTCAAAGCATTTGACATTTTCTTTTTCGAAGAGCTTTCTAAAAAACTTTCCATGTTAATCTTATGAGCCATGAGAGAGCCATTTAATTTATCAATAGAAAGTTCTATAAGATCATGCGCTTTTTCAATAGTAGTAACTTTAGGAGTCTAGAATGAGTTAATGATCTAAGAATTTTTCTGACTGTTTCTTCATCAGTAAGCTTTTTACATAGTGAACTTAGACCAACTGTTATATTGGTAAATCTATTGTACATTTGAGTAATATTTTTATTTGGTAACATTTTAAACTATTCATATTGAGAGACAAGAATATCTATTCTAGTTTGCTTTACTTTATCTGTTCCTTCATAGGTTATTTGTAGTTTATCCCACATTTTCTTAGCAGTTTTACATGTGGATAATCTATTAAATTCTCTTTTAGATAATGTACAACACAAATAATTTTTAGCCTTATAATTTAGAGACATATTCCTTTTTTCAGCTATAGATAAAGTAGAAGTACCATCAACAAGTATAGTATAATCACCTTGTTCTATTACCTGCCACAGGTCAAAGTCTGTGCTTCGGATGAAGCATTCCATTCTCATCTTCCAGTACTGGTAATCTTCACCATTAAAGAATAGTAGTCTTGTAACACACTATCCTTCATAGTTGTGACCTTCAGCTGCCATCTCTTCCCAAATCTTTCTACTCTTCTGAGAAGACCTCGCTCTGATACCACTTGTTGGATCGAGATGGAGCTTTAGATGTCCTAGAGGGGGGGGGGGGGTGAATAGGACTTCTTAGACTGTTAAAATTTATCTAAAAATAAATCACACTAGATAGTATAGTTAGTACTTAGTGTGGTGTGTGTAAAACAAGTGAGAACTTGGCGGAAATAATCACACAAGTGCACAAAGGATTTATCCTAGTTCAGACCTCCTGTCAAACAGGAGTCCTACATCCAGTCTCCAAACACCCCTTGGGATTTTCACTAGCTACCAAGAACACTTGGCCTTCTCTCAACTTGAGAGGTATTACAACCCACTTGCTCCCACGTAAGTCTTCCCTTCACAGAGGGGCATTACAACCACCTACAACCGTAGGTCTTCCCTTCACAGAGGGGCACTACAGGGAACAAACCCCCTGCTGGTTACAACACATAAATGAACACAGGTGTGTCTGCTCTGAAGGAAGAGCAAACACAGAAGATCAGAAAGAGTTGTACAAATAAGAAAGACTACTCTAACTCTTTCTGACTGAGGGTTGACTGAGAAGATTTATAGACAAGTAAACACCACCCAAGAACTTCAAATGCAGGAGAGTAGAAGGTTGTAGCTTGAACATAAGACTATCTTTCAGATCTTGTGTGCTCTTTTCTTTCTTTGGTGAGTGTGGAGACTTCTCTCTATTTTTGTGTATGCACTTGGCATATGTCTCACACCTTGCTGTCTTGTATTTCAAACATCAGCTTCATATGTATGCTTCATTCTTCAGCTTCCCGTTTGAAAGTAGCCATTTGAATTTGAACATTGTGTCTTGAAACTTGAGACTTCTTGAGATGTCCATCATCAGATCATCAGGCATTTAAACCCAAATACCTCCATTCTTTCAGAGGTAGGTTAGATACCAAAATATATAAAACAGAAAGTATTTCAGACAGACAGATGTACATGCATTTAAAGACAGACAGGCGCTGGTATGAGTCATGCAAAAGCTTTTCCTCAAAACATGGAGTCTTGACAGAAAGTGAGATGTGGTAGGTGAGTTCTGATAGATAGACCATACTACTTATACCTACCACTGCATTTTCTGCAGACCATCTGTCATGCAAAGTAAGAACTATATGACTAACAGTGAGTGAGAGAGTAGATATACAAATCTTTCAAGTTTCAAGATAATGGAAATGTCATTTTAAATTTGAATACATTAGACTCAATTTTTCTCGCTACAACATTTGAACTTGATAACAAAAAAATAGAGAAGTACAAAGCACATTGGATAAATTATCATACAGATAACAAAGAGAATGTCACAGTGTACATCATGTGTTCATTAAATGATTCCATTAAAAATTAAAACATTAATCGCACTAATAATAATACCTTAATAGTTTCTTTCTACAAATATAACAATAGTCATTAAGAAACTATTTGTCAAAAGTGAAAACCTAACTTTGACTCTCCAAGAGTCGGAGTGGGTCAATAATTAATATAACCAACAATCGATATGAATCATATAAGCAATCGATGTTCAGAAAAAGACAATCGATATTCATAACAGTAATCAATGTTTAAGTGTAAGAGCAATCGATGTTCTAGGGCAATCGATGTTCTAAGGCAATCGATATTTCAGACAATCGATGTTCAGAGAAAGACAATCAATATTCATAACAGCAATTGATGTTTAAGTGTAAGAGGAATCGATGTTATAAGTCAATCGGTATGAAACTTTGACTGTATAGAAGTGAAGTAGGATCAACAATCGATACTTATATGATCAACAATCAATACAAACAATTGATACATACAATCGATATGCAATAACAACAATCGATACAAACAATCGATACAGACATGGTCAACAATTCATACAATACAAAGGCAATCGATATGAAACTTCGATTACATACTTCAACTGTTTAGAAGTCGCAGTGAGATATCGATTGGTGGCCTTTAATGTCAATCGGTACTTAACTTCGACTTCTTAAGAATCGGAGTTGTACATATTGTTCATCAGTTGATATCATACTTCGACTTTTTAGGAGTCGGAGTGTGACCAGTTTGTTTAGTAATCGGCCCAGCACTTCGAATTCTAGGGAGTAGAAGTCAGTATGATATATATGTATGTATACATTTTGTACTTAGAAAATTTTCTTAATGAAAGTTGACAGTGTGTCGACACTTAGGCTTAGTGTGTCGACACCAATTGAATGTAAATGTTATATAATATAATACATGTATGCCTTTACTTTAGCACATTAAGTTTCATACAAAATAAAGTGTGGTATAATTAAATAAATTTGTTTAGGAGATTACTAAAAGATTTTGTCATAAGTAAAAACAATGATCAAGCATTTGAAGATTATTTATGATAATCATGAGGTTTTTTTATCACCAAAATAAAAAGATAAAATATAGGAGTGGTTCAACAATCTCAAAGGTCCCTAAACCAAGCCCAAGATGAACACGAAGGAGGGCTTGATCTGAGACGATAGCTCTCTCTTCTGGAAGAAGAATACAGAGAACTGCAAAGAGAGAGATGAAGAAAGCTAGAAGAGAAATGGCTCCGACGCTCTGCTTTCTTTGATGGTTGAGGAGGGATGTATGCGTTGGTGTGCTATCTCAAACTTCAAATCCTTTTCACGCAGAAGAGATGTCTTGTGATAACATCCACTCCTTTTATAGACTATTGGAGGATGTATCCGTTGATATGTCTGTTTAGTCTTCAGCTTGCAGGTTTCCAGGAGGATCCATTGAGTCTTTTTGCTTAAGCTTCATGCATGTTTCCCATGCAGATGTTGTGTCTAACATTTTCTTCAATAGAGTATTGGATACCTTTAGGGAATAAATTCTAGGAAGAGATGGTGAGAAGAAAAGGATAGTTCATGTCAATCACACCATGCATCTTCTACCTATTACCCTTATTTTCGGTTGACTACCTTTTCTACTAGGTGGGAGCTTTCTTATCTGTAGCAACCTGCATGAGGTGAGAATGTATGGCCTATATCTAAAAAGCATGAGCTACTAAAATTTTCGAGCCTTTAAGGAAGACTTAAATTTTTAATGCATGCTAAAACAAAAATTTTAATAACACAAATCTTTTGCAAAGCTCTTAAATAAACAATGAAATGATAGTTCAATAAATAAAGCTATTATCTGTTGCCATGGATTCAATTTTAATTTCAGAAATTTAACTAAAATCATCATAATTTGTAACACCCTCTAATTAGTGTACATTTGAAATTTCATTTCGGTTGGACATTGTTTGGATACAAAACTGAAGGACCAAAGAGCCTGGATGAATTACACTTGATTTACATAACCTATTTACATAACAATTACTAAGAAACTTACCGCCTACGGAAAGCTCCTACCATGTATTGTTATACGTGTTACCATGGGGTAAAGCTTTCCCTAGCATGGCTAAATATAGAGTTGGGTAAGATAAGGGGAAATATTCACCATACATGTGTAAATCCAAGTGGAATTCATGCATCCCCATCCCTATTTATAAACTTTTACGTATGGTCATATGCACGCTTTGGGTGTTTGTTCTTCTGCTTGTGCTGTGGCCAGTAGCACCCTTTTGCTATTCGAAGAGGAAGAGAAATGTGTGAACTTGCTTGTAGGTAGGAATCTTTCACTCCTTCTTTCTCTTTCTCAGATATTAGTGTTTTTTGGTAGAGTTCGAACCTTTGTTATGTAAAAAGATCTTGGACTCAAGACGACACCCAAAAACCAAAGCAAGCAGACCAAAATGTCGACAGGTGCTCTCAAAAAGTCGACATACAGACCTAGTGTGTTGAAAGATACCCTTCGTCTGTCAACAAATAGACACAATTTCTCGACAAATACCCTTAGTCTGTCGACAAACAGACCTAGTTTTCTATGATTACCTAGTTTGTCTTGAGCCTGAGATTCTTCATATGCAATACATGTCTTTTGAACTTCTTGTTGGACAACCATGCTGTTAGCTTGGTTTTCTAGTTGAACCCTCTCTTTAAGATAATTTTGGTAGCAACCTTAGTATGCACAATGATATTCGTACTCTTTTCATTTGACACATGATACTTTTCTTGAAATCACAACCCTATTGTGATACATCACTTTATTGGATAGTTGCCCAAGAAACTTCACTGGAAAATTTGATGGAAATGGAAATGGAAGACATACTCTTGGGTCTTTGGACTCTCTTGAATAAATGCCTGTTCAAATGGAGTTGATCTAGCCCTAGGAGGAGCACCCGAATTTGTTAAATGGCCGTACGGTATGATAATGGATCTGCTGGTGTTTTAGCACACCATTATATGCTCGATTGGTTGACATTTCCACAAATTAGGTTATGAATTGATTGAAACTACTTGATGAGAACTAGTGAAGGGAAATTCTCTTTAAGTACCACTTTTAATTCTATACTCTCTGTGCTTCTATCCTTGTGTTTTGACATTGTTGTTGCCATTCAAATTTCACATGATCTGCAAGTTCTTGTCTTTCTTGTTACGTAGTCCTTTTATCCTTGCAACATAACAAGGAAACTTATTGGGCAAAATTGCTCATTCTTCCTACTCTCTTTCAGGTGATTAGGAAGTAGCAGATTCATAAGGGGAGTGCGTGGAGTGTTAGATCAAGAGAAACTATGTATATTTCTCTTTTGACATTATAGTTCTGTCATTGTAAACATATGTACCCCAACTCTTATAAGAGTTAAAAGGGTTTTTATATGTAAATGCTGTTATTTTTGAATTTTTTTGCTTAATACTTATATTAAATAATTTGTACATGCAAATCAGGAATATATTTAATGTTAATTCAAGAAATAATCTATTTTTTATCACCTAAAGATAAGTACTAAATGTTTTATAAATTATTGTTTATGAGATATCGATTAAAAGGTTTTTTGTATGTAAATGCTGTTATGAGAGTTAAAAGGGTTTTTGTATGTAAATGCTGTTATTTTTGAATATTTTTGCTTAATATTTATATTAAATAATTTGTACATGCAAATCAAGAATATATTTAATGTTAATTCAAGAAATAATCTAATTTTTATCAACTAAAGACAAGTACTAAATGTTTTATCGATTGTTGTTCATGAGATATTGATTAAAGACTAAGTATCACATCAATTATAGAAGAAGGTTCTTACCGATTAGTGAATAAGTGCCTATCAATTAGAGAAGGAACCATATATCGATTGGAGAACAAGTACTAAACCGATTAGTGAGGCAATTTCCATTGATTACTGAAGAGGCTTGTTATTTTGATTGATTGGTATTTAAGCCTTCTGTTGATTAATGAAGAAAGATTTCTACCGATCACTGCTTAAGTGAACAATCGATTACTGACCAAGTGTTTCGATTGGTGATTTAGCTTTCTTCCGATTAATGAACACTTACTCTGTAACATGTCCATTGGTGTTCTAATGTTTCGATTACTAAGCAACGGTTCAATAACGTTTTGATTGGTGAACAAAAGGCCAATTTCCTTCTGATTGGTGAATGGATATTCTCTTTCCCTTTCTATTGGCTTACAAACACTTCGATTGGTGAACTCTACTCCAATTACTCTTGTTTTATAGCGATTAATGATGCACTTCCATCCACTGCAGACAAATAAAATGGATGTATATACAAATAGGATTTTATTTTCTCAATTTAAGTTTCTATCGCTTTTCGATAAATGGAAATTTATCGGGATATGACAAAACCCATTCTACGGATGTGATAACTCTTCTCCCTTAGCATTAACTAGGCGGTAGGTGTTCCCTAGAGACACCTCTTTCACTATGTACAGACCTTCCCAATTTGGCTGCAGTTTAGACCTTGGACCTCCAGGTTTGACAAAGATGCATTTCAAAACCATATCACCCTCTTGAAATTTTCGCTCAATCACCTTATTTTCATATGACCTTGAGATTCACCTTTGATATGAGAGTACATGATTGGCCGCCATTAGATACCTTTCCTCTAAGAGTTCTAGTTGAACTAGCAGCGTCTCTCGATGTTCGTCAAGATTAAGTTATTTATCAAGTTGAACTCTTAGTGAAGGGATTAAGATCTCGTATGGAACTACCACCTCAATTCCATAGGTGAGAGCATACAGAGTTTGCCTCGTGGGAGTGAGGACGAAAATATGGTAAGCCCATAAGGCTTCTATCAGCTTTTCTGGCCAATCAGTGAATTTATGCGATTCATAATTTTTCTTCAAGATTTTAAGAAGAGTTTTACTAGGTGCTTCAGCTTGTCCATTGCCTTGTGGGTAACATGGAGATGAATGATGTAGAGTGATGTTGTATTTTTTACAGAGGTCTTAGAACTCTTGTGAGATGAATTGTGGCCCATTGTTTGTGACAATACTGTTTGGCACTCTAACCGACAAAATGATATTCTTCATAATGAAGTGGCACATTGTGGATGCTTTGATTTCTACAAATGCTTCTGCTTCTTCCCACTTAGTGAAGTACTTAGTTGCTGCCAGGATAAAGATTTCTACTTAGTCTGAGCATTAGGATCACCAATGGGACCAATGATATCAAAAGCCCACATGGAGAATGGACAAGGAGTGGAGAGTGGATGAAGTGAAGATGAAAGAGTGTGGATTTTATCAACATAGAATTGACATTTGACACACCTACAGACGTAGATGACACAGTCTTCTTCTAGGGTTGGCCAATAGTAGCCATGCCTAAGGATCTTCTTAGCAAGCATCTAACTGTTGACATACCCTCTGCAATCACTAGCATGGACTCCTTCTACCACCTTCCAAGTTTCGTCATCATTTAGACACCTAAAAAAACTCCATTAAAAGCTCGCATGTACAAAACTCCTCCAATGATAGTGTACCTTAAGACAACTCTTAGTATGGCCTTGCGATCCTCTGAGTTTACCCCTTCGGGATATGACCAATCCTTGCAGTACAACCCAATCTCAAAGTACCATTAGCAATTCTTCTTCATTTAAGATTTCCTCTAGCTCAGCTAGCATGATCTTGCACTTCCCTCTTCCTAGCCCTCTCTTCTAAGGTTGTCCTAAGGTTCTTGAACTAAGGATCCTGAGGAGACAGAGTATCAAGCCATTGGATGACAATTGTCTCAGTCCTATGGCTTAGGGGAAGGGAAGGATAGAGAGGAAGCTAGTGATGCTAGGGCATCAGTTAAGATATTTTGTAAGCGAGGAGTATAGACATAGACAAGCTTGCGGAGCTGCCTTGCTAGGAACGTGACTAGGTCCTGATAGGGCTTGAGTTTTAGATCACGAGTGTGGTAAGTTGAGAGCACCTTCCGCAAGACAAGCTAAGAGTCTCCTATAATTCTGAGATGTGTGGCTCCAAGAATGTAAGAACATTTATGACCAGTTAGGAGAGCTTCATACTCAGACATGTTGTTATAACAGAGAAAATGAGCTGAAAAGCAAAGGGGATGGTGATACCCTCTGGGGTGAGCAACATAGCTCCAATGTCTCATCCCTGAGAGTTGAGTGTGCCATCAAAATGGAGGGTTTAGAAAAGATCTTTGGAGATGACTAAGAGCTCTTCATCAAGAAACTCCTCTCGGATGGAATCATTGCGAGGCAATGGGAAGTGGGCAAGGTGCTCGGCGATGGCATATCCCTTGATGGCCTTCTAGACCATAAAGGATATGTCAATCTGAGAGAGGAAACTCTGGCAGCCCGCAAGCCGATCAGAGAGAATAGGCTTTTTTAAGAGACACCTAGGGGGATCCATACTCAAGATCAGCTTGACCTCGTGGGTGAGAAAGTAGTGCTTGAGCTTCTGAACTACCCACACTAGTGCGGCACAAGTTTTGTTTGTGGTGCCGTACCTAGATTCCGAGGTGTTGAAAAGGTTAGACAGGTAATATGATGCCCTTCCTTTCCCTAACTTATCATGTTGTGCTAGGACAACACCTAGGGAGTCCTTAATGACTAAGAGATATAGGATTAGTGGTTTCCTGGGACAAGAGGCTGCAAAACTAGGGGATTCATGAGATACCTCTTTAAATCATCAAAGGCTTCTTGGCGCTTGTTATTCCATTCAAACTTTGCCCCTCCTTTCAAAAGATCATAGAATGGCCGGCATATCTGAGAATACTGCAATATGAATCCTCTAATGAATTGCAAATGCCCAATCAACCCTATCAATTGTGAGATGTTCTCTGGAGATGGCATCTCTACGATAGCCTTAGCCTTGTTTGGATCTATCTCAATCCCCCGCTTACTAACTATAAAGCCTAACAACATTCTTAATAAAACCCCAAACACACACTTCTTTGGATTCATTCTTAGTTTGTACTCTCTTGATCTTTACAACACTTTGACCAAAATCTCGAGTCGTTCCCTCCTTGTTCTCGACTTCACCAAGATGTCATCCATGTACACTTCTACATACACATGCATCATATTGTGGAAAATGGCCATCATCACCCTTCGAAGGTAGCAGCAGCATTCTTCAGTCCAAATGGCATGACTACATAGCAATATGTTCCTTAGGGCGTGTTGAAGGTGGTCTTCTCCTGATCTACAAGAGCCAGATGGATTTGGTTATAACCAGAGTATCCATCCATGAATGAGAGGGTCTCATACCCAATGGTGGTATCAATCAGTACATCAATGTGAGGAAGCGAGAAATCATCCTTGAGACATGCCCTGTTCAAGTCTTGGAAGTCAATGCAGATCCTAACTCTTCCATCCTTCTTCATGACCAGGATTATGTTCTCCACCCAGTTTGGATAAAGCACTACCCTAATGAATCTATCCTTATGGAGTTTGTCCACTTCTTCCTTCATCTTTAGGGCCATCTGTGGGGGGAACCTTTTGAGCTTATTTTTTTATGGCTTTTTCCCCTCGCTTCAACATGAGCCGGTGTTCCACTAATGAGCAGTCTAGAACGGGCATGTCTTCATACGACTAGGCGAATGTGTCCTTGTATGACCTTAGCGTTTTCACTAGTTCCTCTTCTTCATTAGGAGGGAGATTCGATGAAATCATCATAATCCTTGGATCTTCTTCTATTCTAAGGTTGATTGCCTTAGTAGATTCATCCACCGCCATTGTAGGCTCATGAAATCTTCTCATGCCACCAGCGTACATCTCGGCGGTGTCCTCTACTTCGCCATCCTCTTCATTGACTCGGTCCTCATCACCCATGATTTCATAGACACCAAATATGTCATCTATGAACACCCCTGAATGATTTCTTCTTCTAACACCACTGCTTCCTTTGTGAACTCCTCTATTAACAACAAAGCTTGACATCGTCGAGCTAACTCTTGAAGGTATCTGAGGGGAGTAGCCTTACCCTGTTGCTTCTTAGGGTGATGCTTAGACTTAGTGGATGGTGGGTTGACTTGACTCTCTTGCCTAGAATGTAGACACCTAAACAAGGACCTGACCCTTCTATCCTAGACAACTCTACCTCACTAGATGACTCTACAGGACTGAGACCTACACTAACTGAGGATGTGGAGTCCTCGAAGAGGATATAATCTAGTGAGAGAGTAGAAGGGGAAGCCTCAGTTGGGGGATGCCCCTAATCAGAAAGGTTAGAGAGATATGTTGGCTCCATGACTGAAACATGCATTTCAAGATTGATAGTTTTTTTGGGAGCCAGTGGAGAGAATGCAACATGAGAAGGTGATCTCATAGCCGCTCGGATCAGCTAGATAGCTAGGAGGTGGATCATAAGTGAATGTGATGTGGAGAGCTATCAAGACTTGTGGAGACAGGTGGATTCGAGTGGGTGGTGACAATGGAATGAAATATTGTGGGCTTGGAAGGGAGGAATGCAAGAATGATGGGTGAACTGCTAGGTACGTGCCCCTCCATAGTTCGCCTACCACATTCCCTTCTTCATAGGGGATGTCAGGCTCTCCCATATCCATATCATCACTCATCAATTTCCTCTTAGAAGTAATTGACGTGGGAGGTTCTGACAACTCAGATCCTGCTGGTGGCCAGGGAAGATCTTCATCCCAAAACAACCGGCTGAAGGCAATATTGATGTCTTCCATGTCGAACCAGAGATAGCATTCAGCCTCTTGGTTGCCCTTCTTCCTTCTTTTTCCTGGATGGAGGGTCTCCAGTGCCTTATACGGGAACCATGGGACGAGAGAAGTTCTTGCCAAGCATATCATGCTATGAGAGCTCGGCTTCAACTATGAGGGTATTGTACGCAGGCTGAATAGGACCTCTGACAAAATGGCACCATAGCGTCCATGTAAGTGGATGGCTGTCAGGCTTGAGAGTGGATGTTGGACGACCATGGTCGAGACTTCTCCTCATAACCAAGTCCCCATGTAACACCTCGAAAATTCGGTAATTTAGAATTTGAAATAAATTGAAAACGATAAATTCAATATTAGTAAAATAGCAAAAATGCACGTGTCATTATCATACATACAAAAACCCATTAGAAAATTTCACAAAAACCATAGTTCAACTCTAAATAATACTCCCTAATGACCCACAGAGAAATTCATGTAAAGGAAAATCGGATGGTCCAAGTTTAAGGCATTTTGCGACCGAGTATCATAATCAAGGAATAAGTCAGAAAATCATTATCACACATACTTAGAGAAGCCAAAAAATTAAATAAAAATCATAGATGGACTTCAAATAATATCCTCTAATGATACATCAAGAAATTTGGGTCAATAAAAGTCATTTGGGGTATATTTAAGAGTTAGTGTGACTTATTATCGTAATTAGGAAATAAGTTGGACACCCATTATCAAGTGTATAAAATGAGATCATACTAAATGAGAAATTTATGGTGCCCAACAATATGTGGGGATAGTCCATAAAAGAAATCGGATCAATGGACAACTTATGACCCATGAATAAATTCAAGTATGAAAATAGTCAATAAATAACTTCCGTATTATCGGAATGATAGAACTTACGTACCACTATCGTATGTGAGAAAACACATCAGAAAATTCCGTAAAAATTATAAACCAACCCCAAATATTATCCCTAAGCGTTCCACGAAGGAATTCATGCAACGAAAAATCTGATTGGCCGAGTGTACGTCACACGTGACCAAGTTACCCGAATTAGGAAACTAAGTCGGAAAATTGTTAACACGGAAAAAACAACCCGACCATAAATTAAATAAACATGTTGGAGAGACTTCCAACATCATGTATTAATAACCCATTAACAAGATTGGGTCAATGGAGCACATTTGGCCCAAGGATAAAAATTGGGACAAGAAAATACCAGAAATTTGTGTATGTAATTATGTAGTGATTAGGAGGTCAAATTAGGGTTAAAATAAGTGGTAATGGCCATGTATGGCAAGCCAAATCGTGGCCAACCCTGTATGACACCTTTCCATGGTGTAGCTACCTCCTTTGGTGAGAGAATCCCAAATTTTGAAAGTAGAAAGCAGAATTCGCAGCCCCTTTCCTAGTCCCTTAGGAGATGTAAATACACCCTAAATCTATAAGAACTCGTCACTAAACTCTTAGGGAAGGTTTAGTAACATGTGGGGTCATGAGCAGCAAGCCTAGGGCGCTGGAGGAGGGGAGAACGGCTGGGGAAAACGTGGTCTTCCTCAACCTCGCTCTGCATCAACTCAGAAACCTGCAGGGAGTTCTTACCATTCAAAGGTAGGTGTTCTCGGGCCAAGATTAAATAAAAATTACCACAGTGTAGAGCTGCATGACTAGGTTCATTTGCACTTGATTTGCCTAAATTCCATGGAGTATGCGTCGAGTTCTAGTCGTTTTCCCGAAGTCGCGCACAGTTAGGGCTTTTTATGTTCTTCATATTTTGCACGGGATTCGAGACCGACTTGGACCAAACCCCCAACATAAAAGTTCTTCTATTAGTAGTCCTGATCATCTTTCATGTTGAAATTTTTGTCTAAATGTCATTAGTTAGAGAGTTATAAGTTTGGTAAGAGAGTCGCTGCATGATTACTGCGTTTTCAGGTTGCACTTGACTTTTAGGTTTTCATGTTTTGAAAGGGATTTGAGACCGAGTTAGACCAAACCCCAACAACATCAAAATTCTTCTACTCGTAGTCCTATCATCTTTAATGTTGAACATTTTGTCTAAATGTCATCAGTTAGAGAGTTATAAGTGTGGTAAGAGAGTCGCTGCATGATACTGCATTTTTGGGTTGCACTTGACTTTTACATTTTCATGTTTTGCACGGGATTAAAGACAAAATTAGACCAAACCCCCAACATTAATGTTCTTATACTAGATGTCTTAGACATGTTTTATGTTGAGAGTTTTGTCTCAATGCAGTAGATCTCAAGTTACGGGCCTGACATGTAAGTCGCAACGAAGTCAGTATGTTTAGGGCTTTCTCACGTTCTTCCTGTGTTGCACGCGATTAGAGACCGAATCAGATCTAACCCACAACATAAAAGTTCTTCCAATAGATGTTCTCGACATATTTCATGTTGAGAGTTTTTTCTAAATGTCAGTAGATAGAGAGATATAGGCATTGCATGAATATCACACCCTGATTACAGTGTTTTCGGTTTGAGGTTTGAACCTTGTCCGGTTCAGGAGACACTATTCTAGCGCGTGGTATCGCGTCGGTCTTGGCCGACGTGATTAAGCGAACCGCATCCATGAGGTCCGACGCGATTCAGCATCTGACCAGTCAACAGCGCGTGTGAGACTTCGTGCCGTGTGAGTTTCCGTGCCGGTCTGATCTGCGACGGGAACACCTGACACGATTCAGCCAGTTTTCCCGCTCAGTCTTTTCACCAATTTTTATATTGTTATTTTAAATGTCTGTCATGAACACGTCGGAATATCACGACGCGATTCAATCTTAAAGGCGACCATGGAGGCCATCACGATTTCAGTCTTTCACAGTTAGCCATGTTTGACCGTACATCGTGTTATGAAAAGCGTCCACTATGTTGGACGTGATTCAAGGTTGTCCCGAGACCGTTCTTTCTTGTTAGTCAATCAGCATGTTTAGTTGTTGGGTCTGTTAGTATGTTGCATCATATTACATAGTATGCATGGACCTAAAAGTAATCAACCAATTTGAAAACGGTAATGACATGAATACGATTCTAATGTTTATTATGTGATTGATCATACGTTCATTGATTGATATCTTGTGATCTATGCTGAAGTGAAATTGACATGATAAGAACATGATATGAATATATGGATGAACACATGTTAGCGTAGACTTGTTAGTTAAAATGTTTCATCATGATTGTATATGAGTTTTCTTTAGTTATATACTTTTCGATGTTTCAATTATTTGTTCATAACTTGCATACATGTTTAGAAAAAATCCGTGACACGTCACTTACACCTTTGCACGATTAGGCACACCCTTCTTGAGAATTGGGAGCTCTCTGCCGGTCATTCCGAATTGGCAAGACTAGTGATCTTTTCCTTAAGACCTTCGTAAGTCTCCGTTCTCTATGGATTCCCACGTAGAGACTGAGCTGGTTGTACCATGAAGTACCCTGGAGATAGAGAGTACATATTTCGCATACGATCTGTCATTAGTCATCCTCATGTCAAGACATTAACGAATTATGAAACATAAGATACGTCGTTATATTGCCCATTTGTACTCTTGAGCTATTGTTACACCTTGACTCTATGATGATCATGTTCTTATTACATTGAACTTATTATTGGAATTCCGTGGCCATAATATGAATATGTTTGTTCGACACAATATGGGACTTCGGTCCATTTGACCAATGCCTGTGCAATAGAGGCCCTGTCTGGTCCTGAGGAGGAGCGCCCCAACGTACTTATTAACCATGGGAATATGGAATTTTGGTGCTTGGCATAGCACAACGAATACGCAAGATTTGTGTGAATGTGCCTTCATTTGATTTGATATGATATGATAAGATTTGATATGATACGTCTGTTCATGTGAATACATGATATTTGTGTGAATATGGCCAATTCATTTTGATATGATTCTACTCTTGAAATATCTGTCCATTGCATATGAAATTCGGTATTTGATCTGATATGATATCCGTTCTATTCAGCTATTTCACTTGTTAGAAAAGCATACATTGTCATCATGTTCATGTGCATATCTGCCTATTTAAAATGTTAATCATGTATATTAGTGCCCGCACAATATTGAGATGTAAATCCTACCGAGCTAGTTCGCTCACCCTATCATCCTGTCTTTTTCAGGTAGTGATGAGGAACCAGAGGAATCAGATGGGGCAAGGCAAGAGTGATGAGCACTCGTCATATGAGGAGTTGATAGACTAAGAATAGTTATTTGAGTAGTCGATGTAATAGAAACATTTTATTTGAATAATGGGCCTTTGATTGGCTCAATTGATGTAAGGTTTTTAATTAGTTGAATGAATAAGAGTACTTTTATGACAATATTATAGTTTCCACTGTGTTATTATATTCAATTGTGACTTTGCGTTACTCAACTGTGATACGTCTATTTGTATCGTTCACGCACCTCGGTATTTATTCCGCTACTAAATATCGGGGTGTGACACCCCATTTGTTCTTCACCATAGTATCGGGTATAGGCTTGGTTATTCCCTATAGTTCTGCCCCTAGGCCTTTGCCTTCCTCATAGCCTAGTTTTATCATGATCTGCCACTCCTTTGTGTTCAACAACTCTTTTCTTTTAACATCATTTACCTATGCCGGACTAGCCTCTTGCTTGGAGTGGAATCAATAAGCCCAAGGGTAATTAATATCCAATACTAAGACAATGGGCTTGTTGTATGGCCAAATAGATGGGAGCACAGTCTCATTGATAGCATCAACTTTATGGGTAGTGGCTGTGCTTTTCACCTTAATGATCCGTCCTTGGAAAGGGAATTTCAAACATTGGTGTGTAGTAATGAAATAGTGCCGAGTGCCTCTACCCATGGGCATCCGAGGATGACTTTAAACATGGGGTCAATATCAAGCACAAATAAATCAACAGTGATAGCTAATGGCCCCAATTCAGCTTGCATAGTCACCATGTCGTGAAAGGATCTTTTGAAGTTGTCATAGGCGGCTATGTATAGACATTGATTGATGCCCCAATGTCTACCAGTGCTGCCCCTACTGCTACTTGCTTGATGACCAGAGTGACACAGAGCGGTAATCTTCTTACTTCTGGGGGTGCCAGCTCACTTTTAGCAAACATGATGGCTAGACCCTTGGTTACTAATGCTAAGGCACTTGACAGCTTGTTGGCAACCATATTTTCATTCACCACTACTCTCTATAAAAACTTCCTCAGTGCGTCTTAGTGCTCCTTGGACCTCTTTATCAACTCAAGGATTGAGATCTTAGGGGCACAACTTGAGGATGTCATAATGTGTCTCGGGCAATGGCTCAACCACTTCTTTTTCATGTTCTTGCTGTTGAGACTATTGTTGTGGCTATTGCAAGATCTGTTGGGGATTGTTCTGGATAGTGGAGGTAGTGAATATGGGTGGATAGGGCTGATGGAAGACCCTTCCACTCCACAGAGTAGTGTGTTGGGTTGTCTAGTGGAAGATAGGGTGGCTCAAGAGGGGGCAAGACAATGGATGTGGAGGGCAGTATAGTGGACGGAGGTGGTAAGGTCGTGGATGACGATGGCGGTGGTAGGATGATGGGTGATGTGGGGGTTGAAGCAGGTGCAAAAGGAAGGATGATGGAAGACTTGGTGACTGGTAGAGGTGCAGAGCTAACTGGCCCGAGAGAGTTGACGGGCAATATGATGGCATTGGTTTGACAAATTTGAGGTTGGGTTTGCTGGGAGGCCATGGTGGCCGACTGTACTATTTGTGGTTGTTGTAGATAGTGGTGACTGAATGCCATCATCTATTGAACCTCAAACTCATATCGTATGTCTAGCTCGCCCCAGGAGGTGGGTGATGAACAATGGGGTTCACTTGGGTTGGTGGTTGTGGTGGTGGATTGGGAGCTGGCGGGTGACTAGGTAGTGGGTTCTGGACAATCCCTATATATTGTAATAGTTGCAGTGGCTGTTGCTGGTGTTGCGATGGTGGTTGGCGCTGCTATCTCTACTATTGTTGCTGCCTTTGTCTTTGTTTTATCTCCCTAATGACTCTATAGAGCACAATCTAATCTATCATGTTTTGCTCATGGAGATAATACACCAGATCCTTGAATGTGAAGCACTGATCAATCATATGCCCAGGCTGACGATGGGATATGCAGTATCTTGATTGGTCCTGTAACATCGCGCATTTTTTCGGATATTTGCGGATCCTTGCTTAGAGGGTTTGGTGGCCAGTGTGTGGCCCATTAGTCTGTGTCTCAAGTGTTTTCGCAAGTTTTCAGGGCTTAGTGGGCCGACAGTTTGGGCCCATAGCACCCATTGGTTCACTGGTTGTGAACGCGACAGGGGTGTGCGTCACGTTCTTAACGCGACAGCCCTAGTGGTTGCATTCTGCTTGCTGACCGAGAGGCGGTCTTCGTCTGCATACGAGCCGCGTGTCACGCGCCGGACGGCATGCTGACGTCGGCCTTGGGAAGGCGACGCCCTACACCATCGCGTTCATGTCGCGACGCAGGGGTACGTCGCATTCTTAACCGCGAATAGTTCTTAACCCTGGTCGGCCAGACAGAGCTGGGCAAGCTCTGTTTGGCCAGGGAGGAGCTGCTGCAGAGGATTTCCGGGTGATTTGAGGTTCTGGAGTTGTTTTCAGCATGGTCTCTCTGCGAAGACGTCGCACGGAGCGGGGAAACACCGGGTGATCGCTATTCTTCACGTTCTTCATGAAGGTAGGGAGATTCACCTCGTTTTATTGTGTAGATTGCATGTGGTGCATGTGTAGATCATTTAATGCTTTAAGAACAGTAGATATCATGCTAGGGCACTTAGTAAAGCATGAAAAATGGAAATTAAACGTGGTTTGCATGGTTTGTTGGGGAGATCTGACGAAGGGTTTCCGGATTAGGGTTCCGGCCTGTGAAGGCGACGGACCCTGCTATCGCGTTCTGAACGCGACAGGCTGACCCGTCACATTAAGGTTCTTGATTGCGACATGTCGGGGCGTCGCGATCAGAAGACGACACTTCCCTCTATCGCGACCACAGCCGAGAGAGCTTGTGGTGTCTTTTTTACTGGTACGATTATCGTTTAAGTGTTGTGCATGGCAATGCTAGTGGTGCATTGGCACTTGTAGCGCTCGTGGAGCTTGTCGTTCGCGTTTTGTTTACGTGGCAAGCATGTTGCTCATGAGGTGAGCATGTTTTTACGTGGTTGGCATGTTGTGCACACAATCAGTGTGTTATACACGTGGTGTTTACATGGTTTGAGTGCCGTGCATGTGTGTGCATGGCTAGTAGTTTGAAGTTGTGTTTATTGTAATATAACTTCTGTGGTTAGTTTGTGGTGGTTAGGCAGTGAAGTTCTAGTGTGAGCCTAGCCCCGGTTCTTTGATGTCTTGTACAGGTTATTTAAGATGGTTTAAATAGTAAAGCATGTGTATGATTATTATGTGATTATATATATTGTGTTAATATGGCAATGGAGGTCATGAGATGACCAATGACAGGCAAGATTGTTGTATATTATTATGATTTAAGTATGTGTTGGTGTCAGTTAGCTTGGAGGTCACATGGTGACCAGTGACGAGCCAATTACATTTAATGTATCGTGATATTTGTTTCACCGAGTTGTTTAGTGACTAATGTGGTTTGTGTACTAGCCGAGTGTGGTGGTTCGGCGCCTGTTCCAAAATGCCTCTCTAGTCTGGTACCCCAGGTTTTGTGTGAGCCAAGCACGTTAGTGCTCGGGGTTTGTCCCGGTACTATGTGTACCGTCGAGGTCTGTGTCGTCTTCTTGGACACCCTCACTCTTGTGTTTGAGTTGTACGTCCGTCTGAGGGAAAGATGATAGAGGGCAGTGACTTGTGTTTGTGGGTGTGCGGTCGCTTGTAGCGTGCTCGTGGTTGGGGGTACGGACACCAGTAGACATCATTGGTCCCCAGCTAGTCCTGTGTTTTCAGTGCCTCACTTTAGGGAGCTCGAGCTAGAGTCCCTAAAGGTGCCAGGCATGGACCTGCAACTGTGTGGTCTGTAGGTGTGGTGTTGGTTGGTCTCCACTGTTCTTTCGCTTTACTGTGTGCTTGTGGAGCGATAGTTGGACCTTTCATTCATGACTGCGAGACTGAGAGGTAGTTCTTGTGTTGTGTTGTCCGGGTTGGATACTGGCGTCATGAACCAGTAGTCCGTTCCCGTGTGGTGGCGTCGTTCCTTTCCGACTTGTGCTTTGCCACTAGTGGTGGCTGTGTGTGTGACAGGTTGGTTGAGGTTTTACCCGTTGTGGTGTACCCTGGTGGTGGCACGGTTTAGTTGTGGTTCTGTTGTGGTACCTCATGGTAGTAGGTACATGTACCCTTCGTGGGTAGCTTTGTGTTGTGGTACGTTGTGTACCAGTCCTTTCAGGTGTTGAGATGGACTTGTGTTCCGTGGAGGTCTGTGGAGTGACCTTCCACGTGTTGTGTTTTTACTCGCCTTCAGATAAGCCTCCGACTATGTTTTTATGTGAGATGTTGGTGTGAGGTGGATTGGCTAGCTGATGCCAGTCCTGTTACCCTACGTGGGTAGGTTGCCTGTGAAGCTTGTAACTTAGGCGATCAGTTGTTGTAATGATTTTCCTATGAGGTGCGTGGCCTAGGCTTTACAGTTGTTGAGTGGACTAGTGGTGCTGTGCTAGTCCTATTGTCCCTTTTACTTTCTGGGATTTGTATAAGCTGATGTAATTATGTTTAGTTGTTGTTAATTATGCTTTGTTGTGAGCATGATATGGTTTGGCTATTAGTGTTGCCAGTGAGACCCTCTGGGGTTGAGGTCTCTTCAGTGTTGTGTGTTGTTTTTGGGTGGCCCCTACTGAGCCTGTGACTTGTTGAGGCTCACACCCCTACAGTTCTTTTCAGGGCTTGTCGTTTGTGTGGCTTGCGGAGGTGTTGTGGCAGACTTGTACCACCAGCAGTAGAGTTAGTTGTGTTGTGTGAGCTTGTGCTCCCTCGGGGTATGCCCTAGGTAGTTGTACTCTTTTTATTAGACATGTAATAATGTATTGGGATAGTTGTAAATTGTTATATACAGGTATGAGCACATGTACTTTCTTGTGTCTTATACTGTTGTGGTTGTCTTTTATATTCTTACTGGACACGTATATGAGCTATCCCTTGCGAGACTTCAGTCCGTTCGCGGGAGGCGGATCTGGATATGGAGCCTTATTGGGCATAGATATCCAGGGCCGTCACAGTTGGTATCAGAGCAATGGTCCAGTTAGAATATGAAAAGACATTGAGGTTACAATGTCCCAAGACATGGTTTAATGTCCACTGCTGGTAGTAAGTCTACGGTTTTATGTGGTTTAAAGTGGTTTTTCACTTGAGAAGGCGTCGGCTTCCAGCGTCGCGACACTAAGGACGCACCCTGTCGGGGTGTCGCGATAGGCATCATATCGTGATGGGTCTTCCCGTCGCGACATCAGTAAGTGCCCGCTTCTCAGTTCCTTTTCCTAGCATGTTAGCCTTAGTCTTCGTTTATATTTTAGGGCAACTTGTTAGGTGGCGATCACATCCATATACCATGCTTTGAACATTAAACATGTTGTGTGTTTCGAGGGGCGTGCAACCTCGTGATTACACCTTTTGGTGATCACGGTGGGACCTTCATTGCTAGCCTCATCATTCTTGCTTGTTTGTCTGCCATGTTGGTGTGTTTATGTGTTTAGTAGAATTCTGTTAGAGTTGCTTCTATGTTTTTTTTTTTCCTGTTCTTCTATTCTCTGTTGCTAACATGACGCATCGTGCGGTCGCGACATTATCGCGTCCATAAAAGTAGACGCGACTTCAGGTACCCGTACTCCCCCTGTCCTCCATCCTGATCTTCTTCTTAAAGCGTTCTTATGTCTTCTCCATGTTGCTTTGTCATGTATACTCGCGTTACTCTGTGCTAGAGCTCTGCTAGGGCTCGGGTTTTCCTTTTATTTTCATTGTTCGTTTATTGGTGCTATTGCGGCATATCGAGCTGACGCGATAGTGCTGCACCGGAGGAGGTGGACGCGACAATAGGTACACTTTTTTGGTACTATTTTCCGTCCATGCATCAGTTTATGTTTGTCTAGGGAGTCTCCATCTTTTGTTTACTTTCCTTCATGTTGTATTGCACCGTAGGTTAGTTTGTTTGCCCATTGTTTGTGTGTAGCTATAGGTTTCTGCAACCCGAGTGCATCGCGACCGATCTTTCTGTCGCGATAAGGTCGTGACGGATCCGGTCATCGCGACTTCAGAAGAGACCTGTTAGTTTCAGAATAGAACTTGCATGATCCCCGGTGCACATAGACCCATGTATACGTTACTTTTATGCAGGTAGGACTCCTCCTTGGTAGTAGAGACCCTCTCACCTGCGAGCACTCGTGGGCTGACCAGGGCCTGCTACCGAGGACCTTCATAAGTCCCCGTGGCCATACGCACGTTGCGGTTGCCGGGCTGGTTGTATCCGTCGCCCCCCTAGTTCAGGTCGTTTGTGTGTGAGCCGTGCATTCCTCTTAGTTACATCGAAGTACCCGAGTACACACCTACTAGGGTTCCCATTTGGCCAAGTGCAACCTCATTAATTAATCCATTAAAGGCTAAGTGTAAACCCTAAAATCTTAACGATAATCATGTCAACTTGGGTGCTTGCTTGATATAGTCCGTCTTATCTTGTGGTCCATGCTTGTCTGTTAGAGTCTAGGTTTTGTTTGTGGTCGTGTCGTCTCCCCTAATTGCTTAGGGGCAGTGTATGCATCATTGTTTAGGTTTTTCGAGTCAGTCTCCCCAAACCATTATATTATACCATAATCCTTTTTTCGGTATGGACCATTTCCGTGTCCTTACCGGTGATTCTTTGCCCATTGGGCTTTTGGAGGACGTGGCCCAGCCTTTTGCTGCCACCCTCACAGGGCAGATCTAGCCCCCAACCATTGTTGATGATCAGTCTCACCGCCCTTCTCCTTCTAGGGCGGATGACCCACATGCACAGTTTAGTCAACTCTTTCCCCATCTGAGCCCGGCCCAAGTTCGAGAATTTATGGCAGCTGCCAAAGGTAAGCGCCTCCTTTCTCCACCCTCTCATAGCTCTGCTCAACAGGCGGCCTCCTCTGCCTCTGTTGCTTCTGCGCCACATGTACCCTCTACTGTGGTTGATCCCACTCCCCTTCGTCCACGAGCCATTCATTTCTCTGAGCCCAATTACCTTCCGGCACGGGAGGTTCGGCCCAAATCTCCTCCAATTTCTTCATATTATCAGGTCGAACACAATGCTCTTCTCTGTGAGAGGTCTTACTCTTCGGAGCAATCACGCTCCCTTGTTCCTACTCACCACGTCTCGTCCCCTTTTGACTTCCTTGCAGAGTGGACATCTATGAAAAGGGAACTTGATGATCTTCGAAGGCAACTAGACCCCCGAAAGGTCGCCGACATCCCTCTCTCTTCTTTTCAGCATCTCCGAGTTCCGCCCCAGTTAGAGCTCTCCGTCTACAGGTGATACACTGGGGTAGGTGACCCTTATGTGCATCTCAAGGACTTTGTTTATGAATTTGCTTTACACAAGTATGATCGCCACGTTATGGCGTACTTGTTCTGAAAGTCACTGGATGGTTCGGCTCTCGAATGGTTCTATTCTCTACCCCCAAAGGAAGCCGAAGATTTTCAAATTGTACAAGAGAGGTTTATGCAACAATTCCAAGATTGGGTCAGACCCGAATATTCCTTTGTAGATCTGGTAGCCGAAAAGATGAAGGTCGACGAAGAATTCGCAGTCTATGCTGATAGGTGGCGTGCTCTGGCTGTGAAAGTTCGCTGCCTTATGCCCAAGGAGGAGAAGGTCAAGCTATTGATCGCTAATGCTACCCCTACCTATCGATCCATCCTGGCCATGAATGATATCACTACCATGCACCAACTCTATAGCCGAGCTCGTTTTATTCAAACTCAACTCAAAGACTCGCTTATTTATTCCATGTTTGAAACCCTAAAGTCTCGCTACCCCAAGAAACCTCAAGGCCCTATTACTGAAGGGGTACAAACCAATGAACAGGTAGGTGCTGTCAACAACCCCCAGGGCCAGGCAGGTAGGCTACCCTACAACCAACCTCCTTAGCAACCATGGAACAATAGATCACCACCCCCTCAAACTCAGAATCCCCAGTAGGAGCAACGCCAGTACAACCAAGTCCTTCCACCTCAAAATGGCTATGCTCCTAGAAAGCCTAATGGACCCAAGAGAGCTTAGTACCCTCCTCTTTTCGAGAATCTATCTGATATCTTTGCAGCCCTTATGTCTCTCAACACCCTTAGACTCCCTCCAGAGAAGGCCAACTGGAATATGGCAGCGGACCAAACTAAGTATTGTGTATATCACCGCCATCCAGGACACAATGTATCAGACTACTTTCAATTTAGGGACATGATATATGATCTTCACGAGTAGCAGCAAATTGACTGGGCAGAGATGAAGAGATTGATTCAAACCCTGAGGGATCAGCAGGGGCAAAGACAACAGTAGCAGTAGCAGAGACAACAACAGCCACCACCACAGCAACAACAGTTCCAACAACAATAGTTCCAGCAACCCAACAACCCCAGCGGCTGCAACAACCCCAGCAATGATCTCGGCATAGTCTGAAATCCCACGCCGCAACACCAGCCCGCTCCAAATCCACAGCCTATTCCACCACCACTGCCACCCGCTCAAGTTAACCCAGTCGTTCACCATCCACCACCAGCCGCTGCTTGAGCCTACGATGATGAATATGAAGTAGGTCAATTATTGGCTATCTCCCACACCACCACTACCTCCACTACACCCACCGTCACCACAATCACCTCACCGTTATAAAACAACCCCATCATACCACCCATCAATCTATCGCCCATTAACATCCCACTTTCCCCCATTCTAGCGCCAATAATAGCCAACCCATCCATCATCGGCACCACCCCATCTCCACTACAACACAACCTCGCCCTCCGGAGCGGACGAATGTTTTACCGGATGTACCCCAATGCATCCGTATCTATGCCGGGTCAGCCGACCCACAACTCCAACCCTAAAAATCAACAACAACAATAGGACATCGAGGAGATAGATCCGGTACCCGGCACCCAATACGACATTTTGAAGCATCTGGATCAGACTCCTGCAAAAATCTCCATCCTTGAATTGATCAAGAGGTCCTAGACCCATCAGGATGCCTTAAGAACTTTTCTGCAAAGAGTCATGGTCAATGAAGACATGAATCCCACAAATTTGCCATCGGTCCTATCAATTGTTACCAGGGGGCCGACAATTACCTTTGCAGACAGTGAGTTAGCTCCTCCCAAGGCTAGAAGAATGCCTCTCTATGTGACGTTGACCATAAACAAGGTGATCGTTGATGCTGCCCTACTTGACACTGGAGCATCGATAAATGTGTGTCCTCTCAGCACTCTATGGTCATGTAACATATCTGAGCGCCGCTTGCAGCTAACTCCTACCACTATTGCGGCTTATGATAATTCCAAGCGGGCCTGCCATTGTGTCGTCTCCCTACAGGCAGAACTGGGCCCGCTTGTAATGACCGTAGACTTTTATGTGCTTGATATTGATCTAACTTTCAAAGCTATTCTGGGCCGACCTTGGATTGAAGCACTAGGGGCAGTCCCCTCCACAGCACATCAGTGTTTGAAGTTTCCATTCCAAGGACACATTGTCAAAGTCAAGAGTGTAGCAACCACCCACATCGTTGAAGCTATTGAAAAAATCATGCCGGCAGTCTGGCCCTCCAACAAGCCTATTATCTCTGTGCTTGATGTAAATTTCCCATAGGTTTATACTTTCTCCTCTAGTCGCCAAACAGTGTCTCCATCAGTGGCGGCTGCCAAAAGGGCTACACCATCGGACACCAAGGGCTGGAACATCATGTTTAAAATCGGCTACCAACCAGGAAAGGGGCTAGGAGCTCATCTCTAGGGCAGGACCCAGGCTATCGCCAGCTCCAAATAGGTCACTAGACACGGCCTCGGGTACAAAGGAGAAATCAAGCCATGGACAGCTTTCTCCTCCACTTTGAATCCAGATCGACAACCCCTCACCTGGTCACTGTATTGTCACTTCGTCAAAAGACCCACACAGCCAGGATACAACACCATTGTGGTAGGGGCAGATCTCACCAATTACGATGTCCATGGACGTCATTTTGCCCACCACATGACGTCGATGCTCACATATCAAGCCCTGGAGGCCCTACGGCCCAACAAAAGGAAGAAGACTGATGACCCAAAGGCAGAATGGTACAAATGGTTCGACATGGAGGATATCACGATAGCTTTCAGTCGTCTGTTCTGGGATGGCGATCTCACTTGGCCCCCAACAATGGCAGAATTGGTGAAGCCACCATCAGCAATCACCTCCAAGAGATAGGTTTTGGGAATGGTGAGGATATTGGGAAATTGGATCCGTTCTATGACAACAACAACACTATAGATGAGCTCTGGCCAAGGTATTCCTGGCCCCCTAAACATTCTGTGTTTTAAATTATTATTTCTAAGTTTTCTTTCATTCTTCGTTAACCTTCCCTTGTCCTCCAACTCTCGTCCGACACTCTCAAGGCGTTAACCACTCCTTCCCCACTACGCCCTTTCTTTTAATGGCACCGTTCTTTCCTTCTCCCGACGCCGTCTAATGTAGGGTAGTTTGTCTCTTTCTTTAGGTTAGTATGCTCTATTTATTTCAAAAAAAAAAAAAAAACTTTCTCTCTTTCCTTACTCCCCCTAACGATCAGACAGCAACCCCCATCTCTCCCCTCACTTTCTTCGGACGGCGATCCCCGTCTTTCCCCTCTCCTTCTTCAGACAGTGATCCCCAACTTTCCCTTCTCTTCAGACGACGATTGTCACGCCCCGACGCGGAATATCGGAGCGCGAAGGCAGTTGCAAGAAAAGGGTATAGAGCGAGTACTAGACATCAAACCATGGCACATTGAATAATACTAAAACAATCCTTCTCATTAATAACTTTTCAATGTCTAGCTACAACCACTAATATCAGAGCCATTCTATAGGGCCCAATTACATCGCAATAAAAGGAAATAATTAACTACAACTCTAAGATAAGATAATGACTCGAGGGTACTCCTGACTTCACTCTTGGTCATTCCCTTCCTCGTGAGTGTATGTGTCGTCCTCGGTCTCACCTGAGAACACAACATCAAATAACGTAGGGTGAGTGATAACGCCCAGTAGGACTTAAATCTCAGGCTCAAGCAGGCTTAAAATAATTAACACATTTAACGACAGAGTATCTAAAGATAGCAGGTACAAGAGAGTCAAAATATAGCATGAGATAGCACACATGTAACAAGATAGCACAATAGCAAGAGATCGAGTATAGTTTCCAAAAATAGCACAAGTATCGAATATAGCACGAATAGCAGGATAGCCATAGCACAACTAGCACAAGTATAGTAATAGCACGACGAGTATAGCACTTGTTTGTCATTCTAGACATTGAGAGAGTATAGCATGTTTTGTGTTTTGATTGTCATATAGATAGTCGAGATAGATAGCACTTGAGTGTAATGCCAAACACTCTGATCATTTAACTCCCATGGGCACTAGCACTTTCGGGCGCACATCCCAGGACCAGATCGGGCCCTTTATATATTGCCAGGCATTGGTTATATTGTTTATCTTTAGACAATTAGTCAATGGCCAATATAGAGTACCAAGAAGTAGATGAGAGCACTAGATGAATAGACGAGATAGTAGAGTGAACGTGAATAGGCGAGCGAGTAGAGTATAGATGAGAGCTAGTGGACATTGCACGTAATGCGACGGGTAAACAGGCGATAGTAACAGTTGCACAACACGCGCACTTGGTGTTGGCAGTCAAGTGGAACTCACGATCTTCCGCTGGCCATGTTATGCACAAGTCCAGAGGTCCGATGTGATTCAAGGTAAGAGCGAACTTCTAATAGCCGTTTGGATCATATCGATCCCTAAAGGTGTAATGGGTGTTAGGGTACAACCGGCTCGTCGACCATGTGGGAATCCATGATCAGAGGAGACTTACGGAGACCTTGTGCAAGGGTTCACTAGTCCGGCGAAAGGAATATCCGACGGAGAGTTCACCACAAGCCAAGTAAAGTGTGTATATAAAACAGGTGCTCGACGTTCTAGAGGAATTCTAGAACAGTGGAGCGTCGATATCGGTATATAAACAACGCAAGAAACGAATACAAGTCCTTTAAAATAGAGCTATTAATATACTTTATTGCAATAAATTCCCAGATACAATATGAGATATTTTATGCCAGATTTCAGTCATATATGGATGGTTCATATGTGTGCATGTGTAAGAGAAATCATAGATAGAAATAAGTCGTGAATATGTATTTTAAATCATTCAATGTAGCTCCATTTTTAAAACAAGTTTTTAAATCATAGAAAGCGACAGAAATAATTTTTATGGGTTTTCATCAAAATTCTTTTGAAGGCGACATAGGGTTGTAAGGGTCGCGACAGGTACTAGGCAGATCGCGACAGGAGCATGTAAGGATCGCGACAGGGCTTGCAAATCAGGTACTGGAAACGCGACGGCTTACCTGTCGCCTTCTTGGTCGCGACGGGTAGGCTGTTGCAATCAGACCCCAGAAGGCGACATATCAGGCAGTCGCAATCTGGTGATCTGCGCCTGACTCTGACAGGAGTCAGACCAGACATTGGATTGCGGACCAGAACATTCAAATTTTGATACAGAGTCATTTAGAAAATCATAACTAATTATATACATGATGAAAAATCACGAAATCAGTGGCAAATGGAACTAGACATGCGAGAGTACTTCCAATAATTAGGAATTCGAGAGAGAGCATGGTTTGAACATGGTTTGAGAATGAACAAGAATGAGTAACATAGAACATAATACAAAGAGAAAGATTGATTTAATTCGAGCAACATGCTCAACAAAAATTAGGGCTTTTAGGGGCAAAAGATCCCTAACAACATGAAGTATCTACAGTAAAAATTTTGTAGCATGGGATCAAGTATAAATAGAGTTTAGAATTAAACATGATGTCTCGGGGTTATCATGTTTGCAGAACTTCTAAAATCAAGAACAAAAGATTGGCTCGATAGAAAATTATGAAATAAGAGGGCTTTTGTTCCTGGTGATTGGAACTACCTACAGACGAGTTTAATTTAATTTTGCTCGTGAGAATGCCTACCTTTGACTCGATTTATCTTCTAGGGCTTAGAACTCCAAGAACGAAGGAAGAAGCTTGATGGATCTCCTCTCCTCGATTTCTCCTCCTCCTTGGCCTCTTCCCCATGTCCAAGAACCCCTTTGCACGAGCTAGGGTCGGCCATGAGGATTTAAGAGGTGTATTTATATAAACACAAGTTCCTATTCCTACTACTACTCAATTCCTCTTAATTCCGAGATTTCCTAACTCCACCTTTCCTCTCTTGCTTTCAAATCTCTAATTGGGTTAAGATAGTATCTAAATTCGTGCTAGACTATATGGGGTAGGTTTAGGAATCCTATTCCAACTCTAATTGCCACTTTTATTGCTTTAATAACCCCTTTCCAATTATGATATAATTAAACTCCGAATTTAGGGTATTTTCTTATTATTCTCCCTTTGTAAATTCATATTTTGCCCCAATAAATTCTAGATGGTTCATTAAGCAAAGCTTATTACTCTTTTCCATTTAATGGGTTTTATTTAATGCTCTTTTCATTGAATATCCCTTGAGTTTTTTTTTAATTTATTATTTAATTTTTTATTTGTCTCAAAAATTCAGGTTGCTACAACGATCCTCGTCCTTCTCTTCTCCTTCTTCAGACTGTGATCCCCTCTTCCACTACCACTTGCACTCATCCTGACGGCGATCCCCATCACCCCGCTACATTCACCATCTCCTGACGGTGATCCCGTCACCCCCGCTGCAATCACCCTTCTCAACGGCGATCCCCGTCACCCCTTTGCTTCCAAATTTCAGACGGCGATCCCCGTCTCCACACTTCCCCACTCTTGACTGTGATCCTCGTCACTCGCGCACTTCCCCTCCTCAGCGGCGATTCCCGCCTTCCCTCCTTCCTAGCCTGAGTGGCGATCCTCGCTCCCCGACGCACATGATCACCATGGACTCTATGGGTGATGGGCGTTTTATTCCCCTGCACCATAGCTTCGCTACAGGCACCCTGAGCTCGGGTGGTACGCCTCCACCACCAGACCCATCGGAGGACCCGTGCGACTATGCTGCATCCTTTCCTTTCCCTTCCAATAAACCTTTGGAATCTCCCCCAGGGTGACCTATAGGTTTTAATTCCAGTTTAGGTTCAAGGGTAGAATCTAGCAAGTCCCCATCCCTGCCTAGGAAGAGCAAGGGTAGTGGCATAACCCATAGATATCTGGTAGATCTGGCTCAAAGGTGTGGTGCTCTTCTAGTTGTTGAAGAGTTCGTCCAAGAAGCAATCATTCTGAATATAGAAGTCCAGCATGAAGAGGGAAGGCTAGATGATGGATTTGGAATTTATGAAATCTTGAATGATGAGGACCCAGTGGACGAAGAGGATGGTGAAATAGAGGACGCTGCCAAAATGTATGGTAGTGGCATGAGAAGATTTGATGAACCCACATCGGCAGTGGATGAACCCACGAAGGAGGTAAATATTGGGACAGATGAAGAACCCAGGCTCCTAACCATAGCTTCCAATCTCCCTCCTGAAGAAGAAGAAGAGCTTATAGATATGCTGAGGGAGTACAAAGACTCATTCGCCTGGTCATATGATGACATGCCCGGCATTGACCCCGCATTAGTGGAGCACAGGCTAATCTTGAAGCCAGGGGCAATAGATGTCAAACAAAAATTGAGACGATTCCACCCCCATATTGCACTGAAGATGAAAGAGGAGATCGACAAACTACATAAAGCTAAGTTCATTCGTGTAGTACTTTATCCCCTATGGGTGGCCAATATAGTCCCGGTGATGAAGAAGGACGGAAGAGTACGAACTTGCATCGACCTCCAAGACTTAAATAGAGCATGTCCAAAAGATGATTTCTCATTACCTCACTTGGATGTCCTAATTGAAAATACCGCTGGGTTTGAAACTCTCTCATTCATGGATGGTTATTCAGGCTATAATCAGATCCGTCTAGCCCCGGAGGACCAAGAGAAAACCTCCTTCACCACGCCCTGGGGAACTTATTGTTATGTGGTTATGCCATTTGGATTGAAGAATGCCGGCGCCACTTACCAAAGGGCAATGTTAGCAATCTTCCACGATATGATTCATATTCATGTTGAGGTTTATGTGGATGATATTGTGGTGAAGTCTCGGACTAGAAAAGAACATTTCTCCATGCTTGCCAAAGTGTTTCAACACGTACGAGAGTATCAATTGAAGATGAATCTGAAGAAGTGCGTATTTGGGGTTTCCTCAGGCAAGCTATTAGGATTTATAGTCAGCAAACGGGGGATTCAAATAGACCCGAACAAGGCCAAGGCAATAAATGAGATGCATCCTCCTAAGAATATATCTGAGCTTCGAGGATTGATCGGTCGACTAAGGAGATTTATATCTCAGCATTCTCAAAGGTGTTGTCCTTTCTATGAACAGTTAAAAGGAGGAGTCAAATTCGAATGGAATGCTAAATGCCAAGAAGCCTTCGATGAACTCAAGAGTTATCTTATGAATCCACCAGTACTGCAGGCGCCTATCCTAGAAAAACCCCTCATCCTATATCTGTCGACTATTGAGGACTCCCTAGGAGCTGTCCTTGCACAACATGATGACACTGGCAAAGAAAGGACAATTTATTATTTGTCTAGGCCCTTCAATCCTTCCAAGCTCAAGCTCATCATTATGGAGAAGACTTGTGCAGCGCTAGTGTGGGTAGTGCAGAAACTGAAGCACTACTTCCTAGCTCATCAGGTGAGCTTGATTTCTAGGATGGATCCCATCAGATACCTCCTAGAGAAACCAGTTCTCGTCGACAGATTAGCACGTTGGTAGAGCTTCTTGTCCCAGTTCGACATGACCTTTGTAGTCCAAAAGGCTATAAAAGGGCATGCCATCACTGAGCACCTTGCTTACCTTCCTCTTCCTCATAGTGACACGGTCCAAGAAGAATTTCTTGATGAAAACCTGCCACTCATCTCTCGCGATTCCTTATGGTTGCTTCATTTTGATGGAGCTCTTAATTCTAGGGGACGAGGCATAGGTGCTATTCTACTCACCCCAGAAGGAATCACCATTCCCTTGGCTTATCAACTCCAGTTCCCTGCCACCAACAACATTTCTGAGTATGAGGCTCTCCTAGCCGGTCTCAAACGTGCCTATCTCTTAGGCGCACGTCAACTCAAGATCATAGGAGATTCTCAGCTCATCCTTCGGCAGGTTCTTTCTACTTACCGCACTCGTGACCCTAAACTCAAGCCTTACCAAGATTTGGTCATGCTCCTAACTAAGCAATTTAGCAAGCTCATCTACATTAACACTCCTCGCTCTCAGAATATCTTGACTGATGTTTTGGCATTTTTGGTCTCATCCCTCTCTTTCCCTCTCAACCACAACGCTGAGACTATCATTGTCCAGAGGTTAGAAGCACCATCCACTCAAGATCCTTGGTTCGACAACCTCAGAAATTCTTTAGTTGTGAAGGCAGAGAGAAGAGAAGTGAAGGAAGTGATGCTCATGGAGCTAGGAGAAATAATGGAAGAAGAAAGGCCATGGTACCATGAGATTGAGCAATATTGCAAAGATGGTACCTTCCCAGAAGAAGTTGAGTCCGAAGATAGGAGATCCATCCATAGAGCGGCGTTAAGATATACCATTGTTGGAGAAGTGTTGTATAGACGCGCTCTGAACGGGATGCTCCTCAGATGCTTGCCTGACGAAGAAGTCTGGAAGGTAGTGGAAGGAGCCCACTCCAGTGAGTGTGGAGGGCATGTGAATAGCCATATGCTAGCTAAGAAGATCCTTAGGCAAGGCTATTATTGGCCAATGCTCAAATCAAACAAAAATCATTCATCCTTACTGCTACTGAGTACTTCACCAAGTGGGCCGAAGCTGAAGCATTCGCAGAAATCAAAGGTTTGATTGTGTGCCAGTTCATCATGAAGAACATCATCTCGCAGTTTGGAGTGCCAAGTGCCATCGTTACCGATAATGGACCTCAGTTCATATCTCAAGAGCTTCAGGACTTGTGTAAGAAATTCAACATTTCTCTACATCATTTGTCTCCGTACTATCCACAGGGCAACGGTCAAGCCAAAGCTACAACAAACACTGTTGAAAATTTTAAAGAAAACTTGTGAGTCTCATAAATTTGCTGATTGGCCTGAGAAATTGATTGAGGCTTTATGGGCCTACCGTTCCTCCGTCCGCACGCCCACAGGGCAACTCCCTTTTCACTCACTTATGGGATGGAGGCGGTATGTCCACAGGAGATACTCATTCCTTCGCTAAGGGTACAGCTAGACAAAGAACATAATCTCGATGAACGTTGAGAGGCGTTACTTACACAGTTGGAACTCCTAGACTAACGGCGTTTGGTCACGGCCGATCATGTGCTTTCATACCAAAATAGACTCTCAAGATCTTTTCAAAAGAAAGTGATTGAATGCAAATTTCAAGAAGGAGACATGGTTTTGAAGCGAATTTTCATAAAATCTAGAGGTCCTAGGTCCAAATTGCAAGCTAATTGGGAAGGTCCATACGTCGTCAAGGAAGTGTACCCTGGGAACGTTTATAGGCTAGTGAATGCCGATGGTGAGGAGCTCTCTCACCCGTGGAATGGTTTGTATCTGAAAAGATTCTACCCTTAATAAAAGATTTTATATAGCAGCGCTGCCTTGCAAAGGAGTACCAGTAGTCTTGGGTCTAATATCCTTTTTATGGTTGTCAAATAACCATTAGGTCCAGCCAACACACACAACACGGCGACCCACGGTCGATCCCCTTAGACAAAGGTGTTCCTGCTTAGCTCTTGTGTAGGAAAGTGAAGGTATATTCTCTTCCTACTCAGACAAGGTATAGGGACAAAAGGATTACTGACTTGCAGACGAAGGAGGGGGTAGATCATGTGTGAATAAAGTCTCAAATAGAGACGGTCAATTCAAATTTTCAAAAGAAAGAAATAACAACAAAATATAGAAAGAAAAAAAAGCAAATGAGTCAAAATGAAGGATAGGGGCATGACAAAGAGTGGCAAAGTCCCCGCGGGATGAAAATGAGCCCGGTTGTGTGCATGCCCCAAACAAAATCAATGACCACAAAGTCTCTGGGCAATAGACGGAGTCCACATGAGATTAACCCTAACCAGTCAACAAATCAACATCTCGAGCACCAATGCTAAGTCTTATCCCCTTATGTCTTCATATCCCCACTAATGACTGGAACACTCCCACACCTGGTCTGTGTAGGAACACTAATGACTAGGGGCAATTAGTCATAGGGAGGCCAGGAACAAATGCACACTGCACCTAGGGGATGTCTGACAACAAGAGATGGAAAATGAGGTTCATAACTAATTGCTCAAATGCAAAGGGTGCCGCTAGAGAAAACCCCAAAATCTTAAAAAAAAATATAAGAAGAAAACCCTAAAATCCAAAAAAATGACAAAACCCCAAAATAAAAAAAGGAGAAAATTCAAATTCCAAAAAAAATTAAAAAAAACCCAAAATCCAAAATCCAACCCCCCCCCAAAAAAAAGGAAACTCCAAAATCCAAAAAAATTAGAAAACACCAAAAAAATGGGTGTACATATCGTTTTTTTTAGCATGCATTGTCACTTTCTATTTTCGCCTATTTAATAAGGCTCAGCCCCTTGGTTATCATGAAGTTAAAGTCATTCCTTGCTTAATGCAAGGGGCTGAGCCAAAAAGTAGATCTAACTTATTTTGCTAAGTGTGCAGGGACAGAACGTTTTGAGCAACACAATAATGTACTCAATTATTTCTCTCTCGGATCTCATTTCCTACTCTTATCAATTACAAACCATTTAAACATTCACAAACACTTCCACAAAAGCAAAAGATCTACTAGCTATAAACATCATGTACAAGATAAAGGGGGAGGTCGCTCACAAACTTCTCACTGTCCACCACTACTCTCCCCAGATCCCTCCTGCCTCTCAGGTGGGGGTGGCATATCACCACCACCCCTAATGCTCTGGACGCTCGTCTCACCCGCCCGGCGCCTCTCCTCCTCCTCGTTCCTCTGACGGCTGGAGGAACTTGCAAGATATTGTCTCACGGATGCGCCGCTTGCTCCGCTCCTACTCCTGCTACGGCTCTGGCCCATCACCGTCACTAAGCTCTGGAGCTCGTCTATCTGGATCTGCTGAGCGGAGGACTCAGTACGCAGTCGGGTCAGCTCTGCCTAGTCCATTGTCGACCCCTGCATACGCAGCGTCGCCAGCTCCCCCACCTGAGTCATCGCCGCCTTTGCCTGCAGGCGCCACTAGGCCACCTCTGCTGCTGACGTCTCCACTAAGAGGTGCCACTGGCTGATCGACACCACCGTCGTGTCAGCCTGCTCGCGCCAGTGGATCACCTGGCCAATGGCAATCCTCAGCTCTGGAACCTGTAACTAAATATGTCAGCATACAATCTCTAAATTGAAGAAAGACCAGATTAATGTCATGCTTACCCTCTCCTCTAGCGCAGCCTCTACCTCCTCGACCCTCCTCAAGGCACCTGCCAGTCGATCGTCAAGATCAGATTGGGAAGCCTTCGCCACTGCTCGAGACGAGGACGCACCCGCCTGTGACGTCCTCAGCCTCGCCAACTCCGCACGCTGCACATGGAACACTTGTCAATTTCTTTAAAGTTGAAAGAATTGGTAAGTTACAGAAGTCTGGGTAGGTACTTACCAATTGGTCCGCCTCTCTCCTAGCCACATCCTGGTTCTGCATGGCAGCGTGTAGTATGGCCTGGATTGATCTGTCCTGTCACGTCTGCCTGCAAACCACCAAATCATGCCAAAGACAATTCAAACAAAAGAATTCACAAAGGTCTGAGTTTTGAGATATACATGTCGTCGGGCGCCCCTATAGACCCTCACCCCATACTTCAAGGCGAAGGACTATAGGTATGCCTCGTCGGTCTGTGCGTCGAACGCGACCCGTCGCCCTCGGTGCTCCCAATCTGCAATCTGCTCTCGGGATCGCTCGCACTAGTCGGTCGTGTCGTGGAGCCCTCAGAAGCTCCAGCCAGGTCTAGGGGTCCTACCTCGGCTAGGGAACTCCACGGCACTCTGATGATGTCCGAGCGAGCGCTAAGTCAGGTGCAGGTGCAGAGGTAGCACCAGGTTGAGAGCATGAACCCATGTCGCCCTACCGAAGTAGGGGCGGGCTTGCTCCAACCATGGCTGTCCCTCGTCTCCCCCCTCCAGATATGGCTGCCACACCACCTGCACAACAAAGAACACATCTTGTCAATAGCCCAAAGCATTTAAGGAAATCAAATGAAGTTTAGAGAAGGGGTAGTACTTACATCCAGCTGAGGGTAGACGTCGATGGCATCTTGGATGGATGCCAGCTGCTCCTCCAGGGGGTGCGTGTCTTGGCATGGCACCCAATGCCGAGCTAGGGGCACGAGGCTCGGTCGCTCTAGGATCCCCCTCCCTAGGCCCAGGAGGTGGAGGTAGGTCCAGACATGCAGAGAGCGAAGCACAGTCAGATCACATACTTGCAATAAAGAGCAATTCGTAAGTGAAGCTTGAGGAAGAGGAAAGTACCTAAAGGAAGGGGAAAAACCCACTGATTGTTGTTTGCCAATCGGAGGACCCTAGGCTATCAAACTGGCGTGCCAAAAGGGCAGCACCCCATGCATACTCCCCTACCCGACCTAGGTCCTCTAGCAATGGCAAGAAGCGGCAGTGGACCGCGTCGCCCTTCGTAACGAACAACAACTTCTTAAGGAAGAAGGTGAGGAAGTGACACAGATCCAAGTCTTCCTGAGCCCCAGGTTCGCCGGCTAAGGTCTCCCTACACCCTCTCACCAACCGGTCAAGCTGCTTATCAGCCATCTCTCCGACCTCTCTACCTGTCTGCACCAACCCTAGGCTCTCCTGTAGGTCCACCCTAGGAACTAGTGAAGACCTATGACCTATTGTCAATCCTAGGAGTCTCTGAGCAATCTCTCTGTAGTAGGGGTAGGTGAACACGTTGATTGGGCGGCCATACACCCTCAGCCCAATGATCCCGTAATCACGGGATTATGCTCCCTTTTTTTGAAAATTAGGAATATGAGAGGGATTAGGAACTGACCGTGATCGCCACCAAGCAGTCGCCTTTTGATGTGTAGAGAGGGACGGCTGACTACATTGGAAAGGGAGATTGAAGAGAAGGCGTACCTGATAATGCGACGAAGGTGGCGTCGCTATGCTCTGAACTTAACGCGACGTAGGGCACGGCGCCTTCTTTATCACGACAGCTGCTATGTCGCCTTCTTCTTCTGTGGATGGAAGTTGGGGTTATTGTCTTCCTGCTCCTCAGCCGGCCGAGGGGCAAGAGCCTCACGTTGCTCTGGTCTCCAAACACCTGCCAAAGTTAATCAAACAAGGAAAACACCCATTAGAACTCGTGCATAGAAGATCTATTCAATGAAAGATGTGCAACCATGGACTACTATGGAGGGAACTCACGTGGTTGGGGTTTTCAACCCCTATGGGTGTTAAGTATGGGTGTGTGGTGAGTGTTCTAATGCTAATCTATG
Source organism: Colocasia esculenta (assembly GCA_014218235.1). Classification (NCBI taxonomy): domain Eukaryota; kingdom Viridiplantae; phylum Streptophyta; class Magnoliopsida; order Alismatales; family Araceae; genus Colocasia; species Colocasia esculenta. The sequence continues at coordinate 146,462,416 of CM024757.1, forward strand.
AAGAAAAGAAAGCTATGCATGCATGAATTGAAAGAAATAATGCAAAGAAGGGATGAGAGATTGTGTAGCCGATGGAAAAACGCCCTGGAAGGCTCTTCCTGGTCGTCAGGAGGGAAAACTCTCTTCATGGAAGATGAGGCTCTCTTGCTCAGCGAACTATAGACTCCAGCCTTGCCCTAAAAGATGGAGAGTCGAAGTACTTATGGGTGATTATTCCTGGAAGGGCTATGAGAGGAATAACGGGCAAGAGTCTGAGTTTGGGTATGTATGGCTGCGTATAGGCTATTGGAACTAGGAAAGGGATGTATTAGGAAGGTCTCCTCCAAATTTGAGAGGATTTGGACGCGATTTGGACATTCAAAACAAGTAATATCCATCTATGGCATGTGTCCAAGTTGGCCTCGGAAAGGATTTCCTGTTTAAGGTCCTAAACGCGACAAGCTTCTTGTCGCCTTCTTGAATACGACGCCTCGATACGTCGCCTTCCTCATATGGAAGGTGACTTTAAGTCATTTTGCGATTTTTCATGAATTTAAAATATGGTATTAATATCGCGACATAGGGGCTGTCGTTTTCAAGAACGCGACATAGGGCCTGTCGCCTTAAGGGACTTTTCTGTGCTTGGCCATGAAAAATGTGTCCAATCTCCATGCACAGCCGTCGGATTGACGTGCGGTTTGAAACATCGGACTCTAGACTCGGAGAGCTATAATGAGAGATTGATTGGACTGGGAAGAATCCTCCAGGGTGATGAACTAATGAAAATGATGTCATGATCGGAGAAAGCCAGCTTGGCGATGATGAGCCAATGTGGGGCGTCAATGATATGACAAGAGATTTTGCTCGACTTATGGGTCAGAAATGGGTGTCTACAGATTGCCCCTCCTTGATGCCTGCTTTGCAAGGGAGTGGAGCAGTAGCGGAGCGAAGGTGGCATGAAATGGCGATGTAGCGGAATGAAGTGGAATGAGCTGAAAAGAGGGCGTCAAGGTAAAGAGACACCCATTCTGGACGAATAAGCAGCGAGAATTATCCGGCTATCCTCGAACATGGCTTGGAACAGAATGCGAGGATGGTTCCTATTTGGGACGAATAAAAATCAAAAGAAAAGAAGTGATCAACCTCCTTGTAACACCCCAGAATTTTTATTTATTGAAAAACGAGGTGTAATAAAGTTATTAGACTTAAGCAATAGTCATAAATTGAAAAAAATAATATTTGTGTATAATTAGTGGTAACAAACGCTACCCCAGTGTCGTACATTGAAGTGCGCGCTTCCACAGGGCGACACCGAAAAACGACAACGAAATAAAAATCTGAGAACACCATAATTTCCAGAAAAATATGGAGGAGTCAAAAATGTAATTATCCAAATTTTTCGACTCGCGGATTTTGAGATTAAGTCGACACGACTATTTTTCGAGTGATTTTTCACCTACTGTAAAATAAAATCTAAAAATTAAACTAAAATCACTAAAATTTGTAAAACCATCACATTAGGTTATGGTTGAAATTTGAACTCAAACGGACACCATTTGGGTGTGTTTGCATAGTGATCATTGGACCAGTTGAATTTTGGGTCAATTACGGTAAGGCATTTTTTGGGATTTTCGGATGGGTTACGTGGAAGGCCCTTAAAGAGCCACAGCACTTGGGAATGACTATGATTATTACTGAATACGTGGTAACTTTGCATGGGCTACGTGTTAAAACATGGGTTAAAAGACTTCTTACCATGCCACGTTAACCACCAACGTGTTTGTGTGCATGGAGATCTCTAGGCTTATAAATACACCCCAAGAACCTTCGTAGCTATGTTTCTGAAACGTTCTACTGTTATCCTGCTACTATTGTTAAACTTCTGGGAGCACCAAACTCCACAGCTGGGAGTAGCCGAAGCTTTTCTTCTTGTGCATTGTTCTTGTTCAAGCTACATTTGGAGCCATGCTAGAATTGCTTCTGCTTCCTGCGTGAGTGGTTGCAGTTGGAGCTGGTTGTTGTGCATTGTCACAACTTCAAACTGTCAAGATAATCAAGGTGTGCTTCTTATTTCTGTGAACCTTCTCACCAAAGAGAAACTTATTCTCTTTAGAAGGTAGGATTCAATTCTTTATTCTTTCTCTTCATTCTTGGATTACTAGTTTGAAGTGATTCGTACCTTGTATCTATTACTCTGTAAATTCTGAGAATATGTTCATGATGGAACTATATTCTCCAACATGTTTTAGTTAGTTTTAATCCATGAGAGTTCATAGATTGTTCCTTCCTTTCTTAACTTGATCCAAAAATCTGGAGTTTTATCAGTACTCTTGATTAATGTAGACAGAACCAAGATGGTTCTTTCTTGCTGAGAAATTGATTTATTGAAAGTCATGGAGGTCTTAAGTGTATGAACTTGACAAGTGTTTAGTGAAAAAGAGAAGAGAGTTTAAGAGAAGACTTTCCAATCCATTTTCCTTGAACTCTCCTTTCAGTTTGTCTTCTTGAAAGATCAACCATATGAACAACATTACATATTTTTATCTTTTGCTTTCTTGCCATGTTAGCTTCATGTTTGAGGCTAAGATCATACTTGGACCAAGTCTTAATCATGTTAGAATGATAGAAGAGCTTGGTAGTACAATTTCTAGTTGGATTTAATCAATTTTTGGAAGCCTACATAGCACCTGTCGACAGCTCTGCATCCACCTATCGACAGGCCCTTTGTCCAGAGCCCAGAAAATGTAACCAGGCATGGTTGTCGACAACCACCCCTCTGGTTGTCGACAACCACTGTCAGGCTGAGATTGGGAAAGCTTTGGTTGTCGACACCACCTCTTTGGTTGTCGACAGCCCACTGTCAGACTGAGAAACCAGCCTCTGAGAAAGCCTTGGTTGTCAACAACCACCCCCCCTGGTTGTCAACAACCACTGTCAGTTCCAAAAAATTTTTTTTGGCACCTACCTTGAACCATTTCTTGACCCGAATTATACCCATTGTCCTAACCAAATACCTACTTCTTAGTTGTTTCGTTAACCTAAACCTCTACAAAAAACTCATCAAGTTTCTTTTCTCTTTGTTATGAATCATCTCCAAAATTTCTGAACATAATTGACCTTGTGAGACCATCACTTCTTGTAATCAGTGAAGGAATAGAGTTCCTTAATTCTTGTGTGTGATTCATGAGTGAATCCTTGTATACCTTGATTCATTACAAGGATAAGTGTGTGATGATGACACTTTGTGAGTCTTGGAACTCATTCGAGAAAAATGCCTGGCAAATAAGGGCTGGTTCAGTCCTGGGGAGAGCACCTGAATTCGTCAGTGGCCGCGCGGGGGCGATAAGGACATCGTGGATGTTGGCATGCATCAATCGTGCTTGATTGGTCATCATGTCATGCTTGTGTGTGTGATATTGTATCTGATTTGGAATCCAAATATCATCCTGAGTTATTGATTCTATTTCCAACAATGTACTTGTTCAACACATGCTATCGAATGATCTTGTTATTGGAACACACCATGTTAGTGATCTTTACTCGTTCTACCTTGAATATTTATCTATCTGAATCCTTTTAGAAATGCTGAATCCTACTGGGCTAGTTAGCTCATTCAATTCAATATTTCAGGTGACCAAGATGGAGGAACTGCTAAAGGGGATTTGAGTGTTGAGATAACCACCTGAATCAAGAAGTGTCGTGCAACTATCTTTTGTTTTCTTGTAGTTATAAGTGAGAATGTAATAAAGCTACAGTTACTTCTGTTTGATCCTCATTCAGACTAAGATGAGGAGTATCATGTAATAAATTCCGCAAACTTAGTTAGTATGAACAAACTATGTGTATTACTCGTCGTGTATATTTTCTGTCATATTCAGTAAATGTAGTTTTGCTAGAACGTGACAGATTAAATTGGTATCAGAGCTTTAGTACGATAAAACCTAGGGATAACCAGTGAGTTGGGGTAGAAACATGGGATTAGTTAGCATGATTTTTCTAATCATGTGAATGCTTAACCTGTTAATTTCAAAATGGACATGAGTGCTCAACAAAGGTTGGTAGCAGCCATGGAATGCTACGTCAGGACCTAGAACAATATGCTCAAGCACAGAAGGAGGCCCATGTACTTCTTAAGGAAGAAGTGCTTAATCTGACTGCGGGCGCTTTCTTTGCCGGAATCCTAGTGCTGCACTGGACGTAATGACCCAAGTTATGTGTAGGTTGGACAATCTCAAGCTGGGGCAAGACATGTTGCTCCACCAGTTTGAGGAATATTGGGAGGCCATGACGGATGCGGCAAGGGAGCTATACCACGGAACCGATGAAGTACAGCAGCCTCAACCTGCTGAAGTTGTCATAGATCTGACCCAAAACTAGAGAGGACTTAGGCAACACGTCCCTCTTTTTGTAAAACCTCCCCTTTTGTATAAATGATGGTTGTATGTATATAACTCCCAAGTGTATAGGGAGTGAAAGGTTAAGGAGTATGTTTTTGTAATATGGAGAAGTGGGAAGTAGAAGACGGTATTAGTTTTAGTTGCTAATCATGAATGTACATTTTGATGTAAATATTTGATCAATGAATGAAGTGGTGCATTCTATGGATTTGCAACATGTATATGTGATTAATGCAAGTAGTATGGATGTAAAAATTAATGTATGTTCTATTGGATGTTCAGATTATTACTTCATCTTGTCATGGACGAGGTGATGCTAGTTGGAAGAAAATGGAAAATTCAATGCATGACTTGACCCGAGTGATGAGGAATGTAGCAAAGAGTAATAGCCATAATGGAACAAGCCTATTCAGGGATTTTCGAAGTTTAGATCCTCCAAGATTTTTAGGGAGTACTGACCCAGACGAGGCTGAGAATTGGTTAAAGGACATTGAAAGGATATTTGGAGTAATCAAGTGCACTGAAGAAGAAAGATTCGATTAGTGACTTTTCAGTTGGAACGAGATGCTAGAGCATGGTGGGACACCGTGACATCTACATTGGAAGATCCAAGTCAAATGAGTTGGGATGAGTTTGTAGAATGTTTTAATGATCAATATTTTTCTGAAGTTGTCCAGGAAAAGAAAGCCACTGAATTTGCTAATCTGAAACAATTAAGGATGACCGTATCTGAATATGAGGCTCAGTTTGCTCGATTGTCTAAGTATGCTCCACATCTTATAGCCTCGATAAGCTGAAAGCCAAGAGTTCATGAATGGACTACGCCCTATCTATATTATGCAGTTAACTCCACATTTGATTACTACATATTCAGAAATGGTCAAAAGAGCGTTGGCTCTAGAAGCTGCTAATGATTTGGTGGACAAAATTAAAGGAAGGTCAGGAGAGGATCGAAAGAGAAAATTTGAGTCGGGAAATGCCTCGAAAGTGCAACAATCTGGAAAGAAGACAGGGAAAGCTTCAAGTGGCAATAAGGAAGTGTGTAATCATTGTCATGTTAAAGGGCATAAAGCAGAAGTTTGTTGGCGTAGGTTGGGAGCATGCCTTAAATGTGGAAGTACCCAACATCGTATTTCAGAGTGTCCGACAATCAAGAACATGCCAGCCAAACCAAATCCTCAAGCAAGGCAAACTAAACAAGGAAGAATACAAGCAATTCAGGAGGTAGAACCTGAATCTCCGCAAGAAGGCGGACTGATTGAAGGTACACTAACAGTAAACTCAAAACTTGCACATGTACTATTTGATTCAGGAGCTACACACTCCTTTATTAGCTATAATTTTGCTAAGTCTTTGGAAATACAACCAGTCTTATTGTCTACAATATTGGAAGTGGCAACACCTTTGAGTGAGGGTAAAAAGCTTAAGGAATATTATCTTGATAGTCAGATTTTATGTGATGGACACAATTTATATGGTGATTTGATATGCTTGGAAATGTGGGATTATGATGTGATCCTCGGGATGGATTGGCTATCTAAACACCATGCTAACTTAGATTGCCAATTAAGGCGGGTCACATTTCTGGGAAAGGAAAACTGTTCTATAATTTTTGATAAACCTCACATTAGAAGAATACCGATAATCTCAGCAGTTAAGGCTTGTAAGCTAGTACGAAAAGGTTGTCAAGGGTACTTGGCTTCTGTAACGGTACTGAATCAAGATATCACGGGATTGGGTGATATTCCAGTGGTAAAAGAATTTCTAGATGTTTTTCCTGAAGAATTACCTGGTATACACCTAATAGAGAAGTGAATTTTTCAATTGAATTGGTACCGGGAGCTACACCAATCTCAAGAACACCGTACAGGATGTCAATGGAGGAGTTGAAGGAATTGAAAAGGCAGTTGTTAGAACTGATAGAAAAGGGATTTATTAGACCTAGTACCTCACCTTGGGGTGCTCCAGTGTTATTTGTAAAGAAAAAGGATGGATCTATGCGGTTATGTATAGATTACCGACAGTTAAATCAGTTAACCATAAAGAACAAATACCCACTTCCCAGAATTGACGATCTATTTGATCAATTGTCTGGAGCTCAGTATTTCTCCAAATTGATTTAAGATCTGGTTACCATCAACTCAGAATTCAGGAACAGGATATTCATAAAACGGCTTTTAGAACACGGTATGGGCACTATGAATTTGTAGTGATGCCATTTGGATTGACAAATGCACCTGCTGCATTTATGCGTTTGATGAATGACGTGTTCAGAACTTACTTGGATCAATTTGTGGTTGTGTTTATTGATGACATACTAATTTATTCCAAGAGTATAGAAGAGCATGAAGAGCATTTACGGATTACCTTGCAATTGTTACGAGATCACCAATTATATGCAAAGTTTAGTAAATGTGAATTTTGGATGGAACAAGTGATGTTCTTGGGGCATATTATTTCAAAGAAGGATTGTCTGTGGACTCTTCAAAGATTGAAACCATACAGAAATGGAAGCAACCAAAGACCTCACTGAGGTTAGAAGTTTCTTGGGTATGGCTAGTTACTACCGGCGATTTGTTCAGAATTTTTCTAGAATTGCCTCGCCTCTTACACAATTAACTAGGAAAGGAACTGCATTTGTATGGAGTGAAAGTTGTGAACAAGCCTTTCAGTTGTTAAAGGAATGTTTATCGTCTGCACCAATCTTAGCTTTACCGATAGAAGGAAAATTATTTGAAGTTTACACCGATGCTTCAAGTATTGGATTAGGATGTGTATTGATGCAAGATAGACGAGTCATTGCTTATGCATCAAGGCAATTAAAGATTCATGAGAAAAATTATCCAGTACATGATTTGGAGTTAGCCGCCGTAGTTTTTGCTCTTAAACTTTGGAGACATTATCTATATGACAATCAATTTATAGTTTATTCTGATCATAAGAGCCTTAAGTATTTGTTTTCACAAAAAGAACTGAACATGAGACAAAGAAGGTGGGTGGAGTATATCAAAGATTATGATTTCAAAATTGAATACCATCCAGGGAAAGGCAATACTGTGGCTGATGCACTCAGTAGAAATCCTATAGCCAAAGTATGCCACTTACAAGTAAGGGAGTGGAAATTGCTAGAGGAATTCTCCGCATTGAGCTTAAAGGTGGAATCACAAGAAGGAAAGATTGTCATTAATAACTTGACAGTTCAATCAGATTTATTGAGGCAAATTAAAGAACAACAAGACAATGACCCTGTTTGACAGAAATCAGGGAAAAATTGATCTCTAAACCTGATTTTAATGAAGATTCCCAGGGAAATCTTCGATTTCGAGATAGGTTATGTGTGCCGGATGATGGTGAGATCAAAAAGCAAATTCTAGAAGAAGCTCACCGATCATATATACCATTCATCCTGGAGCTGTTAAGATGTATCAAGATTTAAAGAAATATTTTTGGTGGTGCAATATGAAGAAGGATATTGTAAATTTCATAGCGAAATGCTTAACATGTCAGAAAATTAAAGCCGAACATCAGAAACCAGCAGGAAAATAAAACCACTAGAAGTACCAGAGTGGAAATGGGACAGTATCGGTATGGATTTTATTGTGGGATTACCTAGAACTCGAAGCGGATTTGATGCTATTTGGGTAATTATTGATCGACTTACCAAATCAGCTCATTTCTTAGCAATCAAGACAAGATGGTCAGTGAGTGTCTTAGCCGCACTTATATGAAAGAATTGTCCGATTACATGAATTCCAAGGAATATAGTTTCAGATAGAGATGCCAGATTTACCTCACATTTCTGGAGGGAATTACAAGATGCATTGGGAACTAAATTGAAATTTAGCACAGCATTTCATCCTCAGACTGACGGACAAACAGAGCGTGTGAATCAGGTTATCGAAGATATGTGCCGAGCTTGTATATTAGAGTTTGGAAATGACTGGAACACTCACTTAGCAATCATGGAATTTGCATACAATAATAGTTATCAGTCTACAATACAATGGCACCATTTGAAGCTTTATACGGTCGGCAATGTAGATCACCATTATGTTGGGTGGAACTGAAAGAATCACATATTCTTGGACCTGAAATGATCCAAGACCACAAAATTATCAAGTTGGTACAAGACAGAATGAAGGCTGCTCAAGATCGACAAAAGAGTTATGCTGATCGTCGAAGAAGAGAATTGGAATTTCAGGAAGGAGAACATGTATTCCTTAAAGTATCTCCTCGACGTGGAATTAGAAGATTTGGAATTAAAGGAAATTGAGTCCAAGGTACATCGGACCATTTGAAATTTTGAAAAGGATTGGAGAAGTAACATATCAATTAGCACTTCCGCCACAGTTGTCTAAAGTACATGATATTTTCCACGTATCAATGCTAAGGAAATATGTTTATGATCCGAACACGTTATTGGATATCAAGATTTGAAATACAAGAAAACTTAGCATATGAAGAAAGACCTGTACAAGTTCTTGATCGAAAAATCAAGCAACTTCGGAACAAGGAAGTTCCTTATTAAAGGTTCAATGGAATAAACGCGGACAAGAAGAGGCAACATGGGAACTTGAAGATGCCATCAGAACCAATATCCGGAATTGTTTTCAGGTCAGTAACCACACTCTTATGCAATTAAATTTGGAGGACCAAATTTCTTTTAGTGGGAGAGAGTTGTAACACCCCAGAATTTTTATTTATTGAAAAACGAGGTGTAATAAAGTTATTAGACTTAAGCAATAGTCATAAATTGAAAAAAATAATATTTGTGTATAATTAGTGGTAACAAACGCTACCCCAGTGTCGTACATTGAAGTGTGCGCTTCCACAGGGCGACACCGAAAAACGACAACGAAATAAAAATCTGAGAACACCATAATTTCCAAAAAAATGTGGAGGAGTCAAAAATGTAATTATCCAAATTTTTTGACTCGCGGATTTTGAGATTAAGTCGACACGACTATTTTTCGAGTGATTTTTCACCTACTGTAAAATAAAATCTAAAAATTAAACTAAAATCACTAAAATTTGTGAAACCATCACATTAGGTTATGGTTGAAATTTGAACTCAAACGGACACCATTTGGGTGTGTTTTCATAGTGATCATTGGACCAGTTGAAATTTGGGTCAATTACGGTAAGCCATTTTTTTGGGATTTTCGGATGGGTTACGTGGAAGGCCCTTAAAGAGCCACAACACTGGGAATGGCTATGATTATTACTGAATACGTGGTAACTTTGCATGGGCTACGTGTTAAAACATGGGTTAAAAGACTTCTTACCATGCCACGTTAACCACCAACGTGTTTGTGTGCATGGAGATCTCTAGGCTTATAAATACACCCCAAGAACCTTCGTAGCTATGTTTCTGAAACTTTCTACTGTTATCCTGCTACTATTGTTAAACTTCTGGGAGCACCAAACTCCACAGCTGGGAGTAGCCGAAGCTTTTCTTCTTGTGCATTGTTCTTGTTCAGCTACGTTTGGAGCCATGCTAGAATTGCTTCTGCTTCCTGCGTGAGTGGTTGCAGTTGGAGCTGGTTGTTGTGCATTGTCACAACTTCAAACTGTCAAGATAATCAAGTGTGCTTCTATTTCTGTGAACCTTCTCACCAAGAGAAACTTATTCTCTTTAGAAAGGTAGGATTCAATTCTTTATTTTTTCTCTTCATTCTTGGATTACTAGTTTGAAGTGATTCGTACCTTGTATCTATTACTCTGTAAATTCTGAGAATATGTTCATGATGGAACTATATTCTCCAATGTTTTAGTTAGTTTTAATCCATGAGAGTTCATAGATTGTTCCTTCCTTTCTTAACTTGATCCAAAAATCTGGAGTTTTATCAGTACTCTTGATTAATGTAGACAGAACCAAGATGGTTCTTTCTTGCTGAGAAATTGATTTATTGAAAGGTCATGGAGGTCTTAAGTGTATGAACTTGACAAGTGTTTAGTGAAAAAGAGAAGAGAGTTTAAGAGAAAGACTTTCCAATCCATTTTCCTTGAACTCTCCTTTCAGTTTGTCTTCTTGAAAGATCAACCATATGAACAACATTACATATTTTTATCTTTTGCTTTCTTGCCATGTTAGCTTCATGTTGAGGCTAAGATCATACTTGGACCAAGTCTTAATCATGTTAGGAATGATAGAAGAGCTTGGTAGTACAATTTCTAGTTGGATTTAATCAATTTTTGGAAGCCTACATAGCACCTGTCGACAGCTCTGCATCCACCTATCGACAGGGCCCTTTGTCCAGAGCCCAGAAAATGTAACCAGGCATGGTTGTCGACAACCACCCCTCTGGTTGTCGACAACCACTGTCAGGCTGAGACTGGGAAAGCTTTGGTTGTCGACAACCACCTCTTTGGTTGTCGACAGCCCACTGTCAGACTGAGAAACCAGCCTCTGAGAAAGCCTTGGTTGTCAACAACCACCCCCCCTGGTTGTCAACAACCACTGTCAGTTCCAAAAAATTTTTTTTGGCACCTACCTTGAACCATTTCTTGACCCGAATTATACCCAATTGTCCTAACCAAATACCTACTCTTTCTTAGTTGTTTCTACCACCTAAACCTCTACAAAAAAAACTCATCAAGTTTCTTTTCTCTTTGTTATGAATCATCTCCAAAATTTCTGAACATAATTGACCTTGTGAGACCATCACTTCTTGTAATCAGTGAAGGAATAGAGTTCCTTAATTCTTGTGTGTGATTCATGAGTGAATCCTTGTATACCTTGATTCATTACAAGGATAAGTGTGTGATGATGACACTTTGTGAGTCTTGGAACTCATTCGAGAAAAATGCCTGGCAAATAAGGGCTGGTTCAGTCCTGGGGAGAGCACCTGAATTCGTCAGTGGCCGCGCGGGGGCGATAAGGACATCGTGGATGTTGGCATGCATCAAATCGTGCTTGATTGGTCATCATGTCATGCTTGTTGTGTGTATTTGTATCTGATTTGGAATCCAAATATCATCCTGAGTTATTGATTCTATTCCAACAATGTACTTGTTCAACACATGCTATCGAATGATCTTGTTATTGGGAACACCATGTTAGTGATCTTTACTCGTTCTACCTTGAATATTTATCTATCTGAATCCTTTTAGAAATGCTGAATCCTACTGGGCTAGTTAGCTCATTTAATTCAATATTTCAGGTGACCAAGATGGAGGAACTGCTTAAAGGGGATTTGAGTGTTGAGATAACCACCTGAATCAAGAAGTGTCGTGCAACTATCTTTTGTTTTCTTGTAGTTATATGAGAATGTAATAAAGCTACAGTTACTTCTGTTTGATCCTCATTCAGACTAAGATGAGGAGTATCATGTAATAAATTCCGCAAACTTAGTTAGTATGAACAAACTATGTGTATTACTCGCGTGTATATTTTCTGTCATATTCAGTAAATGTAGTTTTGCTAGAACGTGACACTCCTGATTCAAGAGGTACCCTGGCTATCTTTAGCGTGCAGTTTCGTTCATTAGGATAGGTGCTGCCCGGCGGGTCGATTCGACTCTGGCCTTTGAGCGGTTCACGACTAATGGTGGATCGGGGATAAGGGAACGACTGTTATAATGAATGGGGATGAGAGGAATCCTTTATAGGAACCATACTGCAAACTGGACTGAGCACAAGCTTGAGGAAACTTCCAAATTGGAATGGAATTCTTGTCTGGAAATGAGGATTTGGGTTGGGACATCATTGGAAGCTGGCTTTGACAAATCGTGATCCATGAAGCTCAAAATTCCTACATGATGCATGCTGGGCTAACGAAAAAGAAATCATAAAAACGAATGCAAAGAAAAGGAGAAAATAACAAGTATTCAAGGATAATATTGCTAGACAATATAGGCAAGGGTCAAGACACTTCGCATCCCCGACGTGCGATAGAATCCGTCGTCCCCGAGTCATATCACCTAACGGCAAATCCAGCGATTAGCAGTGTGCACCTAGATCATCCTTGTTTTTGATTAAGGGGAACTCAGATCCTAGAACACTGGGAACCAGCCGGTCCTTGAGCTGATATAATAGTGTAGATATCATATAATAGCAGAGGATTAAGGCAAGAGATACTTACCTGCACTTACCTGACGAGCTGTCTCTTTTGATTTTCTGGATTTTCTGGGTTCTCAATAATCAAAGCAATAAAGATGGATATAATACAATGAAATGCACCAATTAATGGACATCAAAGCATATGTGCGAACATTCTGAGCAATCACAGAGAAATAGGCATAACAGTGCAATATGATCAGAAGGCGACATAGGGTATGTCGCGACCCTTGACTTAAGAAGGCGACGCATTCTGTGTCGCCACCCGGAAGGCGACGTGTCGATATGTCGCTTTCACAGGTTTCTCAGCCCGAGCTCAAATCTTTGCAACCCCAAGCTTGAGTTTGATTCCTATTTGTACTCTAAGTGCTCTCCACTCAAAGTCCCACTCCTAATGGGTCTTCTCTACCCTTTCCAAGCATGAATAGGAGTGCTATAGCTCTATAAATAAGGGGGATGAGAAGCCAAATTCGTAGCTCTCTCTTCTCTCTTCTTTTCTTCAAGTTTTGCAAGCTCTCATGGCCATGAAGAGAGCTCCAATTGCTCCCATGGATGGGGAGGAGTCTTTGAGCGTCCGAAACGTGCTCGGGCGACCTATGAAGTTCTCGCGAGGTTGACGGATCCCCAACCACTTGAGCATGATCAAAGAAGTGAGAGAGGTGAGTTTTTGGTGTTTTCAATTTTCAATGAATTTTTGATACGATTTCTCTTCATTAATTTTGTTCTTCTCCTTTTCTCTCTTCTCTTTTCTCTTTTCCTCTCTTCTCTTCTAGCTCTTCCCGGGCTCCCGCCGCTATTCTAAGCTTCATGGATCACCCCCATGATCAAAGCCTTACCCATGTTTGTTATCCGGTTCTTGAGAGAGTGGGGTTTAGGTGGGTTTTTATAGGGCCATAACTACCATAAAATTTCCTTTGACTAGCATAGCATTACGGCCCTCATCGAACTATGGCATCCCCAAACCCATACTTTTATTTTTCCCAAATTTGAGGCGACCGTCCTTCTAGAGGAGGTCGAAGCCTTCTTAGCTCTTCCTAAGACCAAGCCGGGGGACGAGCAAAGTATAAGCTACACTGTTGAGCCCATCACCCAAAACTTATCCTCGGTGAGTTCATGACCGATTCAGGGGATGTACACACCATGATTAGCCCACAATTCATCCATTTAGTTCTATTGTCTAAGTGGGTCATCTCCCAATGTAAGAACAAGAATACGGACCACCGGGATATAGCAAAGGCCGTGGCCATATGTTTGTGTGGGGTGGTCCTCTTCCCGTCCGGGGATCACCTCATAGACCACGTGAGTCTTAGTGCTATAAGTGGGGTATGGCAGGGACTTTCACTCTCACATGCCGTCTTGGCTTACCTTTACTCGGGTCTTTCCTCGGCTTCCACGGGTGGCTTCCTCTATGGCTCCATGATTCTATTAGAGTGTTGGTTGGGTGTGAGGATAAAGTTTAAGCCTGTAGACAACCTCACTACCGACAACCAGATTTTTAGGTGCCATCCATTGTGCTTTATCGGCGGGGCGGCCAAATTCCCGGATAAGGTTTTGTGCAAGACGGCGGACAAGAAGACGAGGAATGCATGGCGCCTCTACTTCAGTACCCTACCTGTAGAGCACTTCGCACTGGGCATAGCGGCGCTTCGCGGAACGGAGATCCGGCTACCACTTGGACGCGGGTTGGATTTGCAACTTATAGGGAACATGGCAACCGTGCTCTACAACCCGCAGCGGTGCTATCTACAGATCGGGAAACCGAGGACTAGAGTGCTCCCACCGTCACACTTGCTTCCCGTGAAGAAGCGGCACTTGGGGAACCCGAAGGACGAACAGGCCGTGCGGAGCGCGTTGGCCTTGTGGAGGGCGTGCGCCACGCATGCACCCCGCCGAGACTTAATGAGGACCAGGAGACGTACCAGGCATACCTCCGGGAACACGAGAATCTTCAGCCGCTTGGAGACTGTGAGCCAGAGGGAGAGAGTTGATTGTATTTTTTTTTTCAGCTTTTATGGGACTTGGTGTAGCGGGAGTGGTGAAGCATGTTGTTTTTTTATTTTTCATGACTTCTGTTTGATGTAAGCATTGAATTGTTGCAATGAGAATTGATTTTCAATGAGTTTTGCGCACTGGCTTGAGAAGGCGACATATGGTGTGTCGCCACCCTGAAGGCGACTGGTCAACGGTCGCTACCAGTAAAGTGAAGGCGACATGGGCATTGTCGCGACCTGAGAATAAGGCGACAGGGGCGTTGTCGCATTCACAGGACCGAAGGCAATTTGAATTTGGGCCGAGCGCCCCTTCCTCTTTCGTCCCCTTTCTTCCTTTCCTTCCCTTTCTCATCTCCGGCGACCGGGCGATTCTTCCTCTACCTCTTTCCGGTCTTCTTCTTCTCCGGCCGGCCCTCCTCTCCGGCGATCGCCGGAGGTTCCCTTCGGCGGCAACCCCTCTCAACCCCCTTTTCTTCTTTTCTTCCCCCCTTGAGAACCGGCGATGGAAGGCGAATGTGGAGAGGGGCAAGGCGGTGACAGCGGCGGTCGGCGTCGCAAGAAGACGATCCGACGACGACAGCCGGGCGAGGGACCATCCACGACGACCCCGAAGTCTCTCCGGTCGTACCCATGGAGGAAGAGATCGTGCCGGCAGTGGGGGATGAAGACGAGCCCGTTGGGCCCAAGAAGGTAAGTCCTCGAGCCTAAATCCATGTATGCATGGAGTGGAGAGTGCGGAGCACTCAGTTGTAGGGCGTTTTGCCCAAAGGGGATCGGCCGGGAAACGGGCAAAGCCCATTTTCAGGTGACCCTGGTAATGCGACAGGGGGCTTGTCGCCTTACCAGTTGGAAGGCGACGGTCCCCCTGTCGCCTTGAATGCGATGGGGCTCCTGTCGCCTTCAGAAGGCGACAGACCCCTTGTCGCCATATCAGGATAGAGGGTGGTTTTAGGGCAATTCCTACTGATTTCTGATCTTCTGATGTTTTATTTTGCAGAGTGAGCTGAGGTTCAGGCTAGGATGGGCGTCGTCCGGGCGATCTACGACGGTCTGCCGGACTTCCAGAGGGCCCATCTAGAGGGCATGGGGTTCGGCCCCTTTCTTCGATTAGAGGAGTTGACGCCGGACGTGGCGCTCATCCAGGCCTTGAAGGAGAGGTGGGACCCCGAGTGCCACACTTTTCTCTTTCCGTGGGGACACATGATCCCCACGTTAGAGGACGTGGTGCGGGTCACCGGCCTACGTGTAGACGGCCAGGCGGTGACCGGGGTTACCTACACTAGCTACCAGGAGCAGGTAGAGAGGCTGCTTGGACTGGAGGTGAGGGGGGAGAGGTCTTCCCTGGTACAGCGCACGGCGCTACAGGCGAGCCTTGGGGTGGCAAATGCTCGCCACTGGACTGGAGAGGGTCAGGCGGATTATATGGCCCGTCTGACAGAGGATGCCAGAGCGGTGCTGGCGGAGGAGGAGGGAGATACAGCGGACCGAGATCTGAGGTGGTTCCTGATCTTCGTGATCGGGAAGCTGATTCTGGGGACCAGAGGGGACCCAGTTAGCTACCGGTGCCTGCCTCTGCTGGAGGACTTGTCCAGGGTAGGCGGGTACGCGTGGGATGCGGCCCTCCTGGCCCACCTCTTCGACAGCCTGGGCACCTCCAGCAGGGAGACAGGTGTCGCCGGGTTCTTCCCACTCCTACAGGTATGCTTCTACCTTCGCCCTTTACTACTTTTCCTGCTTTTTTTGATTAACTGTGGTACTGACTGTGTTGCTCTTGCAGGTGTGGGCGTACTACCACCTCCCTTCCCTGGGTCGCGGGGTAGCGAGGCGACGCGGCGCTGTGCCTCTTCTACAGCGCTGGCGGTTTTGCCGCGATGAGCGGTCCCTGCGGCGACAGGTGACGCTGATCCATGATGCCTTGGACACCATCCCTTTTGGACATGTGAGTACTTCTAGCCTTAGCCCTTTCCCTTGCTTCGCTTATTTGACAGTTGACTGCAGATTTTTGCTTGTGGTGTGCAGGTATAGTGGACTCCCTATGTCGGGGAGAATGACGCCGCCCAGCCGTGGGTGGAGCGGGGCCGTCCCTACTTCGGTAGGGACATTTGGCTTCATTCGTTCAACACGGTGGTCCCGCTCCACCACCAGCTAGTCGCGCGTACACTGGGGCTCCACCAGGCAGTGGTGGAGTTCCCGACCCGACAGAGGCCGTGGGAGAGGCCTGGCCGCAGCTTCCGAGGGATTCAACAGGTCATTGACTGGACAGTCCGGGTCCGGGAGTAGCTGGATGATTGGGAGCAGCGGGGTAAGGAGGTGGTCTCCGAGGCCGCGAGTGATGAGGACTACTTCCGGGCCTACGCCCGGAGGTACGGGGCCCAGGTGTATAAGGGGACTCGACGACCGGTGAGTTTTACTGCTTTCAGTCCCTTTCAAGTTCTTAGTTGATTGTGTGACTGACTTGACTTGTGTTTGCAGCTTGACCCTGAGGGACAGATCGCCTCGCTCGAGGGCGTCCTCCACTCCACCATCCAGCAGCGAGATGACCTCCAGGCGGTGGTGGACCAGCTGGTGAGTACTTTGCGCCCTACCCTTCTTATTTCTAATTTTGGTTGACTGACCCATCTTGTTTTCTTTTGCAGCGGGCAGAGCTGGACAGGACACAACAGATGGTGGGAGGTGCTTCTTCCTCCCGAGAGGACCCCGACCGCTCCGTGTTGGAGGGCCAGCTGGCGTCGGCGGTGACCCGCGCAGAGGATGCTCTTGCTCAGCTGCAGGAGCGGGTAAGTTACTAACTAGATGCCTCTTGACTTTTACTTATTTTGGAATCTCTGACAAGATGTTTGATATTGCAGGAGCTAGAGCTGAGGAACGCCCTGGCGCGGACGACCACGCTTGAGGCGGAGATGGCGGAGCTACGCCTACGCCCAGAGGCAGCGGAGGTGACGCGGTGGCGCGAGGCGGCGGAGGAGGCGACGCGGTGGCACCAGGAGGCAGAGGAGGCGACGCGACTGCGCACCGAGGCCGAGGACCTCCGCACGTAGCTAGGGGAGGAGAGGCACCGCTGCGAGTTGCTGCGGTCCGAGATGAAGGGCCTGGAGAGGGCCCTAGCCCTAGTCGGACGCAGCCGCTCGGCGGCTAGCAGGAGCGGCATCCCGAGCGGGTCCACTGGACATTATTTGACGGGTTCCTCCGAACGGCGGAGGAACGAGGAGGAGGCACGGCGGCAGAAGAGAGCGCCGGAGGGGAGTGAGACAGGGCCGAGGGCGATGGCCCCTCCGTCTCCCCGCCCGCCTGAGGGTACGGGGGAGAGCGGTTGAGGGCTTGTACTTTTGTTTTGCCTCTTTTGTATGATATGGATATGGAATGGAATGATTATGTTTTTTCGACTGAGTGAGAGTGACGAGTGAGAATGACGGGTGAGATGCGAGTGCGCTTTCTTCTCCTACGCCCTGCACACTTACAATCGCAAAACAAGTTAGATCTGTTCTTAGCTTAGCCCCTTGCTTTAAAATGTAACGAGCGACCGACCTTGATAGTTAGTCAAGGGGCTAAGCCTTATTAAAATAGGCAAAAGATGCAAATAAACAAATGATATGCATGAATGCAAACGGCTTGGAATTTTGAAAATATTGATTTTGGAGTTTTAAATTATTTGATGTTTTTGAGGTTTTAATTTTTTTGGAGTTTTGGAAATATTTGACTTTTTTGGAGTTTTGAAAATATTTGATTTTTTTGAAGTTTTTGAATATATTGATTTTTTTTGGAGTTTTGAAAATATTTGATTTTTTTGGAGTTTTGAAAATATTGATTTTTAGGAGTTTTGGAAATATTTGATTTTTTTGGAGTTTTGAAAATATTTGATTTTTTTGGAGTTTTGAAAATATTTGATTTTTTTGGAGTTTTGGTGAGCGCCTAAAGCCGACGTTAGCCTTTCCTAAAAAGACGCGCGAGACGGAAGGTACTCGCACCTTCGGCCACAACACTTAGACCGGTTCGAGCCACTGGTTAGAGTCTTGATCACCTCCGATTTTCGCCACAGACCTCACTAGGCTAGGATGTGCGTTGAGAGGTGACAATGCCTCGGGAAGCTACCCTTAGTTGATGCTGCGACTAGCTAAACCGTACCCAAGAGATGACTCGGCCTTATAGGGAGAAATGGAAGATTTTTTTAAGGAAAGTCTTGTGTGGGTTTAGAGATGTTGGGTTCGACTACTTCCTACAGCATACCCTCCGGAGATTAGGCCTGTTGTGGAGGGACTTTATGGTCTTTTGCTATGGACTTGCACTATTTGGGGCATGCGTACGACCGGGCTCATGAGCGTCCCGCAGGGACTTTGCCACTCTTTGCCATGCCCCTGTTGTACTATGAATTTTTCTTTCTTTTCTTCTTTGCTTCTTTGCCCTTTGTTATTTTGACCGTCCCTGTTTGAGACTTCCTCTCGTCGGGTATGCTTTAGGTTGACGACCTTACCCTTACAACCCCTTTGCCCCTACACTTGACCGATTAGGAGAGAATGACCGACGCATCGCCAGAGTAGGACCCACACAGCTGCAGCATCTACCAAGTGCAGTTACCCGGCTTGCCGTGGGTGTGTGTTAATCCTAACTTAGAGCGATCCTTACGATTAGGGAGGGATTTTAGACTCTCAACACGGGGTTATTTCCCGATCTAGGTGTTGTGGCCTCACACCTATAGGCCTAAGGATAGAAACGTTTGAGGTATAACCCGTTCCACGGATGCGACAATTCGACGCCCTCAGCATTGATTAAGCGATAAGCATTTCCAGGGTAGACTTCCCTCACAACGTACGGACCCTCCCAGTTAGGCTGCAGTTTGGACCTAGGACCTCCGGGTTTGATAAAAATGCGCTTCAAAACCATATCACCCTCTTGGAATTTACGCTCAATTACCTTCTTTTCGAAAGACCTTGAGATTCGCCTTTGATATGAAAGCACATGGTCGGCTGCCATAAGCCGCCTTTCATCTAAGAGTTCCATTTGGACTAGCAACGCCTCTCGACGTTCATCAAGATTAAGTTCCTTGTCTAATTGGACTCTTAGTGAAGGGATTAGGATCTCGTATGGAACTACCGCCTCCATCCCGTAAGTGAGAGCGTACGGGTTTGCCCCGTGGAGTGCGGATGGAGGTACGGTAGGCCCATAGAGCCTCTATTAGCTTTTCTGGCCAGTCGGTGAATCTATGCGACTCAGGTCTTTTTCAAGATTTTAAGAAGGGTTTTGTTAGTTGCTTCAGCTTGGCCATTGCCTTGTGGGTAGTACGGCGATGAATGTGCAGCGTGATGTTGTATTTCTTACAGAGGTCCTGGAGCTCTTGCGAGATGAATTGTGGCCCGTTATCCGTGACGATGCTGCTTGGCACTCCGAACCGCGAGATGATATTCCTCATGATGAAGCGGCACACCGTGGATGCTTTGATTTCTGTGAAAGCTTCGGCTTCTGCCCACTTGGTGTAATACTCAGTCGCTGTTAGGATGAATGATTTCTGTTTGGTTTGAGCATTAGAGTCACCAAGAGGGCCAACAATATCGAAAGCCCACATGGAGAATGGCCAAGGTGTGGAGAGTGGATGCAGTGAGGAGGAAGGGGCATGGATTTTATCTGCATGGAGTTGACACTTGACACACCTACGGACGTAGATGGTACAGTCTTCCTCTAGGGTTGGCCAGTAATAGCCCTGCCTAATGATCTTCTTTGCAAGCATCTGACTGTTGACGTGCCCTCCGCATTCACTAGCATGGGCCCCTTCCACCACTTTCCAAGCCTCGTCATCGGTAAGGCACCTTAAAAGGACTCCATTAAGAGCTCGCCTGTACAGAACTTCTCCGACAACTGTGTACCTCAAGGCGGCTCTTCTGATGGCCCTGCGGTCTTCCGCACTTGCCCCTTCAGGATATGTTCCATCCCTGCAATATTGTTCTATCTCAAAGTACCATGGCAGTTCTTCTTCATTCAGGATCTCTTCAAGCTCAGTTAACATGACTTGCTGCGCTCCTCTCTTCCTAGCCCTTTCTTCTAAGGTTGCCCTAAGGTCTAAACCAAGGGTCCTGGGTAGATGGAACATCGAGACGCTGGACGACGATTGTCTCAGTCCGGTGACTCAGAGGGAAGGATAGGGATGAGGCTAGCGACGCCAGAGCGTCGGCCAGGATATTCTGGGAGCGAGGAGTATGGATATAAATGAGCTTGCGGAACTGTCTTGCCAACAGCGTGACCAGGTCTTGGTATGGCTTGAGCTTCGGGTCACGAGTGCGGTAAGTTGAGAGCACCTGCCGCAAAACGAGCTGAGAGTCTCCTATGATTCTGAGGTGTGATGCCCCCAGCAAGTAAGCATGTTTGAGGCCAGCAAGGAGAGCTTCATACTCAGACATGTTGTTAGTAGCGGGGAAGGTGAGTTGATATGCAAAGGGGATGGTAATGCCTTCCGGGGTAAGCAGCACGGCTCCAATGCCCCGTCCCTGAGAATTGAGTGCGCCATCAAATGAAGGGACCAGAAGGGGTCTTTGATGATACCTGAGAGTTCCTCATCGGGAATTCCTCTCGGAGGGAGTCGCTGTGAGGGAGTGGAAGATGGGCTAGATGCTCAGCGATGGCATAACCCTTGACGGCCTTTTGGACCACAAAGGAGATGTCAAACTGAGAGAGGAAACTCTGCCAGCGTGCCAGCCGATCAGAGGACGGGCTTTTCTAGAAGATATCTGAGTGGATCCATCCTCGAGATCAGCTTGACCTCGTGGGCAAGGAAATAGTGCTTGAGCTTTTGGACTACCCACACGAGTGCGGCACAAGTTTTGTCCGCGGTGGTGTACTTGGATTCGGTGGTGTTGAAGAGCCTAGAGAGGTAGTATGCTGCCCTTTCTTTCCCAGATTCATCGTGTTGTGCAAGGACAGCTCCTAGGAGTCCTCAATGACTGAGAGATATAGGATTAGCGGTTTTCCGGGTACAGGAGGCTGCAAGACTGGGGATTCATGAGATAACTTTTCAGCTCATCGAAGGCTGCTTGGCATTTGTCATTCCATTCGAATTTTGCCCCTCCTTTCAAGAGATCATAGAACGGGCGCATCTTGTGAATGCTGGGAGATGAATCTTCTGATAAACTGCAACGCCCTATTAGCCCTCTTAATGAATGCTGGAGGAGGCATGCTAATCTTAGCTGATAACTGCAAACGCCCTATTAGCCCTCTTAATTGTGAGATGTTCTTTGGAGGAGGCATTTCTGCTATAGCCTTAGCCTTGTTCGGATCGATCTCAATGCCCCGCTTGCTAACTATGAAACCTAGCAGCTTTCCTGATGATACCCCGAACACGCATTTCTTCGGATTCATTCTCAGCTGATATTCTCTCGACCTCTGCAACACCTTGGCTAGGATTTCGGGGTGTTCTCTCCTGGTTCTCGACTTCACCAAGGTCATCCACGTATACTTCTACATAAATGTGTATCATGTCGTGGAAGATGGCCATCATCGCCCTTTGATAAGTAGCCCCAGCATTCTTCAGCCCAAATGGCATGACTACATAGCAATACGTTCCCCAGGGCGTGGTGAAGGATGTTTTCTCTTGATCTTCAGGAGATAGACGGATTTGGTTATACCTGAATATCCATCCATGAATGAGAGGGTCTCATACCCAGCAGTATTATCAATCAGCACATCAATATGAGGAAGCGGGAAGTCGTCCTTCGGACATGCCTTATTCAAATCCCTGAAGTCGATGCAGATTCTGACTTTGCCGTCTTTCTTCATGACAGGGACTATATTGGCCACCCAGTTCGGATAAAGCACTACCCTGATGAATCTAGCCTTATGGAGTTTATCTACTTCGTCCTTCATCTTCAGGGCCATGAGTGGGTGGAACCTTCTGAGTTTCTGCTTGATTGCCTTTGCCCCTTCTTTCAGTACCAGTCGGTGCTCCACTAGTGAGGGGTCTAGACCGGGCATGTCCTCGTAAGACCAGGCGAACGTGTCCTTGTACTCCCTCAGGATTTGCACCAGTTCCTTCTTCATCAGGAGGGAGGTTTGCTGAGATGATTACAATCCTGGGATCTTCTTCTGTTCCGAGGTTGACTTCCTTAGTAGGTTCATCCACTGCCGTTGTGGGCTCATCAAATCTTCTTACTCCACTGGCATATTTTTCGGCAGCGTCATCTACTTCGCTATCCTCTTCGTCGACTGGGTCCTCATCATTCATTATCTCGTAGACGCCAAATCCGTCGTCTATGAACACCCCATCCTGCTCAAAATCTTCTTCAAACACCAGCGCTTCTTTCGTGAATTCCTCTATCAACAGCAGCGCTTGACACCGCCGAGCTAGCTCTTGAAGATATCTCCGGGAATAGCCTTTCCCCGCTGCTTCCTAGGCGCTGCTTGGATTTGTGGATACCGGGCTGACCTGACTCTCTACCCTAGGCCTATCTAACCTATGCTAGACTCACCTACCCTAGACTCTCCTAGACTAGACGACTCTACAGGACTGGAGGAGGACATGGTGTCCCGAAGAGAATGGCTCCTAGTGAAGGAGCAGGAGGGGAAGCCCCAGTCGAGGGGTGCCCCTGATCAGGAGAGTGAAGGAGGAATGCCGGCTCCTCGACCTCAATGTGCATTTGAAAATGGGCGTTTTTTTTTTGGAGATCGGTGGAGAGCATGCAACAGGAGAGGGTGACCTCGTGGTCACCTGGATTGGACTGCAGGGCAGTGAGGATTGCAGGTGGGAGGTCAGGTGTGAGGAGGCTGTGTGCCGCCGTCAGGAGCTGAGGGGTCAGCTGAATAAGCAAGGGAGGAGAGGACGGGACCAGACTGGGCAGGAGGGAATCCAGAAGGGACGGGTGGATGGCTAAGCAGGTGCCCCTCCAGAGTTCATCTATGGTTTTCCCCTCTTCATAGGGGATGTCCGGCTCTCCTATGTGGAGGCATCGTTCATGAGCTGCCTTTTAGATGTGATGGCAGTGGGTGGATCTAGCAGCTCTGCCGCAGCTGGCGGCCATGTCCTTTCTTCTTCCCAGAACAGTCGGCTGAAGGATGGTGATGTCTTCTATGTCAAACCATCTGTACCATTCAGCTCTGGGTTCCCTGTCTTTCTCCTCCTGGTTGGACGGAGTGCCTCTAATGCTCTATAGGTTAGCAGGGGGGCATGTGCCGAGCGAAGTTTCGGCCATGCACCTCATGATGTGACAGTTCTGCCTCGACTATCACGGTATTATATCCAGGTTGGGTAGGCCCCCTAATGAAGTGACACCAGAGTGTCCAGGTGAGTGGTTCACGGTCGGCCTTAAGAGTGGATGTGCTGGATGACCATGGTTTGGATTTCTCCCTGTACCCTAAGCCCCATCGGCTTTTCATGACAATGTCAGGGATGGGTTTGACTATGCCCTGTAGCTCTGCCCCTAGACCCTTGCCTTCTTCATACCCCAGCCTCATCATGATTTGCCACCCCTTGGTGCTCAGTGGCTCTTTTCTCTTGACTGCATTGACTCGTGCCAGATTGGTCTCACGCTTGGACTGGAACGTGTAGCTCCATGGGTAGTTGATATCTAGCACTGAGACTACGGGTTTGTTGGCTGGCCACACGGCTGGTAGGTGGGTATCGTGGAGGGCATCTACTGAGTGGGTAGTGGCTATGCTCTTGACTTTGATGATCCGTCCTTGAAAGGGAACTTCAGACATTGGTGTGCAGTGGACGGTACAGCCCCGAGCGCTTCCAACCACGGACGCCCTAGGATAGCTTTGAACATGGATCGATATCAAGGACGTAGAAATCCACCGTGACAGCGAGGGGTCCCAGTTCGGCTTGCACAGTCACCATGCCATGGCAGGATCTTCTAGAGTTGTCATACGCGGCGATGGTGGTGGGTGTCGGCCTTAGCATCCCTTCTGATAGGTCGCAGGCTCTCAGGGTACTCAGCGGGCAGACGTTTATGGATGCCCCCGTGTCGACCAGTGCCGCTCCCACCGCCACATGATTGATGACCAGGGTTACGCAGAGTGGGAGCCTCCTGGCTTCTGGGGGTGCTAATTCGCTTTCGGCAAAGGTAATTGCCGGCCCGCGAGTTACCATGGCTAGGGCACTTGGTAGCTTGTCAGCCAACATGTCCTCGTTTACTACCACCTTTTGCAGGAAATTCCTCAAGGCTTCCTGGTGCTCCTTGGATTTCTTTATCAATTCCAAAATGGAGATCTTGGCTGGTACGTGATCCAGGTGCTTGAGGATGTCATAGTGGGTTCCTGGCAATGGCTCAATCAACCCCTCATCTTGTGTTTACTGCTGAGCTTGCTGTTGCTGAGGCGGTTGCAGGACCTATTGGGGATTGTTTTGGCTGGTGGAGGTGGTGAAGACAGGTGGGTACGGGTGGCGAAAGACTCGCCCACTCCGCAGGGTGGTTGGATGGGTAGGTGGTTGTCTGGCAGAGGATAGTGTAGCGGCGGAGGGTTGGTCCGGCCCAGGTGGGGGTAGGATGATGGATGAGGGAGTAGATATGATAGGGGGTAGAGGTACGAAGACAGGTGGACTGAAGGGTAAGATGATGGGTGGACTGGCGACTAGCGCGGGTGTTGAACCGACGGGCAGTATGACGGCGTTGGCCATAGAAATTACAGGAGGGATTGACTGGGGAGCCGTGTAGGCTGGTTGTATCATTTGGGACTGAAGGGAATATTGGTTAATGGCCATCATCTGCTGAACGTCTAGTTCATCATCGTACGTCCAGTTCTTCTGAGGAGGAGGGTGGTGGACGATGGTGTGACGACCCTGGATATTTATGCTCGATAAGGCTCCATATCCAGATCCGCCTCCCGCGAACGGACCGAAGTCTCGCAAGGGATATCTCACACACGTGTCCAGGAAGAGTATAAAAGACAAACCACAACAGTATAAGACACAAGAAAGTACATGTGCTCATATCTGTTCACATATTTGTACAACTGTCCCATTACATTAATACATGCCCAAATAAAAAGTACAACTACCTGGGGCATACCCCGAGGGAGCACAAGCTCACACAACACTAACTACTGCACTACTGCTGGTGGTACTAGTCTGTCACGATGCTGCTACAAGCCAAACACATGGAAAGCCCTGAAAAGAACTATAGGGGAGTGAGCCTCAATAAGTCACAGGCTCAGTAGGGGCCACCCAAGAACCACAACTAGTAAACAGAAGAGACATCAACCTCAAAGGGTCTCACTGGCCACACATATAGCCAAACCATTTCATGCTCACAACAATTGAATTTAGACTGCAACTAAATATAAACACTTTAATCAAACATAACCTTGGAAGATAAAAAGAAGCTATCGGACTAGTTTCACACTACTAGTCCGCTCAACAACAGTAATGCCTAGGCCTCAAGCCTCACAGGCAAACCATAGTCACAACCAATCATTTAAGCTATAAGCTGAACAAGAAAATCACTGCCTAGGCTATAAGCTTCACAGGCAAGTCTCAAATACGTGGGCAATAGGACTGCTAACCAAAAGCTGGCCCTTAATACCCAAACCACAATAGGTCGGAAGCCACACACAGAATGGCAGGGTTGGCTACAACGGCCAATCTTTCACACACGAGAACCATGTACGGAAGCTTACCCGAGGAAGGGTAAAGCACATTGAGTGGAAGGTCACACCACACAACCTCTACGAAACACAGTTCCACGGCAACACCAAAACAGACTGGTATATGATGTACCACCACAAACCATTACCCACACGAGGTATAGGTACCTATTACCACAATGTACCAACACGAAAACCGTAAGTAAACCAGTGCTATAATAGGGCACACCATAGCGAGCTAAACCACATTTGTGGTGAGTCAATACTCACCATCTATAGCTGAAACTGTGCCACCACTCGGGCACACCACAAGCCACCATCGCAGTCACAACTGTGCCAACACCAGGGCACACCTTGAACGAGTCAATCCTCGACTACGAGTCACAAACTCACGAACCACAGCCAGTGGCAAAGCACGAGTCGGAAAGGAACAACGCCACCACATGGGAACGGACTACTGGCTAATCAGGCCAGTATCCAACCCGGACAACACAACACAAGAACAACCTCTCACTCTCGTAGTCATGGACGAAAGGTCCAACTGCCGCTCCATGAGAACAAGTCAAACAACTGTGGAGACCAACCAACACCACACCTGCAGACACACAGCTGCAGGTCTATGCCTGGCACCTCTAGGGTCTCTGGCCGGAGCACCCTAAAGTGAGGCACTGGAAAACAGGACTAGCTGGGGACCAGTGTCGACTACTGGTGTCCGTACCCCCAACTACGAGCGCGCTACAAGCGACTGCACACCCACAAACACAAGCCATTGCCCTACTGTCATCTTTCCCTCAGCTGGACGCACAACTCAAACACAGGAGTGAGGGTGTCCAGGAAGACGACACAGACCTCGACGGTACCACACTGTACCGGGACAAACCCCGAGCACAACAAACACACGTGCCTGGCTCACAAAGAACCTGGGGTACCCGACTAGAGAGGTATTCCGGAATAGGCGCCGGACCACCACACTCGGCAAGCTCAAACCACGGTATATACATAAACACTTTCTATTACCTATCACGGTTCATATGTTAGGAATAGCTTGATCCAGTCACCTTGTGACTTATAAGCTAACCTTTACAATTACACACATAAACCATATTAATAATAACACCACGGCCTGCCATCGGTCACCTTGTGACAGTGGAGGTTACACTAAACACAGAACACGATAATCACACTTATACTTTACTAATTATCCATCTAGGATAATCTATAAAAGATCTTAAAGGATCGAGGCTAGGTTCAGATATGAACCTCATCGCCACAATACCACGAACTAACCACAATAGTAAAATACAATAAACACAATAATGTATGATGTGCCATGCACACACAAACCCCATGCATGACATTCAAACTACATAGACACCACATGTATAATACACCAGCTAGGTGCACCACACGTCACTTACGTAAACAACATGCCCAACATATGGACAGCACGCTCCAAGAGTGCTACAGGTGCCAACGCACCACACACACTACACGTAAACACCAAGCCAGTTACGTGCATAACATACTAACCACGTAAAACACGCCCACCTCGTGAGCTATACGCTCCATGAGCGTAACAAGTGCATTGGCTCCACTTGTCATTGCCATGCACAACAGATACCATTAACTGGATATTCAAAATAGAGAAAACATGCATAACGGGACCTCTCTGCTGAGGTCGCGACATGGGGTTGTGTCGCCTTCAGAACGCGACGCCCCGACCTGCCGCCTTCATAACTATATCACGACGGAACAACATGTCGCGTTCACAACATGAACGCGACCGGTCGGGTTGTCGCGTTCAGGACGCGACGCCCTGGGCCGTCGCCTTCACAGGCACAAACCCTCATCCGGGAGAAACTCCACGGATTACCATTCCAAACCATTCAAACCATGATTAATTCTCATTTTACATGCTTTTAATGGATACCCTAGTATGGTATCTAATGTTCTATAAGCTTTAAACGAATCAAATCCACACCACGAGCATTTCACACAATCAAACGAGGTAGAAACACCCTACCTTCGCGAAGAACACAGAAACCACGCATGGCACGGCATCTCCCCCGCTCCACGCGACAACCTCGCGGCGAGAACACGCTCCACGCACCTCCAGTACCTCGAACCATCCGGAAAAACCCCGCAGCAGCTCCCCCTGGCCGAGCAGAGCTTTCCCTACTCTGTTCGGTCGGGGTTCTTAAAAACAACACAGCGGTTGGGATCGCGACGTGCACCCCCATCGCGACCTGATCGCGACCTAGGTGACCGTTGCCTTATCAAGCCCAACGTCAGCAGGCCGCCCAACGCGCAACAAGTGGCGTGCATGCAGACGTCTACCACTCAATAGCAGTAACAGGAACGCGACCACCAGGGCTGTCGCGTTCAGAACGCGGCACACATCCCTGTCATGTTTACAGGCAGAAAACCTATGAGTGCTTTGGGCCCAATAGCTGGCCCACCAAGCCTCACAACACGCACGAACACCTGAAACACAAGCTAATGGGCCACACATTGGCCACCAAACTCGCTAAACCTGGATCCACGGGGATCCGAAAAACGCGCGACGTTACAGATGGGGTTTACCTGGGCAGGTTGTTGTGGTGGTGGGTTTGGAGCTGGCGGATGGTTTGGTAGGGGGTCGTGGATGATCCCGAGGTCCTGCAATGGCTGTTGGTGTTGCTGCTGCTGTTGTTGTTGAGGGGGTGGTTGGCGCTGCTGCCTCTGCTGCTGTTGTTGCCTCTGCCTTTCCTTGATATCTCCGATCACCTGCCGGAGGGCTGTCCAATCTATCCTGTGCTGCTCATGCAAGTCATACACCAGATCCTTGAACGTAAAGCACTAGTCGATGGTGTGACCAGGCTGCCGGTGGAAGACGCAGTACCGGGTTTGATCCACACTAGGGTTCAAGGGTCTCTCAGGAGGGAGCCTAATGGCATCTGTGGAGAGCAAGGCCAAGAATATGTCGGAGAGTGTCTCCGGCAATGGCGGGTAGTGAGTTCTTCTAGGACCCATGGGACACCTTTGCTGAGAGCCATCGAGAGGTGGCACCTTGTTGTATTGGCGCTGCTGTTGCCCCTGTGGTTGATGGGTAGGGTTCTGACCTTGGGCATTGTAAGGTTGGCGGTTTTGGCTCTGGCCTGTTGGGTTGAGTGTGAAAACAAGTCATTTCCCCTCATATTTTGATGATGACAAGCTGTGATTTTAATGCATAAAAATT
The DNA here is from genome assembly GCA_014218235.1 of Colocasia esculenta. Lineage (NCBI taxonomy): Eukaryota > Viridiplantae > Streptophyta > Magnoliopsida > Alismatales > Araceae > Colocasia > Colocasia esculenta. The sequence continues at coordinate 146,491,617 of CM024757.1, forward strand.
GGAACATGTGAAATACATCACCTGAATTACCAATATTCAAAAAGCATGTTTCCAAGCACATTTATCATTTATATTCATGATAATACATTTAACTAATGATTTATGTGTTATTTTCTCAGGGACAAACATTTTCTTGCAAAGGTAGTGTCGACATAACCATCATGGTGTTGACACAATGGCTCAGAGCAAAGGCAGAAATGTGAAGAAAAGATCAACTAGTGTCGACACTAGTCCAGGGCAGGTCGACACTAGAGACAGATCCCAAAGAAATATGTTAACAGGCTTCCATCTCAGGTCGACACTAAATCAGATAGTGTCGACACTAGAGAGCCTTCCCAGAAGGCCTGTTATTCAGATAGCTAAAGCAGGTCGACACCAAATGCAGGCAGGTCGACACTAGATGGCTCTCCCAGAAGGCCTATTTTTCAGATGGCCAAAGCAGGTCGACACAAGATGATATCAGGTCGACACTAGAGAGCCTTCCCAGAAGGGCTGTTTTGCTGTCTGGGACATGGTGTCGACACTGAATCATCTCAGGTCGACACTAGAGACCTCTCCCAGGGAATTGATTTGCCAGTCTGGGACAGTGTGTCGACACACCTCATGGGCAGGTCGACACACTCCGGAATCTCTGTGACTTAAACTTTGTCCTGGACACGTGGCACTCTAGGGAGATGTTGGATCAATCTTGGATCTTGTGCCCACGTACCCCAAGGGTATCTTTGGGATATTTAGGGTATAAATACCCTCCTATTGGGCATCCATCCAAGAAGAACCTTCTCAGAGCCTCCAGAAACTGGTCTTGGCGGCAAGAAGAGTTCATCTCCCTGCTCCTGCTTTCGTGGTGTCTCCTGAAGCCATTTCTCGTCTGTTCAAGTATGAGAAATGGAGATTGATCGTTGAAGAAGCATCTCAAGGAGGCAGAGCAAGTAGAAGCCGACTTCTGTGGAGAATTCAAGGAAGATCCTCAAGATCAGATTGCAGAGCATCGTCCAGGAGCTTCCAGAGATCAAAGCACTTCACAATTCGATCTTCTACAAGGGAGTACATCTGAAGAGAAAAACTATCAGTACAATTTTCATTCCATTTTCTCTTCTGAGTAATTCTGAGATTGTGCATGGGTTGTTGCATAAGTCTCATGAATTCACTCTTGTTGGACTAGATCCGTTGCTAGAGGATCTGAGTCTTGTGCTCTTTCTAGAAAGTTGTTTGTGAGCCGTCGTGCTCAGTAGTTTTTGAGTCGTCGTACTCAAGGTGTTGTTGAGCAGTCTTGCTCAGGGTCTAGAGTAGTCTTGCTCTAGAAGCCGTGTGAGTTGTAAACTCAAGGGTGGAGTTGTCAGGCTCCAGTGGGTGTGTTGTACCCAGGTTGGTTAGTGGATCCTCACTGTGTGAGGGGTGGATGTAGGAATCACATGGGTGATTTTCGAACCACCTAAAAATCTCTGTGCATTGATCTGATTGTGGTTTGAATTTATCCTTCGTTAGATGAATGCATAGGATCGTTTGAATTCATCTAATCAATCTGTTCACACACACATTTCGTTTGCACAATTCACTCAATTTATCTTTAGATCTGTGAAATCTGTTTCTCAATTCGCCTCTGATTCAAGAGTTGTTAAAATTGGTTAAGCTTCCGCATTAGTAGGCCTAGATCTATTCAACCCCCCCCCTTCTAGATCTTGTCCTCATCTTTTATCGATCCTTCAATTGGTATCAGAGCGGGTTTACACTTGATCTGATTTGATCTGAGTAGTTTCTGAGTGTTCTGTGTGCTTGATTGTTTGCTTGTTTGTTTTGCTAAGTGTCTCCTTCTTTGCATCATCATTTTAATTAAATGGATTCCAGAGGATTCATAGCTGAGGGCCATTCCATTAATAGGCCACCATTCTTTAATGGAACGGACTATTCTTATTGGAAAAATAGAATGCAAGTGTTTCTTAGGGCCCAAAATTATGAAATCTGGAAAGTAGTGGAAGTAGGTCCCTATGAGAACCAGGGAGAGGAAGAAACCTGGACTAGGGAACAGATAAGAAGAGCTACATTGAATTACAGTGCCATGAATATGATTCAATGTGCTGTTCACCCAAAGAGTACTCAAGAATCTCAATGTGCAAATCTGCCAAAGAGATGTGGGATAAACTTGAGTTACTCTATGAGGGAACATCTCAGGTTAAAGAAACCAAGGCTAACATACTTGTCTCTGAATATGAATTGTTCATGATGAAATCTAATGAGACAATCTCTGAAATGTTTGCAGGTTTATGATCATAGTCAATGGACTGAAGGCCTTAGGTAAGGACTATACGGATGCTGACTTGGTAAGAAAAATTTTACGTTCTCTCTCTTCAATCTGGCACACAAAGGCCACTGTCATTGAAGATTCTAAAGATCTGTCCAAAATCTCTTTGGATGAATTGATAGGATCTTTGATGACATATGAAATCAATCTAAAGAGAAATGAAGAACATATAATCAAAACCAAGCCAGTAGCTCTAAAGGCCTAATCAAGTAACAAAGACAAGAGTCAGGATAAAACCAGTTCTGATGAGTCTGAGTCAAATGAGGATGAGATTGCCCTCATGACCAGGAAATTCAGAAAATTCTTGAAATATAGAAAAGGAAAACTTGTTGGCAAAAAGAAATATTCATCAGGTAAGAGAAACACTTCCTTTTCTAATGCTAATTCTAACAAGAATAAAAAATCTGACGAAATTGTCATCTGTTACAGGTGCAACAAGCCAGGACATATGAAGGGAGAATGTCCTGAAAACAAGAAGGAGAAGCACAAGAAACTTCACAAGTTCAAGAAGCCAAGGCCATGGTAGCCACTTGGTCTGATGAGGACTCAAGTGAAAAAAAAGAAGAAAAATCCTCAAGCTCGGAAAGTGAGGAAATCTGCTTCATGGCCAATAGCTCAGATGGAAAGGTAAGCACATCTTTCGAAGATTTTTCAGTTGAAGATTGGCAAGATGCTTATGCAGAACTTGTTGAAAAATATACTGAAATGAGGAAAGAAAATAAGCATCTCAAAAAGAAAATTGAAAACATTTATCATAACCAATCTTCAAACAAAAGAATTTGTGAACTAGAAAATGAAGTAACAGAACTGAATGAAGAAAAAGAAAATCTTCTGAATTTGATTGATGAGCTTAAGCTAGCCTCTCAAAAGGCCACCCATGAATTCAAAGAATTATCTGAAAAGCTGGAAAAGGAAACCAAGATAAACAACAAAAGATTGAAGAAATCAAAATCTTGGAAAACCAGCTAAAAGAAAAGATGAAGTTATTGAAACATTCACAAATGGTAAAGATAATCTGGAGGCCTTGTTGGGAGCAAAAATGAGTTCAATTTCTCATGGACTAGGATTTAACAAACAAAAACCTAAGAAAGATAAATCTGGTGAGAAGAAGGATAAAGCACCATTAATTAATTTGTCAAAGGTCCTAGTCTTGAGAACACAGAAGTCAAACAAACATCAAGCAAAACTCCAAAAATTCCAAAAACTCAGAAACAAAGCAAGTCAACCAGGTCGACACAGTCACCTGACAGGTCGACACCAGTCCACAAGCAGAAGGATTCTGTGGCTGTTGTGTCGACACCAGACAAGGTGAGGTCGACCTGCTCAACACCAACCAAGACAAACAATAAAATAAAAAATTCAAATAAAAATTTGAAAAATCAGAAAAAGTCAAAGGAAGTCATTCATGAAAAACCTTGGACCTCCAAGACAAGATATCAAGCTGATTGGAACCAATGGCATTACAACCCATGTTGGTATCATCCCCAATTCTTCTATCCAAATTTTCTGATGTACCAACAAAATCCTTGGATTCCACCTCCTCATCTAAACTCTAATGTTCAAATTAAAACTTCCCCTCCTACCAAAAACAAAAACACTGGTGTTTTCATCCCAAAGGAAAGAAGAAAGTGAAAAGGACAGAGAACACCACTGTAATAAAACAAAAATAAAAACAAGTCAAATTGGGTGAGAAAAGATTTGATAATGTTGTCCAAACTTTCTGATGGTCCCAACTCTGTTTGGGTACCAAAATCTTCTCTCCACTAATTATTTTTGCAGGAAGGTCGTGCACCCAATTCAAATGTGTGGTTCCTTGACAGTGGGTGTTCACGACATATGACTGGAGATAGAGCTAAATTTTCTTTCCTGCTAGAGAAGGAGGGAGGTTCAGTAACATTTGGAGGTAAAAATAAAGGAAAGATCATTGGATCTGGAAAGGTTGCTCAAACTTCCTCAAACTCTGTTGATAGTGTTTTATTAGTTGATGGTCTTGATTACAATCTGCTAAGTATTAGCCAACTATGTGACAAAGGTCACAAAGTTGTGTTTGAATCCAATTTCTGTAAGATCATTGATTCATCAACTGATAAAATAAAATTTTGTGGAAAAAGGGAAAACAATGTTTACATGATCGACCTTAATAAAAACTTTTCTGAAAATCTTTGCTTTGTTGCTAATAAAGATGAAATTGCATGGACTTGGCACAAAAGACTTGGCCATGCAAGTTTCAGAACATTAAATAAATTGTTAAGGCTGAATCTGGTTAAGGGTCTTCCTGAATCTTTTTCAAATGTTGAAAATCAAGTTTGTGGGATCTGTGCCCAAGGAAAACAAACCAGGAAATCTTTTAAGACCTTCAATGAGGTACTCACATCTAGGCCACTAGAACTACTTCACATGGACCTTTTTGGCCCAACAAGGGTTCTAAGTCTAAGTGGCAAGAGATATGGGTTTGTAATCATTGATGATTTTACTAGATTTACTTGGGTTATCTTCTTGTCCCACAAAAGTGATACTTGCCTTGAGTTCAGGAAATTCTGTACCACTGCCCTAACAAACTTTTCATATAAAATCAAAAATATTTTAACTGATCATGGGGGTGAATTTGAAAACCAATCCTTTTCTGATTTATGTGCTGAACTTCAAATTCTCCACAAGTTTTCTTCACCAAGAACTCCAGAACAAAATGGAGTTGTGGAAAGAAAGAATAGAACTCTTGTGGAAATGGCTAGATCCATGCTCTTAGAAAGTAATTTGCCCAAATCCTTCTGGGCTGAAGCTGTAAACACAGCAAATCACATTCTGAATAGAGCTTTGATCAGACCAAAAATCAGAAAAACCCCCTATGAATTATTGAAAAACAAAAAGCCAACTGTTTCTTACTTCAAAATCTTTGGGTGCAAATGTTATGTACACAACAATAATAAAGAAAATCTTGACAAGTTTGATGCTAAGAGTCAGGAAGCCATCTTCCTTGGTTATTTAGAAGTGTCAAGAGCTTTCAGAGTGTACATTCTCAAAAACAAAAATGTTGAAGAATCTCTACATATTATTTTTGATGAAAATTCATTTTCAACTAACAATTCTAAATCTTGCAGGAAAATTTAAGACAGTGAAGAGGGTGATTTCATTGTGGACTCTTCACCAACTGTTGAGGAGCTTGAAGACATTGGTGAGAACTTGAACATCAATTCACCATCTTCAAGTGGATCAGGTAACATTGCTCCAGATTTAAGTACCCCTCAACAGGTAATTTCTGAACATCGAATTTTGAGAGATCACCCATTAGATAATGTAGTTGACAATTTGCATGATAGAGTTAGGACTAGATCATCATTTTTGCATGCTATTGAAGAAGACCCACTAGCTCTAATTTCCCAAATTGAACCAAAGTCAATTGATGAAGCTTTATCAAGTTCTGATTGGATTAATGCCATGCATGATGAACTTCATCAATTTGAAAGAAACCAAGTATGGGAATTAGTACCTAGACCTAGTGACCAAACAGTCATTGGCACTAGATGGGTCTTCAGAAATAAACTTAATGAATCTGGTCAAGTCATAAGAAATAAAGCTAGGCTAGTTGCAAAGGGGTACAATCAAGAGTTTGGAATTGACTTTGAAGAATCATATGCCCCTATAGCTAGACTAGAAGCAGTTAGGATTTTCCTTGCTTTTGCATCCTCCATGAAATTCAAAGTTTATCAAATGGATGTTAAAAGTGCATTTTTAAATGGATATATCAAGGAAAATGTTTTTGTTGAACAACCTCCTGGATTTGAAAATGAAAAACATCCTAACCATGTTTTCAAGCTTCATAAGGCTCTCTATGGTCTTAAACAAGCTCCAAGAGCTTGGTATGACCGTTGAGTTCCTTTTTGCTTGAAAAAGGATATTCTAGAGGAAATGTTGATCAAACTTGTTCAAAAAAAACATCAATAAACAAATAATTGCAGTCCAAATTATGTTGATGACATAATATTTGGATCAACCAATAAAGGCCTGTGTAATGAATGAATTTTCAATTATTTTTGAAATGAATTTGAATGAGTTTAAGGGAGATCTAAAGTTTTTCTTGGATTGCAGGTTAACCAAACACATGAGGGAATCTTCATCAGTCAAACCAAGTATGTGAAAGAACTTTTGAAAAGGTTTGACTTTCAGAACCTCAAGCATTCAACACACCAATTGCCATTAATGCTAAGCTAGAAGAAGACTCTCATGGTAAGTCAGTAGACCAAAGACCTACAGAGGTATGATTGGTTCTCTACTTTATCTTACAACTTCTAGACCTGACATTCAGTTTAGTGTGTGTTTGTGTGCTAGATTTCAATCAAATCCTAAAGAAAGTCACATGTTAGCTGTTAAAAGGATTTTCAAATATCTTGTTGGAACATGTGATTTAGGAATTTGGTATCCTGCTAATTACAAGTTAGATTTGATTGCCTATTGTGATGCTGACTATGCTGGTTGTAAATTAGATAGAAAAAGCACAAGTGGCTTGTGTTTGTACTTAGGTGGGTGCCTAATCTCTTGGGCTTCTAAGAAGCAACATTCAGTTGCTCTGTCTACTGCAGAGGCTGAGTATGTTGCAGCAGGTAGATGTGGAACTCAAATTCTTGGGTGAAACATCAACTTCTTGATTACAACCAGAGTTAGGTTGTGTTCCCATCCTTTGTGATAACACAAGTGCAATAAATCTGTCTAAAAACCCCATTCAGCATTCCAGAACCAAGCATATTGAAATTAGGCATCATTTCTTGAGAGATGAGGTAGCAAAGAAATCATTTGAACTCCACTTTAGAAACTGAAAAATAAATTGCTGACATCTTCACAAAACCCCTTCCTGACAGTAGATTCTCATCCTTAAGGAGAGAATTTGGTCTTTGTAAATGTCCATTAGGATTGGGTTGAGTGTTAGGCATCTTCTGAGGGGGAGTTCTTTGCAACATCATATTCATTTGCTTCCTTGATTCATACTGATCATATCTCTCTCTATTTCACTTCTATTTCTTTTTTACAATGAACTCTTCAACTCACATTGTGTTGAACTTCTTGGTATATCAAATGGTGATTTGAAGAAGGACAAGTTCTGCTTGTCTGGACACTTTCACTATGCGAGAGTATGTGTCTCCGCCAAGTACCAAGAAATGAAAATGCAATTATTGAGGGGGAGCTTTTATTGTTTAAAGAGAATCTTTCCTGATTTCAAAAACTTGCATATCTTTATTCTGATGAAAAGTGGTTGAAATCCTCATCTCAGGGGGAGCTAGAGAATTCACAAGTCATCTTTTGAAAAATTCACAACTTTTCTTGCATTACATCAATTTCCTTGCATGATGTCCTCATTCAGGTGTCTAGAGTCTCAAAATGATCCTTTGAGTGATCTACTATATTCATTTGTCAACTCTCACCTATATTCTTCTAAACTATAGAAATTCAGATTTCTTTCAAAGACTGAAGGACTATGTGTGCCTTGAATCTAAACATGTTTTTGTTTGCAATTGATGTTGGATATAGATGATGTCTTTTTTATCAAAAATCTCCAAAATTTGTCAATTCAACAGAGCAATGGGTGTTTGAGAAACTGCACACCTTCACAATGAATGAAGTGCCATGTATGTCATGAGGCACTAATGCTATCTCTGTTCAAAGGGGTTCAAAATCAAAAATAAATGAAAAGCAAAATAAATATGTCCTATTCCTTTTTGATGATGACTGAGTAACTGAAATATTGGCGTCTAAAAAACGTATATTTTCATGTCAAAAGGTCATCATTTACCCCTTTGAGACTTGATAATGGATAAATCTTAGTATCCAGGGACATATGTGAAAAGCATTAGTTCTTGAGTGAACAAGATGTATCTCATTTGATAGTTTGTTTCAAAAACAAAATGTTTATATCATTGGAGAAATGTTTTAAAAGAATCATTCTTATCCATCATCAAGTTGTCTTAAAAAAGTTGTTATTTTCAACACACTTGATTTCAGTCTAAAAGATTTTTTTTTATTCTTTGGACTTGAAGAATATGGTAGTGTGTAGTTGATTGTTAAATGTATTATATCCCTCAAATTATCATTTTAATGACTCAAGTCACTGAATGCTCATATCCTGTTGGATATTGTGTAAAACTTGAATTGTGTTGAATTTTTGCAAAATTTAACAAATGAATTTTTAATCTCTTAAATATCCTTGAAATGATTATTCCACCAATTGCTTATCATTATAAAGATGTCCCAAAAGTCACATAATTTTCCATACTCAAATCTAAAATTTTCAGGCCAGGTCGACACTACTCCATCTAGTGTCGACACACTTTCACTCAGGTCGACACTCACCTCCTCTAGTGTCGACACTGACCCCCTGCCAGACTCATTTAAGCCGTGGGCGCCGGTTAAGCGTTTGTTGTTCCTGCGGGTCAGCATACCCTAAAACCCCCTTTTTCTTCTCCAGGTCGACCCGACGTCGGCTTCTTCCTGAAATCCGGCAGGTTTTTCGAATCCATCTCCACCTCTACTCTCCTCCATCCCTTCCCTGTTCTTCTTTTCTCTTCGTTCTCTCCATCGTCCCCTATTTCCTATTCCATGGCACCCATCAGATCCCTCACCGTGGAGCAAAATCAAGGGCTACGACAAGGCCCAATCCGGCGGATGAGGTTCCTCCTACTGAGAGGAGAACCAAGAGACGCCATGATCCTGCAGAGCAGCCAGGATCTTCATCTGCTAAGAGAGGTAGGGCATCCTTCTGGTCCAGGTCGACGGTCTGTGTACCCTAGGAGGAAAATCTTGGATTCCTTTCCTGAAGCCTCTGAGAAGTCCACATCTTCATCTTCATCCTCAGAATCTTCCCAGCCCTCTAAAGACCTCCTTCCAAACCACTAAGTGCAGGGAAGACCATCTTGAAACCCAGGGCAGTGGACTTGATGACAGTGAGCTGATTGCTGCTTTTCCTGAGTTATAAATTCTTCAAATTCCAGTCTTGGCAATCCTTTATCTCAGATTTTCGCATCATATACCCTAGACTTGTCCAGGAATTCTATCAGAATTTGGAATGCACTGATGAGGATACAAGTCAAAGGTCAAAGGGATTGTGATAGACATGCCTACAGACATAGCAGCTACCATTTTCAAAATTCCAGATGAAGGAGAAGACTACCAAACTTTGAATTTGACCTTCATGAAGCCTACACCATCTTGACTGGATTGCAGGCAGATGAGTTTGATCCTAAGCAAACCCATGTTACCAATTCAACACCAACACTTTTCCACCTGTGTTGAGGCTTACCCATCACATGCTTACTACTACCATCACACCCCAAGGTGGTGGGAGGGACAGGCTCACAGACATTCAAAGGTTTGTGATTTACTGTATGAGCAAGGATATAAAGGTCAATTTCATGTCATCATGTACCAGATTATCTCTGAGACCACTAGGGCAGATTTGCATAGATCACTTCCTATGCAGCCCATTTGACTCAAGTCTTCAAACACTTTGTGTGTCTCTTGAGAATGAAAAGTCTGAGAAAATTCCTAAGTCCAACATCTATTGCTTTAAGCATGTTCAAAAATTTGGGCTTTAGGATTGTGGGTGATAAGGTGAGAAGAGGGCCAGCTGCAATAGAGGCCTCTGTGGTCCAAGAGGAACAGCCTCCAGTGCAAGAGGAACAGCCTCCAGTGCAAGAGGAATAGCTTCCAGTACAAGAGGATCAGCCTCCAGCTCCAGAGGATCAGCCTCAAGTACATAAGGACCCCCCCATAAATGAGGATCAGCCTCATGTGGCAGCTCAAGTTGATGAACCATTTATTGCCCCTCATTCACCTCAACTTCACCCTCCTCCTCCTTGAACCCTGAAACTGACATTCCATCCTTTTCTCCAAACCTCCAGTTCATGCATCCACATCCTTTGGTGGACCTTCTGTTCCACCAGAGTTGTATACATTCTTAAATGACAAATTTGATGTTTGAACACCTCTATTCAATCTATGTCAGAAAATTTTGAGTTGAGGATTCAGAGGTTGGAGAACACTGTATCTGCCAAGTTTATTGAACAAAGGCAGCTTCTGACCATGCCACACAGAGGTTCAACAGGCTAATTGGCACTTTGGCAGATGCTTCAGTTGATCTCAAAGAACACCAAGAAAGTTGGAAACAGTTTTGAAGGGAATCTTGGCCAATTCCCAAGCTGATGTCTTCAACACCAAGGAGACACTATCTCAGATAACCAAGACAAGACTATCCTTTGCACATTTGGTAGATGACTTGGAGAGCATGAAGAATCTATCTGCTCACATTGATGAAGAGATGTCTGCACTTAAAGGGAATTCAAAGTTTTGAATAGGCCTGGTTGGTCAACTGGTTCTTCCTCATCCTCACAGCCAGTGTCAAATGAGTTCAGTGCACTTCAAGCTTCAATGTCAGAGAATTCAGAGAGAATGGAACATCTTCTGCACACAAGACTCTCAACTATCCAAGCTCAAATGAAGTTTAGTCTAACTTCAATGGAAAAGAGACTACGGATATTGAGGCCATTTTGATACCCATTCCTCCTCCTCCTCCTCCCCATTAATGTCAATTCTTTTGATGATGTCAAAGGGGAGAAGATAGATTGTAATGTTCTTGAAGATTGTAAATGGTCTATCTTTGATGAAATGAAAATGATGTTTGTTTGACCTGAATGAAATGTCAACATTTGTGTCTTCAATGTGATTGAAAACTTTTGGAATGAATGTGAATGTGAATGTGATGATTGCTTGTCAAGCTGCTTGACCTTTGTGCAAATAATTCACTTCTAGTAACATTGTGTCTTTCAAGTGTGTGATCTTCAAATGTTACTAAAAAAAAATGTTCAAAGGTCTTGACAAGTTGAATTAAGAGAAATAAAACATCACTCAGTCACAATCAATGCCTTTATAACTGAGTGTTAATAACCAAAGGTGCTTAAAATCACTTTTCATCAAAACTTCACTTCTATATAGTTTTAAGGTTGCCATCATCAAAAAGGGGGAGATTGTTGGGTTGAGTGTGAAAACAGTCATTTCCCCTCATATTTTGATGATGACAAACTGTGATTTTAATGCATAAAAATTGGAACATGTGAAATACCACCTGAATTACCAATATTCAAAAAGCATGTTTCCAAGCACATTATCATTTATATTCATGATAATACATTTAACTAATGATTTATGTGTTTTTTCTCAGGGACAAACATTTTCTTGCAAAGGTAGTGTCGACACAACCATCATGGTGTCGACACAATGGCTCAGAGCAAAGGCAAAAATGTGAAGAAAAGATCAACTAGTGTCGACACTAGTCCAGGGCAGGTCGACACTAGAGACAGATCCAGAGAAATATGTTAACAGGCTTCCATCTCAAGTCGACACTAAATCAGATAGTGTCAACACTAGATAGCCTTCCCAGAAGGCCTTGTTCAGATAGCTAAAGCAGGTCGACACCAAATGCAGGCAGGTCGACACTAGATGGCTCTCCCAGAAGGCCTATTTTTCATATGGCCAAAGCAGTCGACACGAGATGATATCAGGTCGACACTAGAGAGCCTTCCCAGAAGGGCTGTTTTACTATCTGGGACATGGTGTCGACACTGAATCATCTCAGGTCGACACTAGAGACCTCTCCCAGGGAATTGATTTGCCAGTCTGGGACAGTGTGTCGACGCACCTCATGGGCAGGTCGACACACTCCGGAATCTCTGTGACTTAACTTTGTCCTAGACACGTGGCACTCTAGGGAGATGTTGGATCAATCTTGGATCTTGTGCCCACATACCCCAAGGGTATCTTTGGGATATTTAGGGTATAAATACCTTCCTATTGGGCATCCATCCAAGAAGAACCTTCTCAGAGCCTCCAGAAACTGGTCTTGGCGGCAAGAAGAGTTCATCTCCCTGCTCCTGCTTTCGTGGTGTCTCCTGAAGCCATTTCTCGTATGTTCAAGTATGAGAAATGGAGATTGATCGTTGAAGAAGCATCTCAAGGAGGCAGAGCAAGTAGAAGCCGACTTCTGTGGAGAATTCAAGGAAGATCCTCAAGATCAGATTGCAGAGCATCGTCCAGGAGCTTCCAGAGATCAAAGCACTTCACAATTCGATCTTCTACAAGGAGTACATCTGAAGAGAAAAACTATCAGTACAATTTTCATTCCATTTTCTCTTCTGAGTAATTCTAAGATTGTGCATGGGTTGTTGCATAAGTCTCATGAATTCACTCTTGTTAGACTAGATCCGTTGCTAGAGGATCTGAGTCTTGTGCTCTTTCTAGCAAGTTGTTTATGAGCCGTCGTGCTCAGTAGTTTTGAGTCGTCGTACTCAAGGTGTTTGTTGAGCAGTCTTGCTCAGGGTCTAGAGTAGTCTTGCTCTAGAAGTCGTGTGAGTTGTAAACTCAAGGGTTGGAGTTGTCAGGCTCCAGTGGGTGTGTTGTACCCAGGTTGGCTAGTGGATCCTCACTGTGTGAGGGGTGGATGTAGGAATCACATGGGTGATTTCCGAACCACCTAAAAATCTCTGTGCATTGATCTGATTTGGGTTGAATTTATCCTTCGTTAGATGAATGCATAGGATCGTTTGAATTCATCTAATCAATCTGTTCACACCACATTTCGTTTGCACAATTCACTCAATTTATCTTCAGATCTGTGAAATCTGTTTCTCAATTCGCCTCTGATTCAAGAGTTGTGTTAAGCTTCCGCATTAGTAGGCCAAGATCTATTCAACCCCCCCCCCCTTCTAGATCTTGTCCTCATCTTTTATCGATCCTTCATGACCGACAGGGTTGAACGCGCTCACTTGCTCGTTCACTTGTACTCCCTCAGTGACTGGCCCCTGAGGCTTTCTTTGGAACCGGGATTTGGGGGTTCGAACATAGAGTGGATGGGAGAGTCTTTGAGCTGGGTCTAGATGAACCGGGCCCGGCTGTAGAGTTGATGCATAGTGGTGATGTCGTTCATCGCCAGGATTTTCTATAGGCAGGTGTGGCATTGGAAATGATGATTTTCACTTCACTCCCTCTGGAAGGTACCCCGGAACCCGAGTGGCCATCTGCCTCCACCTATCTGCGTATGTGGCGAAATCCTCATCCGACTTCATTTTCTCGGCCATGAGATCCAACCTGTCTTGGAATTGTCGAGGAACTTGGCCTTCACGATAGCGAAGTCCTCTGCGTCCTCAGGTAGCAGGGAGTTAACCAATCTAAAGCATGCCCGTCCAGCGCCCGCGGAAGAGATAGGCCATGAGGCAGCAATCATGCTGGTAGGAGGCGACTCATAAATGAAGTCTTTGATATGAATGTAAGGATTCCTTGAGTCGTTGTATTTTCGGTACTTCGGCAGCTCGGATGGAGAGGGACCCATAGGCCATTGAATTTGGCATGTGCACATCGTGGTGCTGCCTGGGGTCGACTTGCTTTCGGAGCTCTTGGAGCTCCTTCTTGATGGACGCCCACTCGGACATCATGTCCGGTGAGGCGGATGGCTGAGCGCACATGGAAGAGGCATGAGAGGTGGGCCTGGCGCGTGCTCAGGACGATGAGGGGAGTAACATGGCTGATATGGTGGAGACCGGGGCCTCGACTCACGGGGAAGGTAGTGCTCAGACTCAAATGGCGTGAATCGGATGGTCCCGCGCCAGATGGGGGTGTTGTCGGCTTGTCCCATGATAACATGGGGGCGGAGGTAGCTGCCACGCGTGACGCGCCCGCTCTAGGTGAGGGTGAGGAAGCGGCCTTTCCTTTGAGGGCCGTCATGAGGGTTTGGATCTGGGACTGATCAAGCTGGGGAATTAAGCGCAAGAGCTGAGTGGCTTGATCATCCGACTGAGGAGGATGGGTGTTCTGAGACGGGCCGCCATCGTTGTGATGGTGACCCTCAGAGGCATGGACAGTAGCGACCCAAGGCCGAGTCGACTCCCCAAAGAGATCGTGAGGAAGGGAGTCCTCGTAGTCTTGGGAGGTGTAGAGGGCAGGGTCCTGATTCTCATCGTAGATCGGGTTCAGATATGACTCCATATTTGACATGTGAGCGCACAGAGACGGGGAAAGCCTTTCCAGACTTGAGAGAGATGACCTAACCTAGACAGACTCTTAGTTTCCTAAGCAAACAATCATATGCAGACAAAAGGAAAGAGAAAACGTCTCACCCAAAGCAAGTAGTTGGCAATGATGATGATTTCTTTTAATTGGTTCAAGTTTGCCTTTTAGTGAATTGACTTTTAGCGGGTTCTCTCCAAATAAGGAAGGGTTTCCTAAATGGGAGAGAGCTTCCAACTTCGGGTGTGACTAGGATTCTCTCAACCTTGCCAAAATGATTTAGACTCGATCCTAGGTGGCGACAGGTACAACCAGCCCGGTGGCCGTGTGGGAATCCACGGTTAGCGGGGACTTACGGAGGCCCTCAAGCGAGAGCTCTAGTCGGACACAAGGAATATGTGGCCGAGAGAGCAGGCGTCGCTGAGGAGGAAACCTATACTACGAATATGGAAATATGAATGCAGATCCTATGTGCACCGGAGTGCATACAAAATTCTAGCCTAATACCAACAAAATAGAAATTAGGGCTAAATGCTCTCAGAGGCAGAAGGCGACAAGCGATATGTCGCGACCAATATTGCGACAGTCCCACCGTCGCGTTCCTTCTCGCAGTGGACAGAGAGCAGTTAGGTCCTAATTATGCACGAAAATCAAAAATCCTATACACACAAGACTAACAGGCTCTCCAGATCATGGAATAAGCATGGTATGATGGAGTATGGATGAGTTTGTATCAATGAACCCCAAATTGCAAGAAAAATCAGAAACCAGGTACTGACCTGATCGCGACAGTATCCCCGTCGCTCCTTTATCACGACGACATCAGCGTCGTGTTCTTCGCAAACGCGACGCTTAGGCGTCGCCTTCCTTATCGCGACGAAGTGGACGTCGCCTTCCTCATAGCACACAGAACACAAAAATAGATAAGAACGACGCTGTGTACTGACCTGATCGCGACGTTCAGTGTGTCGCTATTCTGATCACGACGTTGTTTTTGTCGCCTTCTCACCCAGAACCGCACAGCACCAAGAAACTCAAAGAAAAAGAACTTAAAGGAGGAAAACTAAGAACACATCACACCCATTAGAGAATAAGAACGGCAGGGAAAGAAAGAGCAAGCGTGATGGGCACTAGATGTCCCACCGTGATCGCCAAAAGGTGTAATCACGGGATTGTGCTCCCTTTTTTTGAAAATTAGGAATATGAGAGGGATTAGGAACTAACCGTGATCGCCACCAAGCAGTCGCCTTTTGATGTGTAGAGAGGGATGACTGACTACGTTGGAAAGGGAGATTGAAGAGAAGGCGTACCTGATAATGCGACGAAGGTGGCGTCGCTATGCTCTGAACTTAACGCGACGTAGGGCACGATGCCTTCTTTATCGCGACAGCTCCTATGTCGCCTTCTTCTTCTGTGAATGGAAGTTGGGTTCTTGTCTTCCTGCTCCTTAGCCGGCCGAGGGGAAAGAGCCTCACGTTGCTCTGGTCTCCAAACACCTATCAAGTTAATCAAACAAGGAAAACACCATTAGAACTCGTGCATAGAAGATCTATTCAATGAAAGATGTGCAAACATGGACTACTATGGAGGGAACTCATGTGGTTAGGGTTTTCAACCCCTGTGGGTGTTAAGTATGGTGTGTGGTGAGTGTGTCTAATGCTAATCTATGAAGAAAAGAAAGCTATGCATGCATGAATTGAAAGAAATAATGCAAAGAAGGGATGAGAGGTTGTGTAGCCGATGGGGCTCTTCCTGGTCGTCTGGAGGGAAAAATCTCTTCGTGGAAGATGAGGCTCTCTTGCTCAGCGAACTATAGACTCCGGCCTTGCCCCAAAATATCGAGAGTCGAAGTACTTATGGGTGATTATTCCTGGAAGGGCTATGAGAGGAATAACGGGCAAGAGTCCGAGTTTGGGTATGTATGGCTGCGTATGGGCTATTGGAACTCGGAAAGGGATGTATTAGGAAGGTCTCCTCCAAATTTGAGAGGATTTGGACGCGATTTGGACGTTCAAAACAAGTAATATCCATCTATGCATGTGTCCAAGTTGGCCTCGGAAAGGATTTCATGTTAAGGTCCTAAACGCGACAAGCTTCTTGTCGCCTTCCTGAATACGACGCCTCGATACGTCGCCTTCCTCATATGAAGGTGACTTTAAGTCATTTTACGATTTTTCATGAATTTAAAATATGGTATTATTATCGCGACATAGGAGCTGTCGTTTTCAAGAACGCGACATAGGCCTTCGCCTTAAGGGACTTTTCTGTGCTTGGCCATGAAAAATGTGTCCAATCTCCATGCGCAGTCGTCGGATTGATGTGCGGTTTGAAACATCGGACTCTAGACTCAGAGAGCTATAATGAGAGAATGATTGGACTGGGAAGGATCCTCCAGGGCGATGAACTAATGAAAATGATGTCATGATCGGAGAAAGCCAGCTTGGCAATGATGAGCCAACGTGGGGCGTCAATGATATGACAAGAGATTTTGCTCGACTTATGGGTCAGAAATGGGTGTCTACAGATTCTACTAACATCCTCGAGATCAGGGATCATATGACCCTATGGAAACACGAAGGCAGTCGCCTCCATGTCTCACCTACTTCGCAGCGCCTAGGTAAGGGGAGCGTCTGCCCTCATCTTCTCCATCCTGAGGACCTCCCCAAAACCCATCTCATCTAGCCTCTCCTTCTGGAAGCCCGGGAGAGCCAGGTAAACAGCTAGAACAAGAAGCCATGACACCCTGGCCCTCATCTCACCCTGCAAACATACATAAAGGAGGTAATCAGTCAACACATCATATACTCCATAGGCTCTTGGCTGAAGTCGCGTCGACCTAGGGGGTCATGACCTTGTTGCGACGCCCCGATGCGTCGCGACCTAATCACGACGCCTAGGGTGGCCGCAACCTTGTCGCAACAGGGTGGGCCGTCGCGTTCTCAGTCGATGGCCGACTAGAGCCTTCCTTCTCCGATGACCTTTCTCCTGGGCTTTTCGCCCTACAACTGCCCTCTATGGGGCTTCATCATCATGTCCACACATCAAATTGAAGGGCCGGGGCCATTGGGGCCTACCTTCTGTTAGGTTGAGTGTGAAGACAATTCATTTCCCCTCATATTTTGATGATGACAAGTTGTGATTTTAATGCACAATATTGGAACATGTTAAATGCACCACACATGTAATGACCATATTCAAAAAGCATGTTTTCAAACACATTTATCATTTATTTTCATGATAATACATTGGACTAATGAAATATGTGTTTATTTCTCAGGGACACAACATTTCTTGCAAGGGTAGTGTCGACACACCCCATACTGGTGTCGACACAATGCTCCAAGCCCTAAGCCAAAAGATGAAGAAATGGTCAAGTAGTGTCGACACAAGATCAAGTCAGGTCGACACTAGACCCAGCTCCCAGTGAACCCTGTCAACAAGCATGGATAGTGTGTCGACACTAAACCAGATGGTGTCGACACTAGAGAGCCTTCTCAGAAGTCTTGTTTTGCAGTTCTCTCTAGTGTGTCGACACGAGATGAAGTGGTGTCGACACTAGAGACCTCTCCCAGGGAATTTTTCTGCCAGTCTGGGACAGTGTGTCGACACTAGACCAAGTCAGGTCGACACACTCCGAAAAGTTTGTGACTTAAAGTTTCTCTGGACACGTGGCACCCTAGGGATTTGGTGGATCGGCCTTGGATCATGTGCCCACGACCCCCAAGGTACTTTTGGACATTTTTAGGTATAAATACTCTCCTAATTGGCCATCCAACCCAAGAGAGCCTCTAAGAGCCTTCCAGAAATCCTTTTGGCGGCAGTGGAGCTCTCCTCCCTATTCTTGCTCCCCTTGTGCTTCTTCAACCCAATTCCCACATCTCCAAGAACAAGAAGGAAGATCTGATCAAGATGGAGCAGTAGGATCAACTTCCAAGGTGCAGATCAAGTAGAAGCAGTCTTTTATGAAGAATTCGAGGAAGATCCTGAAGATCAAATTACAGAGCATCGCCCAGGGACTTCAAGAGATCAAGCCCCTTCACAATTCGACATCTACAAGGGAGTCTTCTGAAGAACAAGGATATTTCAATCAATTTCTTATTTCTCCCTTGTGTCTTCTTGGTTGTTCTAGAGATTGTGCAGTGTCTATTGCATCAATTCTCTTGAATGAGCCTTTTGAGATCAGATCTTAGCTAGAGGATCTGATCTTTTGTTGTTGTCTAGCAAGTGTTTGTGAGTCGTTGTACTCAGTGGTTTGTGAGCCTGTTTGCTCAGTGTTGAGTCGTCGCACTCAAGTTTGGTTGAGCAATTGTGCTCAAGTGTCTAGAGTAGTCTTGCTCTAGGTGTTGTGTTGAGTTGTAGAACTCTTTGTGGTGGAGTTGTCAGGCTCCAGTGTGTGTGTATCCAAGTTGATAGTGGATCCTCACTGTGTGAGGGGTGGATGTAGGAATCACATGGTGTGATTTCCGAACCACCTAAAATTTCTCTGTGCAGTGGTTGGTGTGTGATTTAAATTCACATTGCGCTAGATGTATGCATAGGGTTTTTCAAATTCACCTTTAATCAACTTGTTCCACACTTCAATCATCTAATTCACACAATCACTCATCAGATCTAAATTGCTCTTTCAAATTGCCTCTGATTCTATGCATGCTTTTAAAATTGGCTAAGCTTCCGCAATAGTTGGCCTAGATCTATTCAACCCCCCCCCCCCCTTCTAGATCTTGTCCATCACATCTTCGATCTTCAATTGGTATCAGAGCGGGTTTACACTTGATCTGATGATCTGAGTGCTTTCTGATTGTTCTGTGGTTTGATTGTTTGCTTGTCTGTTTGCTGAGTATCTCTTCTTTGCACATTTAATTGCTTCAATGGATTCAAGAGGGTTCATGGCTGAGGGTCACTCTATTAATAGGCCACCCTTTTTCAATGGGACTGACTACACTTATTGGAAGAATAGAATGCAGGTCTTCCTTAGAGCCCAAAACTATGAGATATGGAAGGTAGTCGAAGAAGGTCCCTATGAGAATCAGGGGGAGGAAGAGACCTGGACTAGGGAACAGATTAGGAGGGCCACTTTGAATTACAGTGCCATGAACATGATCCAATGTGCAGTCCACCCTAAGGAGTACTCAAGAATCTCAATGTGCAAATCTGTCAAAGAGATGTGGGATAAACTTGAGTTACTCTATGAGGGAACATCTCAAGTAAAAGAAACCAAGGCTAACATTCTTGTCTCTGAGTATGAATTGTTTATGATGAAGTCTGATGAGACAATTTCTGAAATGTTTGCCAGGTTCATGATTATTGTGAATGGACTGAAGGCCTTAGGTAAGGATTACACAGATGCTGACTTGGTATGGAAAATTCTGCGCTCTCTTTCTTCAATCTGGCACACTAAGGCCACAGTCATTGAAGACTCTAAAGATTTATCCAAAATTTCTTTGGATGAATTGATAGGGTCCTTAATGACTTATGAAATCAATTTAAGAAGAAATGAAGAACACATAATTAAGACCAAGCCAGTAGCATTAAAGGCCTCTTCTAGTAACAAAGACAAAAAACAGGAGAAAACAAGTTCTGATGAGTCTGAGTCCAATGAGGATGAGCTTGCCCTCATGACCAGGCAATTCAGAAAATTCTTAAAATATAGAAAAGGAAAATTTTCTGGGAAAAAGAAAT
This sequence comes from Colocasia esculenta, assembly GCA_014218235.1. Classification (NCBI taxonomy): domain Eukaryota; kingdom Viridiplantae; phylum Streptophyta; class Magnoliopsida; order Alismatales; family Araceae; genus Colocasia; species Colocasia esculenta. Next base: position 146,511,634 of record CM024757.1, read on the forward strand.
TTTCATCAGGTAAAAGAAACACTTCCTTTTCTAATGCTAATTCCAATAAGAATCTAAAATCTGACGAAATTGTCATTTGTTACAGGTGCAACAAGCCAAGACATATGAAGGGAGAATGTCCTGAAAACAAGAAGGAAAAACACAAAAAGATTCACAAGTTCAAAAAGCCCAAGGCCATGGTAGCCACTTGGTCTGATGAAGACTCAAGTGAAAAGGAAGAAGAAGAAAAAACTCAAGTTCTAAAAGTGAGGAAATATGCTTCATGGCGAATAGTTCAGATGGAAAGGTAAGTACATCCTTCGAAGACTATTCAATTGAGGATTGAAAGATGCATATGCTGAGCTTGTTGAAAAATACTCTGAAATGAGGAAAGAAAACAAACATCTCAAAAAGAAATTGAAAACTTCTTGCATAACCAATCCTTCAATAAAAGAACTTGTGAACTGGAAAATGAAATAGCTGAAATCAATGAAGAAAAGGAAAACCTTCTAAACATAATTGATGAACTCAAACTTGCATCCCAAAAGCTACTCATGAATACAAAGAATTGTCTGAAAGGCTGGAAATGGAACAAAAGGAAAAAACAACAAAATTGATGAAGTCAAAAAGTCTAGAAAACCAGCTAAAAGAAAAGGATGAAGTCATTGAACCTTCACAAAAGGTAAAGACAATTTAGAAGCTTACTGGGGGCTAAAATGAAATCAGTTTCTCATGGACTAGGATTCAATAAACAAAAATCTAAGAAAGATAAATCTGGTGAGAAAAGGGATAAAGCACCATTGATTAAATTTGTCAAAGGTCCTAGTCTTGAGAACACTGAAATCAAGCAAACATCAAACAAAACAACAAATTTTTCAAAAACTCAGAACAAAAAGAAGTCAACCAGGTCGACACAGTTACCTGACAGGTCGACACCAGTCAAGGAAAGGTCGACCTGCTCAACCTCAACAAACACAAACCACAAAACCAAAAATTCAAATAAAAATTTGAAAATAAGAAAAATTCAAAGGAAGTCATTCATGAAAAACTTTGGACCTCCAAGACAGCATATCAAGCTGATTGGACCAATTCTTGGAACCAATGGTATCACAACCCATTTGGTGTCATCCCCAATTCTTCTATCCAATTTTTTGATGTACCACAAAAACCTTGGATTCCACCTCCTCAACTAAACTCTCATGTTCAAATGAAAAACTCCCCTCTACTGAAAACAAGAACACTGGTGTTTTCATTCTAAGGGAAAGAACAAATTGAAAAAGACAAAAAATACCAATGAAACAAAACAAGAATTAAAAACAAATCAGATTTGGGTGAGAAAAGATTTGATGACTATGTTCAAACATTTTGATGGTCCCAAAAATGTTTGGGTACCAAAATCTTCTCTCCACTGATTGTTTTTGCAGGAAGGTCGTGCACCCAACTCAAATGTGTGGTTCCTTGACAGTGGGTGTTCACGACACATGACTGGAGACAAAGCCAAATTTCATTCCTGATGAGAAGGAGGGAGGTTCTGTAACTTTTGGAGGTAAAAATAAAGGAAAGATCATTGGATCTGGAAAGGTTGGTCAATCTTCCTCAAATTTGTTGATAATGTTTTGTTAGTTGATGGTCTAGATTACAATTTGCTGAGCATTAGCCAACTATGTGACAAAGGTCACAAAGTTGTGTTTGAATCTGATTTTGCAAGATAATTGACTCATCAACTGATAAAGTAAAATTCTTTGGAAAAGGGGAAAACAATGTTTACATGATCAATCTCAATAAAAACTTTCTGAAAATCTTTGCTTTGTTGCCAATAAGATGAAATTGCATAGAGTTGGCACAAAAGACTTGGCCATGCAAGTTTCAGAACAATAAATAAATTGTAAGGCTGAATTTGGTTAAGGGTCTTTGAATCTTTTTCTATATTGAAAATCAAGTTTGTGGGATTTGTGCCCAAGGAAAACAAACCAGGAAATCTTTTAAAACCTTCAAATGAGGTACTCACATCTAGGCCACTAGAATTACTTCACATGGACCTCTTTGGCCCAACAAGAATTCTAAGTCTAAGTGGCAATAGATATGGGTTTGTGATCATTGATGATTTTACCAGATTTACATGGGTTATCTTCTTGTCCCACAAAAGTGATGCTTGCCTTGAGTTCAGGAATTTCTGTACCACTGCCTTAACAAATTTCCATATAAAATCAAAAACATCTTGACTGATCATGGGGGTGAGTTTGAAAACAAATCATTTCTGATTTATGTGTTGAATTTCACATATTTCACAAGTTTTCTTCACCAAGAACTCCAGAACAAAATGGAGTTGTGGAAAGAAAGAATAGAACTCTTGTGGAAATGGCTAGATCCATGCTCCTAGAAAGCAATTTGCCCAAATCCTTTGGGCTAAAGTTGTAAATACAGCAAACTAAATTCTCAATAGAGCATTGGTCAGACCAAAAATTAGAAAAACTCCATATGAATTATTGAAAAACAAAAAGCCAATTATGTCTTACTTCAAAATCTTTGGGTGCAAATGTTTTGTACACAACAATAATAAAGAAAATCTTGACAAGTTTGATGCTAAAAGTCAGGAAGCATCTTTCTCGGCTATTCTGAAGTGTCAAGAGCTTTCAGAGTGTATTCTCAAAAACAAAACTGTTGAAGAATCTCCACATGTTATTTTGATGAAAATTCATTTTCGAATCATAGTTCTAAATCTTGCAGGGACAGTCAAGATAATGAAGAGGATGATTTCATTGGGACTTTCACCAAACTGTTGAGGAAAATGAAGACATGGTGAGAACTTGAACAATCATTCACCACTCAAATGGATCAGGTAATGTTGTTCCAGACTTAAGTGCACTCAACAGGTAACTTCTGAACATAGATTTTTGAGAGATCACCCATTAGAAAATGTGGTTGGCAATGTGAATGATAGGGTAAGGACTAGATCACCATTCTGAATGTTATTGAAGAAGACCCACTAGCTCTAATTTCCCAAATTGAACCAAAGTCAATGATGAAGCTCTGTTGAGTTTGATTAGATCAATGCAATGCATGATGAACTTCATCAATTTGAAAGAAATCAAGTATGGGAATTAGTACCTAGACCTAGTGACCAAATAGTCATTTCCCCTCATATTTGGGTTAGTGTGAAGACAATTCATTTCCCCTCATATTTTGATGATGACAAGTTGTGATTTTAATGCCAATAATTGGAACATGTTAATGCACCACACATGTAATGACCATATTCAAAAGCATGTTTTCAAACACATTTCTCATTTATTTTCACGATAATACATTGCTATGAAATATGTGTTTATTTCTCAGGGACACAACATTTCTTGCAAGGGTAGTGTCGACACCCCCATACTGGTGTCGACACAATGCTCCAAGCCCTAAGCCAAAAGATGAAGAATGGTCAAGTAGTGTCGACACAAGATCAAGTCAGGTCGACACTAGACCCAGCTCCCAGTGAACCCTGTCAACAGGCTTGGATAGTGTGTCGACAGTAAACCAGATGGTGTCGACACAGATAGAGCCTTCCCAGAAGCCTGTTTTGCAGTTCTCTCCAGTGTGTCGACACGAGATGAAGTGGTGTCGACACTAGAGACCTCTCCCAGGGAAGTTTTTCTGCCAGTCTGGGACAGTGTGTCGACACTAGACCAAGTCAGTCGACACACTCTGGAAAGTTGTGACTTAAAGTTTCTCTTGACACGTGGCACCCTAGAGATTTGGTGGATTGGCTTGGATCATGTGCCCACAACCCCAAGGGTACTTTTGGACATTTTAGGTATAAATACTCTCCTATTGGCCATCCAAACCAAGAGAGCCTCTAAGAGCCTTCCAGAAATCCTTTTGGCGGTAGTGAGAGCTCTCCTCCCTGTTCTTGCTCCCTTTGTGCTTCTTCAACCCAATTCCCACATCTCCAGCACAAGAAGGAAGATCTGATCCAAGATGGAGCAGTAGGATCAACTTCCAGGTGCAGATCAAGTAGAAGCAGTCTTTTGTGAAGAATTCGAGGAAGATCCTGAATATCAAATTACAGAGCATCGCCTAGGACTTCAAGAGATCAAGCCCTTCACAATTCGACATCTACAAGGGAGTCTTCTGAAGAACAAGGATATCTCAATCAATTTCTTATTTCTCCCTTGTGTCTTCTTGGTTGTTCTAGAGATTGTGCAGTGTCTATTGCATCAATTCTCTTGAATGAGCCTTTTGAGATCAGATCTTAGCTAGAGGATCTGGATCTTTTATTGTTGTCTAGCAAAGTGTTTGTGAGTCGTTGTACTCAGTGGTTTGTGAGCCTGTTTGCTCAGTGTTGAGTCGTCGCACTCAAGTTTGGTTGAGCATTGTGCTCAAGTGTCTAGAGTAGTCTTGCTCTAGGTGTTGTTTGAGTTGTAGAACTCTTTGTGGTGGAGTTGTCAGGCTCCAGTGTGTGTGTATCCAAGTTGATAGTGGATCCTCACTGTGTGAGGGGTGGATGTAGGAATCACATGGTGTGATTTCCGAACACCTAAAATTTCTCTGTGTAGTGGTTTGTGTGTGACTTAAATTCACATTGCGCTAGATGTATGCATAGGGTTTTTCAAATTCTCCTTTAATCAACTTGTTCCACACTTCAATCATCTAATTCACACAATCACTCATCAGATTAAATTTGCTCTTTCAAATTGCCTCTGATTCTATGCATGTTTTTAAAATTGGCTAAGCTTCCGCAATAGTTGGCCTAGATCTATTCACCCCCCCCCTTCTTGATCTTGTCCATCACATCTTCGATCCTTCACCTTCTTCATGGCCGCCTCTCGACCATCGCCGCCACCTCCAGGTCCACGGCTGGGACCTCCTCCTCCTCCATCTCGACTACAGGACTTCCTCCATCGCCGTAGCCGCTGCCTAGGCCTCCTCGCCAGCCGCTTGCTCCTCTCGCCACTGGGGTAACCCCCGTCGCCGCCACCACCCTCCATTACCGTTACAAGTGGGGAAAGAGGGAGAAGAAGGAACGGGAGAGAGAGAGAGAGAGAGCACAGAGAGAGAGCGAGAGCGCCGGAAGGGAGGAGTCGACGGATGCCCAGAATCACCGGAGCTCAAGAGAAAGGGGTGTATGTGAGTGCGAAGAGGGAAAAGGGGGGACCACTACATTTTGAACTCTCGATTGAAGTCACGACGTCTATAGACGTCGCGTTAACAGATCGCGACGGCCAAGTAGGACGCGACATTGTCGTGTCCTATCGAACCATCGTGACATTAAGGCAACGTCTGTAGTTGTCACGCCCCGCGTGGATATCGGAACGTGAGGCAGTTGCAAGTAAGCGAGTACAGAGCGTAGAATAAACAACAAACCATTGGACAATTAAATAATATGATATCAATGCCTTTCATTGATAATTCATCTAAAGTCTATTACAACCACAAATGCAGAGCCATAACATAGGGCCCAACTGACTCTATTACATAGAATGAAAGTAAACGACTAACTAAGACATCTAGGATAATCACTGTGATGTCATGGTACTCTTGGATCACTCTTGGTCCTCCCCATCCTTGTGAGTGTATTCAGTCTCCTCATTCTCACCTGAGAACACAATGAACAAATAATGTAGGGTGAGCGACAACGCCCAATAGGATTTATATCTCATGGTGCGAGCAAACTGTACATGATTAATGCATTAAAAGCAGAGTCACTAATAATAAGAAGCGAGAGTCAAGTAAAGCAAGGGATAGCACAATAGCATGATCAAGGTAGCACAAGTTTCCAAATATAGCACAGAGAGCAGGATGACAATAGTACAAATAGCACAATGTATCACAATAGCACAACGAGTATAGTATGGCACTTTGATTGTCATATAGATAGTCAAGATAGATAGCACTTGAGTGTAATGCCAAATACTCTGGTCAATTAACTCCTGCGGGCACTAGCACTTTTGGGCGCACCTCCCAGGACCAGACCGGGCCCTTTTATATTGCCAGGCATTAGTTATATTGTTTATCTTTAGACAATCAGTCAAATGGCCAATAAAGAGTACCAAGAAATAGATGAAAGTACTTGATGAATAGACGAGATAGTAGAGAGAGTGTGAATAGATGAGCGAGTAAAGTATAAATGAGAGCTAAAGGTCATTGCACCTAAAACGACGATTACACGGGCGATAGTAACAGTTGCACAACACGCATGATTGATGTTGGCAGTCAGGTAGAATTCACTAACCTTCAACTGGCCATGTTATGCACAGGTCCAGAGGTCTGGCGTGATCTCAAGGTAAGAGAGAACATCTAAAGTCGTTTGGATCATATTGATCCCTAAGGGTGTTATAGGTGTTAGGTACACCGCTTGGTCTCCATGAGGGAACCCAGAGTACGGAGTCTTACAGAGGTCCTTAACAAAGGTCCCTTGTCTGCCAGAACGGAATGTCCAACGGAGAGGTTCCAACTTGTCAAGAGATAGTGTGTAAAGAAAACGAGTTGCTCGACGTTCTAGAGGAATTCTAGAACAGTGGAGCGGTGATAACGTATTCCAAAACAACGTGAGAAAAACGAAGACAATGTCACTTATTACCATGGGTTAATAATATGTAATTATTTAAGTAAATTACCAGATATATTATTCATGTATTTTCTACATGGTCTCGTGGAAAAGATAAATGTTTGGTGTGTGCACGTGAAAGAAATCATGAGAGCATGTAATAGTCGTGCACAATAGCTTTTAATTAAAGAAACATGTAATTATATCCAAAGTTCATTGACATGGTTGATTACTATTCACTACGCAGTATTACAGTGTATAATCATGATTACCAAGCCTAAATAATCACATTAAATGGAATAATAAGGTTGCTGGAAAAACACAGTCAAATCGCGATGGGTTTAATGGTCGTGTTTAACAATATCGATTACTGACAGAAACGCGACGACGTTGGCTGACGCATTTCAAGGTAACTGTTGTTATAGGCGAACTCAATCAAAGATAACGTTCATTCCAGTAACCTTGGAATCTATAGTGCAGGCTCTTAACATGTCTTCTACATCTGATTGATTCTCTCAGTCTGCCCATCCGTATGCGGGAAATGCGGTACTAAAATTGAGTTTAGTATCAAGTGCAGTTTGCAGTCCCTTCCAAAAGTGAGAGGTGAATCTAGGATCTCTATCCAAGACAATGGATGATGGAACTCCTTGCAGTCTCATGATCTCTTTAATATATAGAGCGGCTAATACCTCAACAGACCACTTACTCTTTATAGGTAGGAAGTGTGTAAACTTGGTTAGTCGGTCGACAATAACCCATATGGTGTCGAGTCCACCACGAGTCTTGGGTAAACCCATGATGAAGTACATACCAATACTTTCCCATTTCCATTCTGGAATGTCTAATGGTCTGAGTACGCCAGTAGGGCACCTATATTCTGCCTTTACTCGTTGGCAAGTAAGGCAACGAGCAGCATGCTTGGCTACCTCTCTCTTCATGTTCGGCCACCAAAATGTTCTTTTCATGTCTTGATACATTTTGGTACCTCCAGAATGAATAATATATTTAGTTTGATGAGCTTCATCCATCAACCTCCTCTTCAGTTGTTCATCATCCCGAACACATGTTCTTCCTTGAAATACCAGCCTTCCATCCTCGGTTATAGCAAAGTCAGGTCTTTCGACTAATGTTTCCTTGACACTAACCAAGAATGGATCGCTTTCCTGTTGTGCTTTGATCTCTTCCAGCATGTCGGACTGAATCTTGATATTGGCAACCAAGACTCGGTCATCCCTATGTTCAATGTTCAGGTCTAACCTTGCGAACTATTCTAGTAGTTGCATCTCGCCAAGAATTAGACTAGATAAAGGTGCCATCGGCTTTCTACTAAGAG
>CM024757.1:146519577-146805611 GCA_014218235.1 Colocasia esculenta
GTGAAGCCCTTGGTGAAAGGGGAAGAAACCCAAACCACTAGCTAGTAGTTTGAATTGGTCTCTGTGTTGTGGCCCCAAAAATGTGAGTACCTTCCATCTCACACATCTTATTTTTTAGGAAGGGGTAATGTCGGCTTTAGGCGCTTTTCAAAATTCTAAAAAAAATCAGATATTTTAAAACTCTAAAAAATTAGATATTTCAAAATCTCAAAAAAGCAAATATTTCAAAACTCTAAAAAAAATAGATATTTCAAAAGCCCAAAAAATTCAAATATTTCAAAACTTTGAAAAGAAGAAAAAGAATATAATATTTTAAAATTAAAAATTTAGATATGTTAAAACCCCCCAAAATTAGATATTTTCAAAACTAAATATTTCCAAAACCCAAAAATATTTCATTCATGTATGCATGTCATTTACTTATTTCTTTCGCATATTTAATAAAACTTAACCTCTTGACCATTATCAAGGTCAGACACCCATCATGCTCAAGGCAAGAGGCTAAGTCAAAAAACGGATCTAACCTTGTTTCATTTCTACTTAAGTGTGCAGATCACAGCAGAAGAAAGAAAGCGACACTCATGTCTTACTTGTTGCTGTCACACACGCACAATCACGTTCCATGTTCCAAAATAGATCTACTCAGAACATATCATCATGTCCATTATATACATCACTGTGTACAACAAAAGGGGGTACATCATATCCACACTCAATCACTCTCTACTATACCCTTGCATGGTCGAGATGGAGCCATGTCATACTCCCCTCTGTTGGGCCCTCGCACCATCTAGCCTCCTCCTCATTCCTCCGCTGCCCGGAGGAACCTGTCAAGTAATGCCTGTAATATCTCAAAATATAAAACGATAAATAAGTAAGAAACGGTTGAGAAAACATAATGCAGTTTGTGAACGAAAAGAGAGATCAAGTAGTTTCAGATCTATCTAGACCTTAACTGAAAATATGCTAAAGGATACTGTTATTGGTAAATGATATTGTTAATGGTAAATAATAATGATATTGTTAAAGGATACTACTAAAGGTAAGTATATTGGTAAAGAAAGAGGATAAGGATATGGATATATCCTTGTTCACACTGAGCCAGCAAATTAAATAGGAAAAAAAGTATAAATGTAAATAGAAAGCATATATCTACAATTATTAAAATATAGGGTTATATTGTAATTATTAATTTCTTTTGGGACCTTAGGGAAAGATCTATAGACCCCCGTAGACACAGTCAGAATCCTAATCGGAGGCCATTTGGAGCTAGAACAGTCGAATTAAGAGTGTGGAATGGGCATATCTCTAATTTTCAAAGCTTGAGGGGCTTTTATGAAAACTTCTTAGACACTTGTCCTTCCCCCATCCATCCTCATCTCCAAGGGACACATGTCCCCTAATCCTCATCTCCAGGGACACATGTCCCCATCCTGGGGGAGATGGCCCTGGATGATGACACCTCACAGGGGTAAGGTGTCATCATCTCCCTCTTCCCTCCTCCCTCTCCTTGGCCTATAAATACCCTACCTCCTCTCCTCCCATTCCATCCATCCAAGGAAGAGAAGGAAGGCCAGAGCTAGAGAGAGGAGAGAGAGAGAGAGAGAGAGAGAGGGGGGAGAGAGTACCTGTTCTTGGGAAAAATATGTCAAAGAGATGTTCTTTTAAGTTAGTTCTAGATCCCTAGTAAGTGAAGTACTGCTGGTTGTGTTCTTCTATTCCCTCATTATGTCAGAGTGATGTCGGTTCGATTTCTCGGAGTCTCTCACTACGTTGGAATGCTGCCCATTTGTTTAGTTTCATCGCCGATCTATCTCGGAACTCTGTCGGAACATTGAATTGATCTCTAATTCATACCGGAGTACTGTCGGAAGAGGAGGAGATCAAGGATATAGTTTTCTCAACTAACTGGTAGGTTTCATCTGGTCATCTCTATGTCTTTAGTTAGTGAGTTATAAGTTTTCCCTCTATATCGAGATTCTGCCGGAGTGTTTTCTCAAATTTTTTTTCCATGCCGGAATGTTGTCAAATTGATTACTTAAACTCCTCTCTCATGTCGGAATGCTACCAGATTGTTTAGTCAAATCCTATATCATACCAAGGTTCTGTTGAATTGTATTCTCATTTTTGTATTCTCTTCTATGGCGGAACGCCGCCGAAATAATATTCTGAATTCTCGCTCCATGTCGAAATGTTACCAGGTTGCTCCTCTAAACCCCTCTTAAATTCGAATTATTGTAGTTTATTTACTTAAATCCCATTGTAAAGTGAAACTCTAATTGTTTAGTTGATCCCTATTCAACCCAGAATCCTGCCATTCTATAGTCTATCTAGCTGAACCCTATTTTAACCTGAATCTCTACTGAAATAAAATCTGATCTCTTACCTAATCATGAGTTTCTACTAGTTGTCTTCTAGATTTCTTATTCATCTTGTGTTAACAAGTTAGATAGCATCATTTAGTATCATATTTAGCGTCGATTTAAGTTTCTACCGAACCCCTTCTTAAGTCGAGATACTACCAGTTTGTTACGTTAAATCTATTTTTGAATGAAACTCTACCGAAATTTTAGTTCAGAGCTCCTACTAGAAGTCTATTGAATTCCTTGAATAATCTCTTGTTAATTTACTAGATAGTACCATCCAGTGTTTTGATAAGAGTTAATCTAAAAGTCTTTTCTTAATGTCTAGACGATTTCAATTACTGGATTGTCAGCAAGTACGTTTAAGGGGTTGCGGACCCCAAGAGATGATATTTATGCCAGGTTAAAGGATTCGGTCTAGTCTTAGGAAGATCTCGAACGCTCTTATTTCCCAGTGGTACTATATGGAGAGTAATGATCAAGTGCGGCATACACCCCAAAAGAGAAAGCTATTGATTAACTCGCTTGACAATCCACCCTCATAAAATTTTTAGTGAATATGTTTAGTCTAGTAAAGTATTCAGTAAAAATGTTTAATGAAATTGTTCAGTGGTCAGATTCTTGAGAAGTCCAGTTCAGCTTTAATATTTGCAATACAATCTTGATAATGACCTTCCGTTTGTAATAGTGATCTCTTTTCCCTTGATTCCATGATCAATTTTCATAATGATTCAGAGAACAATCTCAATATTTCAGTGATCATTTTTCATAAGCTAGTTTACAATTTTACATTAAATATTTCGTTAATTGATACTTCTTTTAAAACTGAACATGAATTTTAGTACTTAATACTATAGTGATCCCTATTATGATTAGATTTCATGTAGCACCCCGGAAAAATAATAAGTAAAAAATTCGAATAAATGGAAATAAATAATTTCCACAATATTGGAGTATTTAAAACATACGTATCATTATCGTATGTGCTAAAACACATCAGAAAATTTCGTAAAAATTATAAATCAACCCTAAATATTATTAATAAATGTTTCACAAAGAAATTTGTGACAAGAAAAACCAGATTAGCCAAGTTTAAAGTGTTTCGCGACTTATTATCGTAATTCATGAATAAGTCGTAAAATCATTATCACACGTACGTGGATGAGTCAGAAAATTAAATAAAAATCATATATGGACTTCAAATAATATCCTCTAATGACCCCTCAAGAAATTTGGTTCAATAAAAATCATTTGGGCAAGGTTTAAGAGTTATTGCTACCGATTATCTAAATAAGAAAACAAGTCGGAAAATCGTTAACACGGAAATACGACGCAATCAAAAATTAAATAAAAGTGTTGGAGAGATTTCCAACATTATATATTAATGACCCAATATCTTAATTGGGCCAATGGGCAACATTTGGCCCAAAAATCAAATCAAAGCTAGAAAATACATAGAAATTCGTAACCATAAATAAGCTGAAATTAAAAAGAGGCAATTAGAGTTGAATTGGGATGCAATCATGCATTCATGGCAACCCAAATTCGTGCCTAACTATGAGGGGAGGTTTCCTAATGCCTCACACACTCAAAGGGAGGAGGAAATCATCAAAAATAGGAAACCAAACATGCCAATCCCGAAATCCTCTTTTCCTAGTTATAATAGGACTCCTAAACACCATGGTTACCTAAATACTCTTCACCCACACCCTAGGAACGAATTTAGAACTTGCTAAGGTCGTGTGGAGGAGCTCTTGGTGGCTGAGGAGCTGTGGAACGACCACAAGAAGCCGTTCTTCTTCCCCTTCTCGTCTGTTGCGACCTGCACAAACCACCCTCTTGAAGTCGACCAAAGGTGAGTCAACCTAAACCAAACCTTGCAAGGCCTATACCCCTGGAAAGAGGGTCAAGTCTACGTTCTAACCCAAGTGGAATGCCCAAATTCCATGCAGTATACACGGAGTAGTAAGTGTTTTCCTCCAAGTGGTCTGAACATGGGTTTTCTGGAAAAACGGGACTTCTTCAACCCATAAGGTAGGTTTTCTCGGGCCAAACCTTAACATATCCTATACCAATGTGTAGAGCATCAAGTTAACTTTCATTTCCCACTGGTTTCATCGAATTTCATTTAGTAGATCTTGATTTATAAGCGTTTTTCCAAAGTCGCACACTGTTAGAGCTTTTCCTGTTCTTAATATGTTGCACGTGTTTCAAGACCGAATTAGAGAAAACTCATAACATGAAAGTTATTCTACTAGTTGTCCTCGTCAGGTTTCATGTTGAACGTTTTGTCTAAATCTCATTAGTTAGAGAGTTATAAGCATGGTAATAGGGTTTCTGCATAAAACTACGTCTTCAAGTTACCCTTGGTCTGACCTTGTGTTCCCCGTGATCAAAGCCTATCGAAACCATCTTTATTGTTCAATTCTGATTTACTGGAAGTACCCTAGTATGTCTAGGTTATTTTAAAACTGGTTTCGTTATTTTTCACGCACCGTGCAATTTGTTCTCTAGTTTAGAACAACCCTATGTCAAAAGAAGGAAAGTAGGTCCGCAATCCAAGGCACTGTCCTTGCTCTGTCCGAGCCAGGCACGGACCCTGTGAACGCGACGGCCCAATATGTCGCTTTCAGAGGGTTGATTGCGACATACCCCTTGTCGTTTCTCAAGGCGACATGTGCTCTGTCGCTATCTACCTGCCTGATCTGACTTCCCTATCGCGATGCTTACACACCTGTGTCGCCTTTTGGGCCCGACCTGTCGCCTTCCTTACATGAGCCTGTCGCGATCTAACCCCGACCTGACAGCACCCTGTCGCCTTCCTTATATGGCTATGTCGCGATCTCAGGATTTTTACCGGAAACCACGTGTTTTCTTACAAAGTTTTCCGCATATATCCGAGGTCTGTATAAATGTGATATTTTCTGTGTAAGTTACCTGTCTTGGGTCTGATCATTACATGATTGTTGTTTAATGGCTTAAAAGCGATTAACCCATTTAAAAAGCTTTAATTACATGGATGCTATTCTAAGTGCTCCTTAAATGTTATGATCCATTCATGTTCTTGTGATTAAATCTTCCTATTGTTCTACCATGTTTAAATGATAAGAGTTATCATAAAATCTTGCAAACCATGATGAGTTAAAGTGCATAGTTTTATTCCATGTTATCTTGTCAAGTGCTTCCTGCGAGTTTGAGACCGATGGTTTGTGAATTGAGACACGCGTACCGCACTACACACTAGCACTATTAGGCAGTCTTTCTTGGGAAATTGGAAACTCTCTACCGGTCATTCCGAATCGGTAGACTAGCGACCTTTTCACCAAGGCCTCCGTAAATCTCCTCTGACCATGGATTCCCACATGGCTGACGAGTTGGTTGTACCATTGAAGTTCCCTGGAGATAGCGTGCACTTCCTTTCTCTTCTTGTTCTCGTAAGTGAGACTTACAAACCGGACTAAAGCCATTAATGTAAAGATTGAACGAAAGTATACATCGTACTGTTATGCTGCCAATTTATCTCTTGACCATTGTACTCGTGAAATCATGTTCCATTACTTACTACTTGTTCTCCTCATCATCATGAACATGACATTACACATGCTTACTTATTGAAACTCTCATTGGCCATTATAAATGACTGTGGGTATCTACATTTAAAAATTAAGTGAGATGCTGACAGGGCACGGCGTGTGTCCAAGGGCTCCAATCTAGCCCCAATGACGGCGAGTCATAGATATACTGTTAACCATGGGGTATAATGATTACTGGTGTTGCATCTGCGCTGGGAAAATCGTGCGTGCGTGTTGAATGATAGATACAATACCACATACACGTGACCTAGTGTACATTCTTGATGGATCTTTTCTCGGTGTACATTAGTGTCTACGTGCCTGATTAGTGTTACTTGATCGTGCTCGTGCGTGCTTGCTTGCTTGCTTGCTTGTTTGCGTGATATGGCCATCCTGTATTTATTGCAATTTACATGATATCTTGCGTGCTTGTACAAAGTGATCTATTTCTAGTTATCTCTTGTCATCTTGTTCATCAATCTTGCTCTATCATGATCTCTCTCTCTAGCTTGTTTTATATATCATGTTTTAACGTGTTTTATTCGTACTTGCATATCATTCATCGTACTTGCCTAGTTCTAAAATGTTAATCACTTATATCATTGCCCGCACATTGAGATATAAATCCTACTGGGCTAGTTTGCTCATTCCCTACTTTTACCCAATCTAGGTGACCATGAAGTGCAAGAGGAAGAGCAAGTCGAGGATGGGAATGCGTCCGAGTGATGAGCGTTCCAACTATGAGTCTAGTTATTGTAATTTGCTTTGAGAGTTAGAACATGTAGTAGGAAATGAGAAGTATTATGTACTTTCCTTTCATTGAGTCTTAGTCCTGTAATAGTTTCCATTTTGAATACAATAAGTTGAGATTTGAATAAAAGATTAATTGAGTTCAATATTTGGGCCCTATGATAATGTATGTTATCATACATTTAGTGCGTGCTAGCTAGAGGCTTATTTGCCGACTGTTCACGTCTCGAATTATCGACTCGAATTCTTCAAATTAATTAATAATATCCGCTGCGTAATTCTCGGGACGTGACAGTTTAGTGGTATCAGAGCCTAGGATTACCAAATAGGATATGTCTCAGGGATAGGAGATACCTATGGAACCTAGGTCTTGGAAATTAAATACAGTACCTGGTGAGAATGGGTAGAGACTGGGAATATGTTAGAAGGAATTAAACACTCCTACCCATGGACTCTTAAAATAAATCTAGAGACATTAATTGGTTTCCATCCTTTTTCTCGGGAACCCTCATAACACTCTCACTCAACTGCAATGGCTCGCAACCAGTGGCAAGCTATGCAAGACACTGTGGTTGGACTTACTCAGGCCCTGCAAAATGTAGTTCAGGCTGGAAATCAGGCTGGAGCTGCAAGAAACGGAGCCGGTGATCTGCACCAATAGGGAAAAAGTGGTACTGGCCACTTTCCAATTTACTAAGGATGCTCGAGTATGGTGGAAGGCCACCTCGGCCCACCTGCCAAATGTAGCTGAGCTAGAGTGGGCCGGATTCCTGGAGATATTCCGGGGAAAGTATTTCTCTGAGAGAGTCAAGGAGAACAAGGCAGTGGATTTTGCCACACTAAAACAGAAAGGAATGTCTGTGGCTGAGTATGAGGCTCAGTTTGCACGACTGGCTGTGTACGCCCCACATTTGGTGGGCACGGAAAGACTAAAGGCCAATCGGTTCATGGATGGGCTCAGGCCCATGTTCATTGAAAGGCTCGGAACACACAACATTCAAACCTACACTGAGATGGTCCAAAGAGCTCAACTGGTAGAAGATACTATGGCTAAGGTGGAAGGCATGAGGGGAAAGGACATCTCAAAGCCGACCTTTACAAAAAGGGGAGCAGTCGATACAACTGGAACTTTCCCCAACAACAACAATAACAACAACAATAATAACTACAAAAACAAAAGACCAACCACAGGGAAGGACTATGGCATGGAGAAAAAGATCAAAGTAGAAGAAACAATGATAGTGGAGTATTGTAAATTTTGCAACAAGCCTGGGCACCAAGCGGACAAGTGCTGGAAGAAGGCCGGGGCTTGCCTGTGATGCGGGAGTCACGAACATCGTATACCGAACTGTCCTATGTTAAAAGACCAAGTTGGAAGGAACCAAGGAGTGGTAAAGCGTCAAGGACGCGTGAATGCAATAATGCAAGCGGAGCTTCCGGAAGGAGGTATATTTGTTAAACCCCTAGACTGATCTTATGATGTTTTCTATTGGTACACTTCTAAGTGGGGGAGTCATTAAGGAGAAATTGAAAAGGAATAATCTAGTAGCGATACCATAGTTCATCTGGAGGATTAAGATGGAGTTATAACAACCGTGGAAGGAAAAAAAGGAGTGGAAGGAACCAAATGAATAGTACGGGTGGCCATAGGTGTAAATGTTGGACTAGCATCCACGATGTGGAAACAAGTTATAAGACGTAAATCTGAAACGAGCTCAAGAATCATAACTATCAAAAGCTAATAAATGATCTATGAATTTGGGGACCAAATTCCCTTAAGTGGGGGAGGGTGTAGCACCCCGAAAAATTTAATAAGTAAAAAAATTCGAATAAATAGAAATAAATAATTTCCACAATATCAGAGTATTTAAAACATACGTATCATTATCGTATGTGCTAAAACACATCAGAAAATTTCGTAAAAATTATAAATCAACCCTAAATATTATTACTAAATGTTTCACAAAGAAATTTGTGCCAAGAAAAACCAGATTAGCCAAGTTTAAAGTGTTTCGCGACTTATTATCGTAATTCATGAATAAGTCGTAAAATCATTATCACACGTACGTGGATGAGTCAGAAAATTAAATAAAAATCATATATGGACTTCAAATAATATCCTCTAATGACCCCTCAAGAAATTTGGTTCAATAAAAATCATTTGGGCTAGGTTTAAGAGTTATTGCGACCGATTATCTAAATAAGGAAACAAGTCGGAAAACCGTTAACACGGAAATACGACGCAATCAAAAATTAAATAAAAGTGTTGGAGAGATTTCCAACATTATATATTAATGACCCAATATCTTAATTGGGCCAATGGGCAACATTTGGCCCAAAAATCAAATCAAAGCTATAAAATACATAGAAATTCGTAACCATAAATAAGCTGAAATTAAAAAGAGGCAATTAGAGTTGAATTGGGATGCAATCATGCATTCATGGCAACCCAATTCGTGTCTAACTATGAGGGGAGGTTTCCTAATGCCTCACACACTTAGAGGGAGGAGGAAATCATCAAAAATAGGAAACCAAACATGCCAATCCCGAAATCCTCTTTTCCTAGTTATAATAGGACTCCTAAACACCATGGTTACTTAAATACTCTTCACCCAAACCCTAGGAACGAATTTAGAACTTGTTAGGGTCGTGTGGAGGAGCTCTTGGTGGCTGAAGAGCTGTGGAACGACCACAAGAAGCCGTTCTTCTTCCCCATCTCGTCTGCTGCGACCTGCACAAACCACCCTCTTGAAGTCGACCAAAGGTGAGTCAAACCTAAACCAAACCTTGCAAGGCCTATACCCCTGGAAAGAGGGTCAAGTCTACGTTCTAACCCAAGTGGAATGCCCAAATTCCATGCAGTATACATGGAGTAGTAAGCGTTTTCCTCCAAGTGGTCTGAACACAGGTTTTCTGGAAAAACGGGACTTCTTCAACCCATAAGGTAGGTTTTCTCGGGCCAAACCTTAACATATCCTATACCAATGTGTAAAGCATCAAGTTAACTTTCATTTCCCACTGGTTTCATCGAATTTCATTTAGTAGATCTTGATTTATAAGCGTTTTTCCAAAGTCGCGCACTGTTAGAGCTTTTCCCATTCTTAATATGTTGCACGTGTTTCAAGACCGAATTAGAGAAAACTCATAACATGAAAGTTATTCTACTAGTTGTCCTCGTCAGGTTTCATGTTGAACGTTTTGTCTAAATCTCATTAGTTAGAGAGTTATAAGCGTGGTAATAGGGTTTCTGCATAAAACTACGCCTTCAAGTTACCATTGGTCTGACCTTGTGTTCCCCGTGATCAAAGCCTATCGAAACCATCTTTATTGTTCAATTCTGATTTACTGGAAGTACCCTAGTATGTCTAGGTTATTTTAAAACTGGTTTCGTTATTTTTCACGCACCGTGCAATTTGTTCTCTAGTTAGAACAACCCTATGTCAAAAGAAGGAAAGACAGGTCCGCAATCCAAGGCACTGTCCTTGCTCTGTCCGAGCCAGGCACGGACCCTGTGAACACGACGGCCCGATATGTCGCTTTCAGAGGGTTGATTGCACATACCCCTTGTCGTTTTCTCAAGGCGACATGCGCTCTGTCGCTATCTACCTGCCTGATCTAACTTCCCTGTCGCGATGCTTACACACCTGTGTCGCCTTCTGGGCCCGACCTGTCGCCTTCCTTACATGAGCCTGTCGCGATCTGACCCCGACCTGACAACACCCTGTCGCCTTCCTTATATGGCTATGTCGCGATCTCAGGATTTTTACCGGAAACCACGTGTTTTCTTACAAAGTTTTCCGCATATACCCGAGGTCTGTATAAATGTGATATTTTCTGTGTAAGTTACCTATCTTGGGTCTGATCATTACATGATTGTTGTTAATGGCTTAAAAGTGATTAACCCATTTAAAAAGCTTTAATTACATGGATGCTATTCTAAGTGCTCCTTAAATGTTATGATCCATTCATGTTCTTGTGATTAAATCTTCCTACTGTTCTACCATGTTTAAATGATAAGAGTTATCATAAAATCTTGCAAACCATGATGAGTTAAAGTGCATAGTTTTATTCCATGTTATCTTGTCAAGTGCTTCCTGCGAGTTTGAGACCGATGGTTTGTGAATTGAGACACGCGTACCGCACTACACACTAGCACTATTAGGCAGTCTTTCTTGGGAAATTGGAAACTCTCTACCGGTCATTCCGAATCGGTAGACTAGCGACCTTTTCACCAAGGCCTCCGTAAATCTCATCTGACTATGGATTCCCACATGGCCGACGAGTTGGTTGTACCATTGAAGTTCCCTGGAGATAGCGTGCACTTCCTTTCTCTTCTTGTTCTCGTGAGTGAGACTTACAAACCGGACTAAAGCCATTAATGTAAAGATTGAACGAAAGTATAAATCGTACCGTTATGCTGCCGAATTTATCTCTTGACCATTGTACTCGTGAAATCATGTTCCATTACTTACTACTTGTTCTCCTCATCATCATGAACATGACATTACACATGCTTACTTATTGAAACTCTCATTGGCCATTATAAATGACTGTGGGTATCTACATTTAAAAATTAAGTGAGATGCTGACAGGGCACGGCGTGTGTCCAAGGGCTCCAATCTAGCCCCAATGACGGCGAGTCATAGATATACTGTTAACCATGGGGTATAATGATTACTGGCGTTGCATCTGCGCTGGAAAAATCGTGCGTGCGTGTTGAATGATAGATACAATACCACATACACGTGACCTAGTGTACATTATTGATGGATCTTTTCTCGGTGTACATTAGTGTCTACGTGCCTGATTAGTGTTACTTGATCGTGCTCGTGCGTGCATGCTTGCTTGCTTGCTTGCTTGCTTGCGTGATATGGCCATCCTGCATTTATTGCAATTTACATGATATCTTGCGTGCTTGTACAAAGTGATCTATTTCTAGTTATCTCTTGTCATCTTGTTCATCAATCTTGCTCTATCATGATCTCTCTCTCTAGCTTGTTTTATATATCATGTTTTAACGTGTTTTATTTGTACTTGCATATCATTCATCGTACTTACCTAGTTATAAAATGTTAATCACTTATATCATTGCCCGCACATTGAGATATAAATCCTACTGGGCTAGTTTGCTCATTCCCTACTTTTACCCAATCTAGGTGACCATGAAATGCAAGAGGAAGAGCAAGTCGAGGATGGAATGCGTCCGAGTGATGAGCGTTCCAACTATGAGTCTAGTTATAGTAATTTGCTTTGAGAGTTAGAACATGTAGTAGGAAGTGAGAAGTATTATGTACTTTCCTTTCATTGAGTCTTAGTCCTGTAATAGTTTCCACTTTGAATACAATAAGTTGAGATTTGAATAAAAGATTAATTAGTTCAATATTTGGGCCCTATGATAATGTATATTATCATACATTTAGTGCGTGCTAGCTAGAGGCTTATTTGCCAACTGTTCACGTCTCAAATTATCGACTCGAATTCTTCGAATTAATTAATAATATCCGCTGCGTAATTCTCGAGACGTGACAGTTCATGCCAGATTCTCGTGTTATGTAATTCCATTAATTAATTAGTGGTCTTGATATTTTCACGTAAACCCATTAAATAAGTTCAAGTGCTTCTCATTCTTTTATCCTTCATGATTAACTCGTTTTCATATCGACACAATGTTCAAGTAGATATTCCCTGTCATCGTGAACTCTAGATCAATTACTAATTCTATTTAGTGACTAGTGCATCCTAGATGTGTTTCCCTCGATATCCTTTGACCTCTATTAATGAAAGTTAAACTTATTAACTAATAGCTAATGATTTAGACTGATTAGAGTTAACCTACTAAATTGTTTAACATTTTTCAAGAAATTTTCAAGTATAAAATAATGTGGACAGAAAATGTGTCGAGCGGCTGAAACCCCTCGTGTTACAAGTGAGTTCTCTTTTACCTTCTTATCTGTTGCTCCTCGACTTCTTCCACTTTCATAACATCGGCACAGAGCCACTAGGGGCACCACTCTTGTTGGCTGAAGACCAACTCCAACCAAGTCCAAAACTCGTTACAAGCCTCTCATCTCCTCTCAGAGGATCGAGATTGTTCGGCACTCGGTCCCCAGTTGGGCACACAACTCATCAACCTTACGGTGAACTCTAGCTGTCTCGTCCACCTGAGGGTGCTAGCGTAACTCCACGACCTCTCTCTCCAGCTCAGGGATCCTGGCCAAGGCCTCCCTCAACTCAGTCTTCTGCACATAAGGGCATATGCCAGTAAAAGACACTAGTAGAATGGGAATAGGGGCATAACGTATATCACTCACCCGCTCGCGGAGCTAGGTTGTGGCCTCCTCGGCTCGGGTCACTGCAGCCACCAGCTGACCCTCCAAAATAGAGCAGTCAAACCTATCGTGAAAAGAGGAGCCACCTAACATTTGTTGGGCCAGCTCGAGCTGAACACGCTGCAAGAAGGGAACATATGTCAGAAAGTTGTTACAATCAAAGAAAAGAGGAGTAGAAGGTAGGCTTTACTCACCAGCTCTGTCACTGTCTACTGGAGCTCATCCCGCTGCTGGACGGTGGAGTGGAGGAGCCCCTCGAGAGCAACTCTACCCTCAGGGTCAAACTACAAGCACAAATTGAGTTAGTCCGAGCAATTAATAAATGAAGTGCTAGGAGGGGATAAGTTAGTGGCACTCACCGGGTAACAGGTCCCCCGATACACTTGGGTACCATACCTTCGTGTGAAGGCACGAAAGTAGCCCTAGTCACCAGTGGCCTCTGAAGTCACCGCGCGTCCACAGTGCCATCAATCCTCGAGCTACTCCTGGGCTCGCTCCCACCAGTCTGTGATTTGTTGAAGTCTATAGAAGCTGCAGCCCGATCACTCCCTCTGCATGGTCGAGAACTCACTGTCACCTGGTGGAGTCCCAGGGTCCTCATGACCAGCCTAAGGTGGAGTGGGACCACGGTGTTGAAAGCATGAAGCCAAATCTCCCTACCGATGTAGGGGCGGCCCAGCTCCACCCACGGTTGGTCGGTGTCATACTCCCCTGCATATGGTGTCCACTCGACCTGCACATCATAAAAACGCCATTAGTTATGCTCATAGTTAAGGAATAAAAAAAGATTAGAGGTTGAAAAGTACTAACATTTCTGAAGGGGAGGGTGTCTAGAGTGTCCTGGATCAAGGTCACCTGCAGGCATAGGGACCTCTTGTCTTTGCAAAACCCCCACTGCTAGACAAGGGGCACCGCACTCAGTCATCTCAGCACTCCCCAGTCGAGTGAGAGGAGGTACTGGGACACCCACACCTATAAAAAGAAGATAGTCAGTTGCACGATTAATCACAGTGGCAAGCAAACAAAGAGAGAGAATAGAGACTAGAAGTGTACCTGTAGAAAGGGGAATAATCTGGCAACCCCTGTTTCCCTACCAGATGTTCCCCGACTGTCAAATAGGTGACCAGAAGGACCACACCCCACACATAGCTCCCCACCTAGGTCAGGTCCTCTAGCAAGGGCAGGCACCTACAACTCACTGGATCTCCCCTACTCCTATGGATGAACTTCCCAGTCACGAGGACCAAGAAGCATCTCAAGTCTCTATCTGTAGCTGCTCTTGCCTCATCTGATAGCGCTACTCAGGCATCCTCAATCAGCCTCACCATGTACTCTGCTTGCACCTCTTCGATCTCATGGCGGACATCCACAACCCTAGGTTAGCCTGCAGAGATGAGGGATGACCTCTCTCTCTCTCTCTCTCTCTCTCTCTCTCTCTCTCTCTCTCTCTCTCTCTCTCTCTCTCTCTCTCTCTCTCTCTCTCTCTCTCTAGCAACCACTCCACCAACTACTGATAGCTCGTTTAGGTGATCTCTATCACCATTTGGCCATGCACTCTGAGGCTAGTGATCTGTACCACATCCTCAAGAGTGGAAAGAGGAACACGTGGCACTCAGGGTCACACCTCTCCTTCAGGGCCTGGATCAAGGTTACATCCGGTATCAACTCGCCCAATCTAAGAAAGGGGCCCAAACCCCATCTACTCTAATCGAGTCCTCTAGAAGTTCGACAATCCTTGGTACCCTACATTCACTACCGACCAGCCTAGGCGACATCGAAGCTCACTCTACAAAATAGCCAGAAAAGGCAAAAGGTCAATCAAATTTTGAATGTGTGCTATCAATCAAGGTCACGACGAGTGGGTGTGTCGCATTCTGATGGCGACATCAATGGTGTCGCGATCGCCTGGTAATGCAACAATCACCTTGTCGCGCTCTCAGGCTGACCGAGAACGCCCTATGTCGTTCTCGACGTTTTCACCTTGGGCCAAAAGGCCCTACATCCATCCTAGATCTCTACTCTATACATCCAATATTAGCACAATGGAGAGATAGAAAAGGGTCGGTGCCCTTATCTTTTTGGGGCCAACTGCCTCTTCCTCATCGAGGGCTTCTGGCGATTCTAGCTCCATAAGCGTAGGTTCTTCCACTCCCGCCACCACCGTAGAGGTCTCCTAGGCCAGTCGTCACTGCCGGTGGCTCTCCCTCTTTGACTGTCGGTGTTCCTCGCCGCCCTCACCACCACTCTCCATGGTCTTCGGGTCGAGGGAGAAGAAGAAAGGAGACAGAGAAAGAGGAAGGGGAATAGAGAGAGGAAGAGGAGTGGTGCGTCAGCAGATGCCACCGGTGAAGTCGCCGAAGGAAGAGGAAGCCGAGATGGGGTGCAACCTCGGGTCGCCAGAGTGGAAGGGGAAAGGAGGAGAGAGAGAAGGAATAGGTGAAAATAGAAGAAAGTGCGCATGAGGTTTTTTTTAAAAAGGGCTTGGATCTGATGTCGCGACACTCACAATGTCGTGTTTCCTATTCTCACGACGCCTATATTATTGCGTTATATTTCTTGTAGAGATAGTTGACTTGTCGCTTTCTTATTTTTTGGTTGCGACACTCTATGTGTTGTAGTTTGGTTGCAACAACATCATCGTCATGATCTCAGTCTGAGTCACAAAAGCATAAAAGTTCATGTTTTCATTGCAAAATCTCAAAATAATAAACATATAAAGACTAAAAATCATCATAAGAGTTTGATACCTCACTCTCATTATCTCACAACATCAAAATCTCTCTCTCTGATAAGCTCACGGTCACCATGTGGCCGAATCTCTCTATACTCTTTGAGGTACGTCAGGTACTCCTTGTGCTCCTCGTGCACTCTGGGAGGTCATGCGTGAGTGGTACACATGTGCCATATCGTGCGCTATGCATGGCATGTTCATCCTCCAGGTCTCCCAAGCACCTCTCTGTCATAAGAGGTAGGTGTGATGGTTGCAGTAGCTTTGTCTGAGACTTCCAAACCTAAAGGTAGGACCCATGCAAAGCAAGGAGGGCTTAGACCCAATAGCTCTGACCAAAAGGACGTGTACTCCTCAAATCGACCAGTGTCAAGTACTCGGCCCCTTCGGGCCACGTGACAATCTCCTTCTGCATGGCACATGGCGTCCCACTCTCACCAAACAACATGTCCCTATCACACTAGGATATGGCTCGACGACCGAACAATGTGCATCCGCAATGGATAAATGAGCCTCTCCCTCTCCAAGTCCTAGACCAACTGAGATGGGCAACATCACTCCTCAATAGGGGGCGAACAGGCCCGCCATACTAACCAGGGAGGTAGGAGACGCCCCCATATGCTCAGACATATGATGAGCCCATCCAGTGCCTGCTCCACTTCCCTAAAGTTCATCTACACACTCAGAAGGGAGAGATACGCCTAGGGATCACCCGAGCAATACTGGCCCCACTCCTCTACAATTCGTCTACATGACTGAGAGGGAGAAATACACCTACGAACTCCTCAGTGGTGCTAGCTCCTCCACCTCCCTACGACATGTTTACACAATCAAAAAACAGGAGATACGAGCTTGGGACACCTCCATTACATGTCTAAAAAGGGACACTCTGGCCACAAAAAAAGGAGACTACCAGACCCAAGGAAACTATAGGCCAGAAGCATCTATCCTTAACCTCTCCCATTTCCTATGTTTCGTCTAGTCTCCTAACTTGAGCGTCGGGGACTGCTCTTGGGGAATCCTGACACACTTTTTGTCTTGCAGGTACTAGTCGGCATGCTTCCTCAACAAACAAATGTAAGAGTTTGTGGAGATCGGATGGTGGAAGCTAGTTGACCATTTTACGACCAATAGAATAATTACTCCCATCTTCTAATAGGAACCATGATGTGGTAATGAATTTAACTAAGCTTTGAAAAATAATAATAAAATATAATCACTGCTAAGCTTATATGGATAAGAGACATGTTAAACAATATCAAAATAATATGTTAAAACAATATTAAAATTATAAGTAGCTAATGTTTTACATATGAAAACACTAAATTTAACTAGATCATATTGCTGTTCATCTTCCCTTAAACTTAAAATTTGATTAATTAATACTATAACTATTGTTACATGATACATAATTTGCATCTAACATGAAAGAAGTCTAAGTTCATCATGCAGCGAGCATATATATGAAGATAAAATTTTCAACATCAAACAAATCTAAAATAATATAAATTATAATTAATGTGACATTAGTTTATCACATGCTTACCTCTAGGGTGAAGTTCCCAAGTCCACTCCAAGAATATCCCTTCCAGCTTCTAACGCAATTCCTACAGCTTCTTTATATGCTCCCGAAACATGAAGATAATCACATTGCTCCTTAACACAACAGAAATATTTTTCTCTAAATTTCTGCCCTCAAAATAATAAAATCTGAATAAATAAAATTAAACAAAAGGTGCGCTACTCGCTCTATCAGCTGCTACACGAGCCCAGCTCACTAAATGCCCTTTCGGCATGGGATTAAATAAGGGATAAAAACTAAGTTAACTTCATTTTAGGTCTGGTGCCTCAAAAAAAGTGGAGATAAATATGATTTAAGTATTTTAAAGATACCTTAAAAAATGAAGATAAATTGGGGATAATTTATCCCATCTTTTTGATGGGATAACTTGCCTCCGTTTTCTACACCCATTTTTCTCTCAAATCACCCTACCCACTCTTGCGTAGGATCTGAGAGATCAGCGTCCTTGTGGAGATAAATGTTCACTCGAACAAGTTTCAAAATCGATCTGGTCTTTCGTCAGATCTATCAAGTGTTGATCTCCATCTCCTCGAGCCACGACGACCCATCCTTGAACGAGGCGACGTCCCCACCGAAATAGACATTCGCAGCGAAGACGGATCCGGTGGCAAAGGAGGATGATGCAGCGGTTGACCTGATTTCAAAGAACATGAAGGGGATGCCGGTGTCGACGTCGACACCCGCGGGCCTCGGCACCTGAAAAACTAGAGACGTGGCAAAAGTCTTACACTGGTCAAGCAAGCCAGGGCACTCATCATGCGAGGCGAAGAACACTCACGGCATGCCAAACTCCTTGATCATCGACCCTAGACACCGATCGCACTATAGAAAACTAAGAGGAGATCAAAAGTTAGAATAAAGATTTTATCCCCACATTAACACTGTTTTCTACCATACAAAGAATGAGATTATCTTCAAAAATCTAACCGTAAAAATATCAACTAAGAGGTGGATTAGGAATGGAGATAATATATCTCCAACATAATTTACCCCCATCCCCATATTTTTTAATCACATGATAAGATGCTATTAATCCCCCAAAAACTCGGCTAGGCCAGATGCCAAAACCGCCACGTTCCCGGGCGATGGCATGCGCGGTACATTCAACCATCTGTATGGGTAGCAGGACACAGTGGGTATCTCTCATGAGAAAGACTTTGTGCACTTTCAAAAGTGCACAAAGTGCAATCCACATGGGCAACTAACCCATGTGGCACCATCCACATGGGTTGGTAGCTCATGTGACATCCAAAAAAATAGTGTCACAGACTAATTGCCCATGTGAATTGCACTTTGTGCACTTTTGAAAGTGCACAAAGTCTTTCTCATCTCTCAATCATCGCTTCCCATGCGGTTTTCATTGTTTATCTCTTTTTCTCCTACTAAATTGGTACGGTTGCAAAAAAGTCGGTCCGACAGAATCAAAATATCTTTCCAATGGATCGAGTTTCTTCTCATCTGGAGTTCTCCATGAAAAAATACACTAATTTAGAGCATATAATTCAATTATTAAATAAAGCTATTCTAAATAAATGGATCAACCTCAAAACTCAATGGGCTTTTTGGCAACTGATTTAGAAAGAGAGGTATAAAAAGATGCGAAGATACGAACGAACAGGAGAGGAGGGCAGGAGCAGACACAACGGGGAAAAGGAGGGAGGGGGGGGAATCATACTCCAAAGATGCCACAGCTGTGAGATAATGCTGGTACTTCCTCTTTAAGGTGTTACACTAACCACGTATTTTCTGAGTACTTGTTAGTTAGATCAGCCATCAAGAAACAACAAAAATCTGATTTACAATTCCTTTTTTCGTCAACATCCAGCAAAGCCATCACAGTTATCATCAACAGCGGAGGTGGAATCCCGGGCAGGGCGAGGTCCAGATTACAAACACCAAAAGCTCCCCCTTCTTCTAAAGCACCAGCATGGCATTCAAAATGTGAAGGCCGGCTTTCACTGCACCACCACCATCCGTGTTATTTCACGGGCCGGGGGGAAAAAGAGGGAAACGGAATCTTTCTGGCTTCCTCCCCTCCCCGAAAGAAAAGTGGCATGCTTGCTGCCTTTCTTACGCCAATCCTCCTGCAGTTCACAAACTCCTCTAAAAGCATATGGCTTTGAAACCTCGCAAGATATCCCAAAACAAAGAAGGAAGTGCTCCTCAGCCCAAAGTCAAACTACGCATCCAGGAGAAGTGACCTTCGGGGGCTCTACTTTTCAGAGAAGCATAGATTTGAGGCCACAATCTTACAATGAGAAGGTTATCTTCGATATGCACCGTTGTGGGAAAGGAAAAAACTGAAGTCAGGGTGATCCACCTTCAGATGCCGTAACCAATTATCCGCATCTTGCAATAATGAGCTCACTTGCTCTTGTTCTTGCAGCCCACTAGGTGTCCAGATGGGACCTCTAAATTTGTAGGAAGCGAGACCAAAAATAGATAAAGATAGCTTTGCGGGGTTGCCCACAGCATTGCAGATCCTCCCAATGCTCCAGGTACTAAGATCAGGATGGCTACTGATATCTGTCAAAGTCCAATACATCAGAACTCCAACAAAATAGAACAAGGGTATGGATATCAAAAAATGATTAATCCACTCCTCACTCGAAGCATAATCAAATCTTTGCTATAGCTACTCTGGAAGGAGAGGTATGAATATAGCATGCAGTTGTACACTGAAAGCGGGCAGAAGCAATGCATGCACAGAAGCACCACCTTTTGGAAGTGTTGACAGTGGGTGGAAAGTTAAAAAGGAAGCATCTAGGTCCCGCAATGTTGGGCCTGTGGGTATTCTGTATATAGGATACCTGCACCAAGTTCATAGTCCAACAGAATATCATAATAGGGAATATTTAAACTGCCATGCAAGAGATTGTCTGAAGAATACCAGGCTACAGACATCCAACTTGTTGGCAGTAGGTCACAGCTATTATATGTCTTCAGCTCTGGGAATCGACGGGCAAGAAGGGAAATCTGGATATAAGTTATGCAAAAAGATTTGTTAAATTGAAGATAATTTTCAATTTGATGTTTGCTCTAGATGAAAGCTTCCTTGCCTTGTCAGATAAAGGTTCTCTGCCATATGGTGGCTCCCTCTCCAAATACTCGAATGCAAGAACCCCTGAAGTGTTGAGAACTTTAATATCTTCACTTGGAGAACCCTCTTGGCCAGATTTGGGCTTATCCCCCAAAAGAATCCCATTTATTCTGTCAGTTATGTGCCGAATACCTCCCACATCACAAACATGTTCAGATAGCCTGTCAGCTCGACATTCACTGCTTCCTCCACCATTGGTATCTCTGTACAAATCTACATCACAGTCTTCACCAGGATGCCTGCTTAAACTGAAGCATGTAAGTGCCCACCGTGCAGAGGAAAAGCCTAAGTTAATTCATGATGCCCTGGCATTACTGCAGTCTCCAATTTTGATGGCAAAAAAGATGCCAAGCCATTGAGACAGCCGCAACCAAGTACAAACTTCAAACCATATGTACAAAAGACAAATGTTCTTGAGAACTATTGTACTCACAATCATGGAGCATGTTCAAGGTGAACTACCAGCAACTTTTTGAAAAGGCCAGTGTATGCCCAGACGCTAAACCACCTTATCCTAGGCAGAATGCTAGTCAGACAGATGCCTCACTTACAAGGCATTTAGATGAATTTTCCATTAACCAAGAAGGTATATGATCAAGTGCCATGTGCATAGTGCATAACAGAGTTCAATTTACAAGAAGTAGCATATAAATCTCAAACTCACCCAGCCAACTATGATATTCTACAGAGGTGATCTATGTCGAGAACAAGATCCACAGCCATGTGTTATCTGTTTCAAGGCCAGCTAAAAAAGGACTGTATCCCTATGAAAGAAAACCCTGTGATCATTTGCACTTTTTCCAACCATATCTCACAAGAAGGGTGGCAACATGTGAATCAACATCCGACCCACTTAAAAGGATAAACATGCAACATGATGTTGCCAGAAAAGTACTTCTGCTTCACATAATTGAACAGAACTGATAAAAAGTTCCCACTAGAACTTGTGTCTAGTTGGAAAATGAAGATGCTCGTAAAAAGGAACAGCGGCAGAAAGAATTAAAGGAAGAAAGCCTTCTATACATTGCTGAAAAACAATTAATGTTGCACAGAAGCTGCTGAGACCTGGCATGCCTGACAGTAGTTAAGATGCTCCATTATTGCACATTTATCATAGCCATTTAAGAGTTTGGAAGGATCAGAACAGAAAAAGAAAAAGGAAAATTGGGTGAGCTGGGAAAGTATAAGGAAAGCTGGGAAAGCATGACACTCAGGTTGTAAAGGGAGGAAAATGGGAAGGCACTTGGATAGAAGGATGAATAAAAAGATGGTTATTGTCTGCTGCTTAAGAAAAATATATGAATAAATTAGAAAATAAAAGCACCCATTTTAGAGCATGCACGCCCATAAAATTTGTGCATGCACAGTGGATTGCTGAAAAATTATAACTAGAGCAGAGAGCAGTATAAACAGGTTATTTATCTTTGATACCACTACTGATATGGAAATCGAACTACAGGAAGTGCCAAACTTAAGTTCAGCAGTCCAAACTTGGGAGAATTGAACTTTGGTTGGACAGCCAAGATGAGAGTGGATAATCTTTCTTCAAAATCTTATTATACTATTCTTAAGCAAATTACTACTTATTGACATTCCTTAAGTATCACGCAACCACAGCTTAACCTAACTGTGAATTGACATTTTTACCACTTTCCCCTACTTTTTTCCCTTCCTTTCTTCTTTTCTCTTCCATTTGACCCACAGGATGCAACAAATAATGGCTACATGCTGTCCAGCAGCTAAGGCACAGCTAAACAGGGGAGGGAAATGGGAAGAAAAGGAGGGAACAGATGATGGACAAGGGAAACTGCTGGAGGATGAGAAGGGTGGAAGAAAGGAGGGGGAGTGGTATAACTATTTGCACCTCCCCCTCTTCCCTTTTACCTACTCGTGGCAAGTGGCAGCAACAAAATTATCAGATGCAAACGAGGGAGTTTGGGGGGGGGGGGGGGGGGGGGGGGGTGTTGGTTGGTTGTTTTTGTCCACTCTTTCCCATCTGTTGCCAAGTGAACAGCTAAGACCTGATTTCTTGTATATTTTCTGCCACTACTGTATGAATTGAGAAGGAAGTGACCAAGAGGGGGGTGGGCAATGGGTGAGACACAAATCCAATCATGGTGGCTGCCTGGCCACCGAGAAACACAGCAGATGGGATGTGCCCCCATCATCGGCCCAGAGACAAAGGGAGAAGGTATAACTGTCATTGTAGCAATGACTCTTCATTTAAGTAGATGCTCAACAAATATATTCTTTTTAGGGCAAGAAAAAGGCCATACTTCATTGATAAAAAAGTGAAAGAAAGGCAAATTACAATGAGACAACCCAAAAAAGTCAGAAGAACCAGAAGCAAGTAATTGCAAGATGCAAAAAGAATATAAAGAGATGGAAACAAACACAAGTGCTACAGAGATTGTAGGTAAAAAGAAAAGATTATGAAACTCCTCCACTTTGTGAGATTTATCAAGCATTCCTGTTCTTGGCATTCAACAAATATTCTGAACATTATATTTCATAAAATGGTGGGCAACTACTGTACTAGAGCGCAGTGGCCTCCCTCCTTGCCAAAATGGAAGGGAGGAAGCGGGAGGGCACAGGATCAATCCCGGGCCCTCTCCTCACCTTTCCCACTCCCCCAACCAATTTACCTATCAAAAAAAACTACATGTCTAACAAATTTTGAGAATATTTTGAAAATACGTTTGATGATAATCGTGGCAATTGTGATGCTTAAAGGAGCACAAACTAAAAAAAGAAACATATGAACAAACTTTATTGAATGAGGCATGGTCATGGTACTGAAAAAATGGTAGAAACCAGTGTAGAACTGTCTGGAACAGGTCCAGTCCCAATGAGGAGGAAGCCAGTAAGAGCTCGCCAAAACCAGCCATAATTGTCCACAACAACAGAACCGTGCTTCTGGTCCCAGAAAATGTTTTCTGAAGCTAGAATGAGGAACTACAAAAGGTATCCAAGAAGGAAACGACCTTAACCAAGTTCCATAGTAAAGGAGATTAAAGACATGAAATAACCAAGAAATAAGTAAAAGCAGCTCAGATAAGAAATGGAAAATTTTACAGTATTTAACTTGAAATTCCTAGAAAAAAGTATCAAGAGAATGGAGGATGCAATCTAACACTTCACCCAGACACAGAGAAGAACAGATGTCCAACGAAAGATATCAACACTAGAAGGATGGCAGTAGGCAAACTTGGAGATTTTGTCATTAGGTTAATCCACAGGGTGAAAAAGAAGTCAACCAATCCAGGAGAAAAGCATAATATATGACAAGGTATATAGCTATTGCATGCACAGTTTCTAACTGCAAGGCACAACCATCATTTTGAAGTAGATGGTATTACTGTATTTATAAAGTGAAAAGTGGGACACAGACATCAGCTAACAAATAAGTGAGCTAAGGACCAGATTGAGTGCAACACAAATCCAGATGCATGTAATTTGTCGCAAAATTATGCATTACATGCATATGAAAAGCAGACAAATATAAAAAGTTCAAGATACATGTCCAAGGAACAAAACAGAAGACCCAGATAATACACTCATTAGCAAAGGAAAAGGTAGGCATAAGATGATTGTACATGTATTGCCATAAAGGTCTACGGTCTACCTAATGTGAATGAGCATAGATGTCTTGGCACGTGCCTAGGCAACACCTAGGGGGAAGGCACCCAGCCATGCACAAGGACCAGGCCCACCTTATTGGGGGCCCCAAAACCTCCCCCAAGAGGTACTGCCCCTTTGACCCTGCAACCTAACCGCTCAAGTCGATCTCTGTGTGCAAGAACAGACATGTGAAAGTTCAAGCTCCACACTCCAACAGAGCCAACAAGGGGACCTCAACCTCAATCCTATACATTTGTTGTAATATAATATTTAATCTTCAGCAAATTGATAAATTTTATAACTATTTTTCAATTTTTAATATTGATTGGAGGAAGAAAAATATTGATTAGCTCAGTCTATCTTACGCCCTTCATGACTAAATTTTCCTGTGCAGCTCGCCTGCTGCCGTTAGAAGAAGACTGACAGAAGCTCCACACTTGCTACTCAGTGTTTACTGTGGGTCCAACTAGTTCTGGGTTCAAGTCTCAGCCAACCCCTACATAAAATGAAAAAAGAAGTCCATTTCATTTTTAGAGGTTTCAAAAAGGGGTTAGAATACTTTTGCAGGAAGGTTGTATTGATAATTCAGCTGGTATTCTTTTGATGAAGTAGGATTTGATATGTGGGACAAAGAAACAAGGTGCTTTGAGCATGAAAAATTTACAGCAATATCGAGCAAGCGCAAGTGGTCATGGGAGTTCTTTGGAGAAGACAGAACACTCCGGAAGAAGGCAAGTTACATAGGCAAGTGATAGAACATGTGCAACCATGTAAATATGGTTAACGCTCAATTTTTTACTCTTGCTCAATTCCAGTAGTCCCTCCTTCCAAGAGTAAAAATTGAGCAACTCCATGGGCCTACCATTAAGCAACTCCATAGGCAAGTGATAGATAGAGCAACCGGCATCCCACCTCCCCCTCCCTGTCTCTCTCTCTCTCTCACACACACATGCACACACTGTCACAGTCCCACCCCCCCCCCCCCCCTCTCTCTGACTCTCACACACACACAGCCATCTCTCTCTCTCTCTCACACACACACAGTCCTATCCTTCCTCTATCTATCTCTCACACATAGTTACACACAAGGATTTGCAAGGCGGGTCGAATCGGCCTGATTCAGCCGAATTAGATCGAATCAGGGCGAGCCCGATTCATGATTCGCTTACTTCGCCCGAGCTAGCTGCGGACCAGCCGAATCGAGCAGATCGGGTTCGATTCGATCCAACCCGATTCGCTTCGCCGGATCCGCCACGATCCGACACGGTCGACACCCTTAAGTGTCGACCGACACCCTGTGAATCGGGACCACAGGGTTTCACGCCGGAAACCCTTGTTTCTCCCATTTTTCCCCCTTTTCCCTCAAGGAAACCCCAGATCTACACTCCAAGAGACCTAAGGAGGCTTCCTACGTGGATTTGAAGGTGCTTAGAGGCTTTCTTGGGCTGTTTACATCCCTCTCTTCACCCATTTAACTGTTTTCAAGGTAACCCATCATGTATCTTTCATGTTTTGATTTTTTTATTGATGTATAGGAAATATATTCATGAGAAATGATGTTACAAGTGATTAGTGTTCACTTGCAACCATTTCTCCCTTGAATCTACAATTTTTTCACATGGATTTGGTCATTTTCTTCAAATTTTGAATTTCTAAAATTATTTTTTAAAAAAATTGCAAACTATGTGCATTCAACGTCTAACGTGTTGTTAGAAATTGTTTGTATGTGAAACCAACATAAAAAAAAATTGTCCGAAATGTAATGACTATTTGTTTTACGTAGATGGGACCAAAGAAGGGCAATAGTGAGGACATTGGGTGGCAACATGGGACCACATTGGGCAATAAGCACAATTACAAGTGCCACTACTGCGGCCATACAGGACAAAGAGGTGGCGTCTCTCGCCTAAAAAAGTACCTTGCAGGTGGGCGACTAGCAAGGTACCATGATGTGCAAGGTTGCCAGTCGATGCCTGCTGAAGTGAAGCGACTCATGGTTGAACACTTGAAGGGTGTTCGGGCCGAGACTATAAGAAAGAGGGTAGACAAGGAGATGCAGGAGAGGATCATCTCAAAAAGGCAGCGAGATGAAGACGACGATGATGAGCTAGAAATTTAT
This sequence comes from Colocasia esculenta, assembly GCA_014218235.1. NCBI lineage: Eukaryota > Viridiplantae > Streptophyta > Magnoliopsida > Alismatales > Araceae > Colocasia > Colocasia esculenta. Next base: position 146,545,742 of record CM024757.1, read on the forward strand.
GCAGAGCATGTGCCTGATCATCCTCTTAGGCGGACCAGACAACAAGTCGGGGTTGAGTCATGGGAAGCTGAGCAGAGAGGAAGTTTTGAGGTTGACAGTGGTAGTGGTGGCAGTGGGTCCATGGTTGGGGGCAAGACCTAGTCCCGTCGATTTTCCAATGTAGGGGATTATTTTACTCATATTCTAACCAAAGTCCCAGTTCCAGACTAACAAGAAAGGCAAAGGAAGAGATCCACAGGTGTAACCTTAGAAGAGGTGGATCCTAATATATATTCTGAGAGCATGGCAAGCAAACCAAAATTGAGGATGCATACAACCAGCAAAGGCCTAGATATAAAGTGGGTTGTGCAGTGACAAAATGGTGACATCATTCAGACATTTCATTCAATGCAGCTAATAGCCCATATTACAAAACCATGATCCAAGAGGTACAACGACATGGGCTTCATGTGCAACCTCCCTTATTAAGAGACTTGGCAGGGAGATATCTAGATGAAGAAGTACATGAGATCAAGTCATATATCCAAAACTTCAAGAAAAAGTGGGAGAAATATGGTTGCACATTGATGTGTGATGGTTGGTCGGGTACCATCAAGAGCAGTCTCATCAACTTCCTTGTGTATTGTGATAGACAGGTGTTCTACCACAAATCTATTAATACATCAGATAGATGCACAATGTTGAATACATTTTGAGTTTGATGCGGGAGGTTGTTGATGAGATAGGAGAGCAATACATTGTGCAGATGGTGACAGATAATGACTCAGCTTACAAGAAGGCAAGGGAGGAGTTGATGAACATTTATCCCCATCTTTACTGGACTCCCTATGCAGCACACTGTGTAGATTTGATGTTGAAAAAGATTGGCACACTGCAACCCATGAGGATCGTGGTAGAGGCTGGACAGAAGATCACAAGGTACATTTATAATCATCATGTTGTTCTGGCAAGGATGAGGGAGTCCATTGGTGGAGAGTTGTTGAGACCGGTCATCACACGCTTTGCAACTAATTTCATTGCCTTACAAAGCCTCCTGAAGTACAAAGAAGGTCTAAAACACATGTTGAGGACAGACAAATGGGTGCAGAGCACTTTTGCAGAGACATCGGATGGTAAAGAGGTTGAAGGAATCATCTACAACGCTAATTTCTGGGACCGAGTCTTCAAGTTGGTGCAGATCATTAAACCTCTTTATGAGGTTTTGAGGGTGGTTGATGGGGATAGGAGACCAACCATAGGGTTGATTTATGCAAAAATTGAAGCTGCGAAGAAGATCTGTGAGGTGTCCCCTCGCTATGCACACTTGGTCTTGGACATTGTTGAGGATCGGTAGGACCGACAAATGAGTAGAGATCTACATATGGCGGGTGAGAAAAATTTACTTCAAAATGGTTTTGATTTTAGTACATGAATTTAATTTATTTTTTACCCCCATTGCAGCTTACTATCTCCATCCTGCTTTCCATTATGCGATGGAGCTATCGTACGATGATGACTTGACGGCCGCCTTTACGCGAATTGTTGAAATGCTGTCAAGGAGTGCATTGGATGCAGCAGATGCTATTGATCAAGCGAGCATTAATCTCCCTACATGATGTCAATTACAAGTTTAATTTTTTTGCTAATAGACGTCATTGCGGCAGATGAAGAGCTTTCGGGGTTGGGAGTTTTGCGGAGCCATCCGCCATTGCTGGTCGGGACCGCATTGACGGCGGTAATATGCTTTCCCTTTCATTCTTGGATATTAGTAGACCCAACGATTGACTAATTGAGTATGACTAACTTTTTTGCAGTTGATTGGTGGTTCAACTTTGGGTATTTGATACTCATATTGAGAAAAATTGCAGTGAAGATCCTGTCACAGGCCTCCTCCTCTAGTGAGTGTGAGAGAAACTGGAGCACCTTTGCACTGATACAAACCAAAGTCCGAAACAGATTGTCACATAGGCGCTTGGACAATTTGGTGTATGTGCACTACAATATGAGGTTGAGGGTAAAATATCTCACAAATGATCCAAAGCGGGGGGAGGTGGAGTATGATCTGGTTGACATTGGGTTCCTATGAGATGATGAAGACCTAATGGTTGCATGGGTTGCACGAGCAACCACAAAGCAGGGAGAGTACGAGTTCGATAAGGAGGTAGATGATCCTGAAGATTCACCTCATCCTAACACATTCTTAGCTAAGGCTGTAGAAGTTGCAGAAGAGGAGGGAGAACATGGAGATGTGGGACAACCACATTCTTCTCAATTCCGGGCCGAAGCAGAGGATGAGGTGGATCTTCTTGGCGACTTACGAATGGAACGTGCTATGCCTTCTAGAGGTAAGACAGTAGTTATCATTTGTTAAACGTATTCAATCAATATTTTGTGTTTGTCCGTGCCTGAATTTGTGATGTTGGAGACTATTACAGATGGTGCAAACCTTGATGATGATGTGGACTTTTAAAGATTGATGCTAGGCCCTGCAGTCCACTCACAATTTATGAGAGAAGCACATGTAATTGATTCCTCACAACCAAGAAGGAAGGGGTCACACACGCAATCTGCTGCTCCGTCCCAAGCTGCGAAAAGAAAGACGGTGGCGACATCCCAACCTACAAAAGGAAAGGGGAAAGATAAAAATCAAGCATGTGGCCCAGCCAAAGGTATTGTCATACGAGAGTCACCTGCCCCAGCACAAAAGAAGAAGAGTTGGTTCTCCTGGGGATCCAAGAAAAGGAAAAAAAAAATAACTGCCCCTGTTGAAGATCCACTTGATATTGCAGATTTAGAAGCTTTGGATCCAAATGCAGAAGAAACACCTTCCGAGGATTCACCCCGATTACCCAACAGCCGCTCCCATGACTCCATGACTACTGGTTCACCGGGTGGGTCTGTAAGGGGAGGCGATGGAGATGGGGGAGGGGGCGGGGGTGAGAGTGGACAGGGAGGGGGCAGCGGTGGTGGGATGGTATTCACAGCAGAGCAGTGCTATGGTGACCATTGCACCCAAGATGGTGATCATGGCGCCCCAATGCAATACAATAGAAGACAGAAGTTTGTGAAAGATGGTCGTGTAGAAGGTTCAGCAGTAGACAGTGATAGCTATAACAGTATGATATCTGATCTTGAGAGAATGAACACACATGAGTCTGTGGGATCGTATGAGGGCCATAGTTATCAGGCAGAGTCATCCGACACTGGCTATTCCAATGGCTACGCCACCACAAGCTACCCTACATCATATTTTTATCCACCTCCATATGTTCCTGTTCAGATTTATGCTCTTTTAGAGGATGTACAAATGGCGAGTATGAAGGTAGTTTGTCCTGGCTGCGAGATGTGGGACCACTATGTGAGGGAGTTTCGAACCAGATACAACACCATGATGTCTTGGGATGAGTTTCGTACCTTTGTGTCTCAAACCAAATGTTATCATCTTATTAGGGAGCTATCCTCAGAGTCAGATGAGTCTGTCCAGCCCCAGTGGGGTACATATGATCCATATCAAGAGGGATATTGGGGGTACTAGACTCATTGTATTTTGTATTTAGATTTGAGATTGATGTTTGTACGAGTCTCATTGTATTTTGGATTTAGAATTGAGTTTCATGTTTGTACTTTGTACTCAATTTCTAATAAAATTGATTGAAAATGGATGTTTGTGTAGCATTACATGACATAAATATCATCAGTTATACATGAAATTCTTCATAGGAGGCTTTAAACAGAGAATCGGCCAAAGAAACATCAAATCCATGCGAATCTGGCCATACCTGGGGTAGAACCATGGGTTCCTAGCCAGATCCACCCGATTCAGCCCGATTTGGGCCGATCGGATCGAATCAAGGCGAATCTGATAAGCCCCGAATCGACACTCCAACAAACCATGGTTACACATACTGAATTTAAGTATACCATTTTTTAAATTAGATTTTGCAGTGAGAAGAAAGAAAGAAACATCCAGAAAAATATGATCCCATTTGTTTGGAAAACTTAGATTGGAGAAACTCATGGATGACAAGCATGGTGATGATATGGTTCATGAGGTAGATGATCTCACTTGGGCAACTATGGATGAGGCTATGGGAGCATCTGAAGAAAGAGCTAGAAGAGGAAAAATGCCAATAAGAGGGAGCATTTCACAAGGCACAAGGAATGATGATGATGATGATGAGGAGGATGATGATGATGATGAGTGAAGAAGAAGAGACATATGATGATGATGTTCCATGGCAATCAAATAATGAAGATGGTGATAAGGATGATGAAGTTAAGGGTGATAGTAATGATGATGGTGGCATGGCTCTTCAAAATGTCATGTTTGGTTTTAAATTTTAGATGTTTTTTATTTGGAGTTGAACATTTTGTTATCTTTGAAACTTTTGGACATTGAATTTAGCAGTTTGATGTTCGACTTTTGGTTGATTATATTTTTTTAAGGTAATATTTGATATCTATTATGATGGTGATCTTGCTTGATATATTTATGTGATGTTGTATTATACGTGTCACAACTCTTATTTGTAGATTTTAGAAGAACAAATGAACAAACTTCATATTAGTACTTGCATTTTATATTTTTATTTATTTAAGCAATTTTTCTTTCATACGTTTAATTTTGATACACTATTGTAATGGCAATTTTTTCACATTGTGTTTGTAATGTCATATTTGTGTGGTTTTTACATGATTGTATAATTGTAATGCATTTTTCTTGGAAAATTGTCTTAAATACATGCTACAATTTAAGTCTATAAACTAATTGTCGTGGGCGCCTAGGTGCTTAGGCATTCAACGACCCCAAGAACGCCTTGGTCGCCTTGACAACTATAGGTTGAAATGAACTTTATAGTACTACTTAGGGAAAATTACATATATATCCCTACAACTTATTGTATTAGAATGTATACCCTTGAAATCTTCATATTATATTCTATAGCAGCGAAATTGAAAAAAGTTATCAGTTACATCCATGTGGTTAGCAATCTGTCCAAATGGAATGAATATTTTGTTAGCATGTGAACATAACCATTAAAGAATGGAAGTACTAAAATACCCCTCTGAGGGAGAGAGGGGTTGACCGAGTGGGGGTGGGCTCCGACAATGAGGGGAGAGAGAGAGAGAGAGAGTTGTAAAAAAACTATTTTTTGAGAGAGTTGTATAAGGTAAGTTAGTCATTTTGCCCTCTTAATTCAATTGTCGTTGGTTTAAATGGATGGAATCAAATGGTAGGGGCATACATAATGAAATATAAAGAATACAGGGGTATAAGATATAAAATGCAGATATCATGGGTATAAATTCAAATATGACATATTTCACTGGTAAATATGTAACTTTCCGTATTATTTATTACTGCAAAAAACAAGTACTTGGGTGCATTCCAAAAATTTGGGGGGGGGGGGGGTGAGGACCTCCGTGAGAGAGAGAAAATAAAGAACCACTTCTTTTTGGAGGATCAGGATGAATCCAAATGCAAACAAAATCTTTGTTATTACATCTCGATATTACTTTTTACACTGGAAAAACTTCATAATTTGTGCAACGAATGTTACTCTACACTTTCAAGCCTCAGCTTTGTGGCCAGGAACACAGTTATTTTCATCTCTATGAAGGACAATGGGCTGTGTGTAATAAAGCTTTGCAGTTAGCTGCATTTTCTCTTATTTGAAATCTAATTCCCAATATATAATGTTAACTATTTAAAACCTAGCATCAAGTTCCATAGCAACACTCCTGAACATAGCACAGATGGCAAAGGAACTTTGCTTCACCACAGACTACACAGCAAGAATGCAGTATCTTGGAACCTATATCCTGTTGGCTCAGTTAGCCGCAATGCTTTCCTCAGGAAACAGAGACTGTGCTCAAGCTGGACCATAGCTAGAATCTCAACACCGTTGCCCTGCACTCCCCAGGGTTGACTCAGCATTCGTCCTTGAGATCCTAGAAAATGGTGCACTTCCACAAAAATCACAAGGAAACATTTTATATGCACGAAACCAGTTTCAGTACTCGGCGAGAATAAATATAATTTTGCTACTTAGGATTGTAAGACAGTCGACATTAAGTTTCAATTTCATTTAAAGGAGGCACAGAAAAAAGAAAAAAACAACCAGAAACCGCTGTGTTCGGCAACGAAAAGATTAAAAGCTTACCTGCATCTCAACCGATGCCCTGATGAGTAAACATACAACTGAATGCCAGAAAGGTACGGAACGTAGTATTGAATGACGCTGTCACCGCCGTTCAGGGTCAGTGGCACTCCTGCACCATATGCACTCCACTCCCTGAAAGACTCCCAAAGATCTCCGAGACTGAAGTAAGGATGAAATTTCATCGTTTCGCCGTTCCTCCAGCACCTCGTGCTTGCCTGGACGCCAAGTTCACGAGAAAACTATCACAATACAGAACTAAGAGGGAAAAAAACAAAGAAATTAGAGGAACTCCAGATGACGCGCAGAGACACTGCTCACAGCTCTCCCATTGTCTCAGACCTTGGGGAAGTATTGGGCAGAGACCACCGGCGTCGTGGATTCCAGGAATCGATCCAAGTTCCCGGCGGGAGGCGGCGGCCTCGGGGGCGGAGAAGGAGATGCCGACACTGATGGCCTCGAAGAGGAGTCATCCGAGTCGATTCTACTCTCCACTTCGCGGACATCTATTTGTGCCTGTGCGGCCGCCGCCGCAACCTTCGTTTTCAGCTTCGCCGGCCTCTGCAACTGAGCTTGAGGCTGCTGCCCTTGTTGCCGTTCCTGCTGCTTTTGATGCTGCTGTTGTTGCTGCTGCAGGAGCTGGAGCTGCCTCCTCAAAGCTGGGGGGTTGTAGAAGCGATCGACGCCATGACTCCGAGCAGACGAGGACGCGACGGAGCCCACCATCTCCAGGGAGGAAGCCGCGTGGAAAAGAGGCGGGAGAGGTTTTTGTGGGGTTGTTTGACGGAAGAACCCGCCGAGGGAGGGGGGTGACGGGAGCAGGCGATGGCCCGGTGGTGGCGGACGGCAAGAACCCAAACACCAAGAAGGATCGGGACTTCCAGCCAAGGATAAAACAAAAGAAAGAAGGGATTAGGGTTTTGGCAGGGCCAATGGTTGCTTGGTTGCTTTTTCTTCCCTTTTTTCTTTGGATCTGAAAACTTAGAAAGAGGTCTGCGCTGGTGTGGTGGCCGGGTGAGGACTGGAGGAGAACGTCCACTCGACACTCGACACTCGACAGTTCTCTTTCTTTCCATTTTTTTTTTGTATAGTTTTGCTTCGTCTTTCTTATTTGACTTTTTTCTATTTTCTTTTCTTTTTTCACTCCGTCATATTTCGATTTTCGCCTAATTTATATATATATTTATTTATTTATATATACACATTTGTGTGTGTAGATTCTCTCTCTCTCTCTAGTCTTTCCTGATAAGGAAGGAATATGGAAATGTTTGAAAACAGGGGGAAGGCAGGTGGAGAATGGGGAGGCCCGGGAGGGGTGGGTTTCTGTGCATTTGGAAATTTTACCGAAAACCCTAAGAAGACCTATTTTTGCTTATTTTTACCTTTAAAAAACTTGATATCTAACTTGTGGTCGAGTAGCCACCGAAAGGGCCCAAAAGGTAAGGGTTGTTTTAGGTGATAGTTGCTGGGTTAACTCTCATTGGTAACTTGCGTAGAAACTGTTTCTACATGTTAAAAGGACTAATGATACTTTTTGACTCCAAAGTTAAAATTTAATTCAAGGTAATCTTATATGTTTAAAGATGATTTAAAGTTTTTACGCATGGGTTTGTAAAAGTAAATACATAGAAATACCTTCTTATTATTAGAAGGTTATTTTTATAAACACAAATAAGAGGGTGATTTTTTATAATAATGCTTCTGAAAAGCCCACGAGATTGCACATAAGCACACAGATTTATGGTAGATTTGAATGGAGAGACGCTCTCATATTTTTGAGAAGTCTCAAACAAGTATAATGCAGATCCTGCTTTCTGTGCTTTCATACATTCACTCTAGTTTAGAAGGACAACTTACCTATAAGCATAGCCCCCTGTCAATGATGATCCAAATCCGAATCTGAATTTACAAAAACTTGGATCCGAATTTAATTCACCTTTCGGATCTGGATTTGGATCAAGATTCGAATTTTAGTTTTGTATTCGGGTCAAGATCTGAATCACTATTATATTACATCTTAGTTATTTTTTTAAATATAATAAAAAATCTAAAAAATACTCAGACGTTGCTGAAAATAAAATGGGTCATTCTCCTAAAATTTTGAAGTTTTTCTACACATCTATAGCATAGATCTTGAAACAAAATTCGGATACCACACCCTACAACATTATAAACAACCCCCCCCCCCCTCTCCCTCTCCCTCTCTCAGTAAAATCCAAGAGAAATGCTTTTTGCATGGCCGCCCGGGTAACCAGGCGGACGTGGAACCACCGCGCAGCCGACCTGATTGGTCGACTGCGTGTGCGCCCCACGCCGAGCACGTGGGGCCCACGCGCGGCCGACCAATCAAGTCGGCTGCGCCGTGGTTCCACGTCGGCTTTTTACCCGGGCGGCCGGGTAAAAAGCATTTCTCAAAATCCAAACCCATGCCTAGTAGAACTTGAGAGCTTCTCTGCATTGTATATTCTATAACTTCTCCCCCTTGTTGTAGTAAAATAAAAGAGTGCTTGTCAACACCGGCTCCTGCCTCATTTGAAGACCCATGTGTAGAGATCAAGGGAGAAGCAAATGCCTAGTGGAGAAGATGTTGCCTAGGCATCCAGTCTCACCCACTCATTGACCAAAAAATGCTAGGCATAGGATTACAACCGCCTTCGAGGATTCAACAGGAAAGTTCATCATATCTTGAGTTTCAAAAAACCACATTACATACACATTGAAAAGCCTTCAGGGTGCATGTGAAAATGGGTGTGATCTTCCAATGAATGTAGACATAGTATGTGTGAACAACATAACAAAATGGCATATTGGTATAATCGTGAAATCCAGAGAAATCTGAAATTATGTGAATTCAGAAAACTTGGCAGAAACACCACAAAAAGGAATACATGATGTGCCTTTAATTTATCAAAGAAGACTATTATTAAGGTAGCCAGTTTCTAACAACACAGGAAAAATCACATAAAGGTTAGTCTTTGGAGAAGCTAATGGTTCAAAATAACGTACAGCAGGATCCTTCGTCGACGTCGAACCATCTCCCTCTTCACATACATCTTCTCCATGTCATTCAATGGCCGGCTGGATCCGTCTGGCAGGCTCACAAACCTACCATCCCATTCCTCCTCCTCCTCTGTTCTTCCCAACCTCATGCATGTGTCTGTCGCCCATCTTTCTCCCCCTGTAAGCATCCCCACCGTCGAGAGAGTAGGGCTGCTCTCTCAGTTCCCGTACCGATAGGCCTCCGTGCCATCTCTTGGAGCTCTGCGACCATCCTTGATCACCCTCGCACCCATCCATCGACTGGCGTGACCACAATGCGCACCAGCATGCGCAAGCTCAAATCAATCGTAACCAGCCTCCGCACTAGTCCCCTGCTCTAGTTAGGTTGTTCTCGTCGCCACCTGGGAGCCAAGTTCGTGCCCTGCCAAGATTGGATGCCTACGAGGCCCTGGTCTAGGACAACTTCTCCCACAGGGTGGGTTCAACCGTCACCACCTCCCCAACCACCGTGATGTCAATGGCCAATTCCTACGTTCGTCCACCTGCCCAGAAAGTGTCGGCCACCCCGCACATGAGTGTGTTGTCACTGCTGTTGTCGATTGAAAGGTAGATGTCTGGCGAAGGGAGGAAGGCTGCTGCGGAGGTGGAAGAAATCCTAGGCTTCAATGGGAGATGGGAGATGAGGTTTGCATTTGGGAATGACTGAATGAAGTCTCGTGCCTTTTTCTATGAGCAACAGAAGTCTCTATCATTTGTGTTGTTTCCGACTTATCTGTTCTATCGTTGGTCGACAGTCACATTGTCGCTAGGCCCCCCAGCAACAATTAAGATTGTCGCCTGTCAGTTTGTGTGTTTTCTAGACAACAGTGGTAGATGTTGCTTACTTCTAGATGACATTATGCATTGTCGTTGTTGTGTGTTTGACGACAATGGTGTGTGTCGTCAGTGTTTGTTGACATCATTCAACATTGTCATCTATTTCATGTGCTTTTAACTTATTCGGCTAACCATTTTGAAGAAGAATTGATAAATGAGATCATTATGCACCCCTCTTCTCTCTCAGGAAGATGTGGAGTTGTCCAATGTCCTTTCACGTTACTCCCCCAATCAACTCCTTTAGTTCTTGCCCACGGGCAAGGCACTTGGCCCTGCTACTCCAATTCCTTTGGCCAAGTCCCAGGTTCAATCTAATGCTTATCTTTTTCTTTTTTTTTGTTCTAGCCAAATGGATAAACCACTGGCGCAACAACCAACCCACCGGGTATCGAACCCGGCCCCTTCCCCCCCAAACCCACCCTGGTGTCCATCCCACCAAGGCGGGCGGACTAATGCTTATCATGGTAGGGTCCTACCCAAAATTTCTGCTCAATTCAGGATCCCTATCTAGGCTAATTCCTCACAAACCTTTGCACTCTACCTCTTCTAGAGCTCATACACAAGAAGGCTACATCCATAAGAGCGAGGTTGAGGGGTATGTGAGGATGCTTCTGGCTGAGTCCCTTTCCATTCCAAAACCACACTCCCTGCATAAGTTTTGCAAACTTCCACCAGTACGCTTTCTCCCAAGATTTAAGGTCCCTAAATATAGAAGTATGATGGGACAATCGATCCTCATTTTCATCTCACCAAATTCCTCATAGATTCTTGTCAATGGCTCCATGATCGGGCCTTCCTTGTCCATTTATTCCATAAATCTCTTGAAGGTGAGGCCCTTTCATGGTTCATTTCACTCTCAGCTACAGATCTCGTTAACTTTGACATTCTTTCAAAGAGGTTTATAGCTTACTTTGAACACTTGGCAAGTCCAATCCCTACTCTTCCTGATTTGGTGGCAGAGAAAATGAGACCAGATAAATCTTTCATTCAATTTGCTGACAGGTGGAGGGACATGGCTTCCAGATCCGATCTGGGTATCTCAGAGTCCCAAGCTATCATTGTCTTAATTCATAATGCCACTTCGAAGCTTCGATCCATTCTTGAACTGAGCTATATTATCACATTTGTTCAACTCTATGATCGAGCCAAGGTGATTGATTCTTGTCTAGAGGACCCCTCTTGCCCAATCCAGTTCAAATCATGTCCATCCAATCATCCTGTCATGACTGGGGACACGATGGCTAAGTCACATCTTCATCTGAATCCCAGTGTGGAACTTCTAACAGGGAATCCTTCTCTTTCTCAAAATTCATTCCAGAAGCTACAACTCATTCTTCCTTCCTCTAAAAGTCTGAGATTACAACCTTCCATTCCTCCAGTCTCACACTTTATTCATTCTCACTCTAAGGAAGAAGAGTTAGACTGTTGTGAGAAGACCGAACCAGGGGCATCCAACCAGTGTTCAATGCAGATCAGACTCAGCCTACCAAGCAAACCAACCCAGTTGCCATGTCATTGCAAGTCCATATCATTCTCTCACCTATCCTAAAGGCAGCTTTGTGGACTCCCAACCCTTTCTTGTTAGAACTAGGATGTCCAAGGCCTCTTGGGTATGGGAGCATCATTCTACGGCAATCAGCTGAGGCTTTCTTGCGAACCATCATTTCCTCTCATCGTAAGGAGACCAAATTGATTTTCCTCAGGTTGATATGCCATGTCGATCTGCTCTTGAAGCTTGCACCCAACTCGTTCCCTTTAGTGTTTAGCCCTCTTCCTCTCATTAAGGCTGCTCTCCTCACTGTCTTTTTCATGTCCCTCAATTTTACAACTCTTTATGCTTGTCTCACCCGATCGAGACTCGAAGTAATCAGCTTTTCACGCTATTCCTCAAAAGGAATTATCTAGGGGCACACCTATCCTTCAGAGCCAGGGGCAACACTTTCATCCAAACTGGATCCATTTATCTTCTTTTCAGACAAGTCGATTTTAGAGGATACAATGGATATCTTGTTGTTTTCATTGGCATTGGCTTCCAGGGGCATGGTATCATATGAATGGTTCGTTGTCTATTCTTATACCAATCTTTTATCCGAGCATCTCCAACTGTTGGGATTTCTACAAGGAGCAGTTCAACTAGGGTACAAGCCACATCAGTTCATTTTCTCATCTTCCCTCCTGAGGGTCGATCTACTTTGCTTATGCATACTTTACACCTACTTTTACCCAGCTCAATTCCTCACCTCATGGAAAAATCCATTCCACTTCATCTCCCTCTTTCTAAGCCTTCTGATCTATTTGAGGCTCTTTTTCTCAATCAATGCTCGCCCTGTCACAAGGGGCACATTGGCCCCCGATGGGTTTCATTGCTCTCCATTAGCTTTCTCCTCTTGTACATTCTTATCTCATGGCCTTCGGAATTCATGCTTGAGGCCATCATGCTCTTCCTCCTTGCCTCCCACCTTATCCTTTTCACCTACCATTTCATCCCTCTCCATCATCCTCTACTAGCATGGCCACGCGAGAGGGATAAGTGTCATCTTGCAGGTACCTCCTCTGAGAGAGTGGGTCACCTTCCAAGACCAATTTACTTTGTGAGGCTTCTTTTCGATAATGGCTGAATAACACAAGTGAGATCTTAGCAAAGGGGCATTTCACTCAGAATGTTCCCACTCATTGTATATACCATTCCAAATTGTTCATTTTTTATTTTGTCAAATTTTCATATTTTCAAGAAAAAATGAAAAAAAATCAAATAAACTCAAAAGAAATTTATGGCAATAGCTTGGCAACTGTCATGCATATCATGTTCAACTCAAATCACATGTTAAGGAGTTGGTAGCACTCAGCGAATCAAGGACTTTGGTCTAGCATAGCCATAGATATTTATATTTGTCATTATGACCAAGCTTCAGAGAACGAGTCAACATACACACACTACACATCTTAAAAATTGAGCCATTTCTCAAAGAATAATTATTTGTCCTAAGGACACCATGAAGGTCACAATTCTCCTTCTTCTTCCACTCGACTTATTGAGACACTCAGCACCCTTAAGCGGTTGAGCTTAGCAGTTAAGAAAGCATCCTTTAGGGTGAGACTAAGACTTATCTTTTAGAACACTAGAGTAGATGAAGAGGGCAGTGTCCCCACAAGCCAAAAATCAAAAACAAAAGAAGAAAAAGAAGAGCATGGTCGTGACCATGCCTGGAGAGAAATAAAATCCCCTCCATTCAATACAAAGTCAAAGTCAAACCAAAGGATACATTGCTTGAGTTTTTTTCCTAGCCAAGTGCAGTAGGGCAATACAGGTGCTCGGTAAAGTAGGGGCTGCTAGGTCCTGACTCTGGGGTCCATGAAACACATCACCTTGAGCCCGTTAAGCCACACTCGGTGAGGTTTTCTCACCAATTAATGGCTTGCAAAAGTCTAGAGGCAAGCACCTCAAAAATTCAAATAGTCTGAAATTATATGAAAGGTCATGTTGTCAAGACTATTTCATAGCTCATCAATTTAACGATTTTGCTTATCCACTTGAGAAGTTTATCCTCCCATTTCTTCCTTTCTCCCTTAAGGATTCCAAACCTGAGAGGTGTCTGAAGGACAAGTTCCTGTCAAAGATGATCGCTCTCTTTTGAAAACCACACTACATATTGGTTTGTTCACAAGGGGCAAGGTTTTTGCCACGAAGAATCTATGTATTTCTACTAGGTCAATCTTCTTATTTCCCTTTAGTGTTCTTCATCAACCTCGAGCTTAGATCAATGCAAGCACATCACCAAAAGGTGTGACGAGGTCAATTCTAGGTTGACGTTGTGCGGTTGACCATTAGGGTTCCAAGGTAATCCATCATATGTCGTCTAGGCAGTGAGGATAGAGACCCAGTCGGGCAAATCATTTACCGTGTGAAATGTATCAGGACATTCAGCAATTGAAAGCCAAAAGCAATGGCATGATGGCATTGTCATCAAGATAAGTCTTAACTGGGTGAGTTCCTCTGTGTGTCTCGCACATCCCAAATCTACCTAGATGTGAACTTAGGATGCCTGGGAGGTTGTAGAAGCATCCTACCCTTTTCATTTTTATCTGGTACATAAGGGCAGTTGCCAGATATTGACTAAAAAAATGTGTTTTCTTATTTTTTTCCTTATGCCTTTACCTTTTTCAAAACAAAAAAAAATCAATAAATGAGAAAAATCAAAATAAAAAATGCAAAATAATCAAAGAAGGGGCATAATGTAAATACTTTTTTACTTTGTTCTACCATTTTAAAACAGACAAAAAATCAAATAAAAAATTAAAATTAAAAATCATTTGCTTTTATTATCACATGTACATACTTTGTTTCCTAGTCTTCTTTCAGCTTGACTACTTGTACATATTTTCTCCCTCTTACCTTAATAATAAGGTTTAGCCCCTTGACCTTGCTTCAAGAAATGTATATCATTCTTAGGCAAAGGAGCTAAAGCAATGCTCTATTGGCTTTCTCTTCTAGTGCCATGAACACAGGTCATTCAAACACAAATGAGTGACATGCCACAAATCCACTATGAAGGGGCAAAGTTCGTGTACAAAATGGTATCATCCCCCTGGTGACAATTCACGAAGGAGCATTCTAATGTCCATTTACTTAAGATCAATAGGTGCTCAGGTGACTTTGAGCACCACTCAGGTATGCCTAACTTAGGTCTTTAGCTTCAACCAAAGGCTAATAACTTGGCGACCATAAACCCCGAGTACCCCTTCATCAACAACAATGACGGGTTTGTGATCTCTAAGTTATTCGACTGGCCTTTAATAACTCCTCTGGTTTACTAACCTGCATTTTGGTAGTTCAAACCACACCATGCATCATAACATTTTCACTCCTAACTTTACTAAGTGAGGAAGAAGATTTCTCCTCTGATATGCGCTTTAAAGTTATCCTGATGGCTAGAAATGATGTACTACCAGTCCGTTCTTCAATTGAGAATAATCTAGTGAAATCCCAAGTTTGAACTTGATTCAATTGGTCGTCTATTCACCCAAATCACAAATTATCTTTTTTTTAGCTGAGTCGACAAATCATGACATAACCCCTTCGACCGAACAAGCATCCCAGCATGTGTTGAAGTCTCATGGCAGCGACCGGAGGGCCCACAGGGCTGTAGTTGGTGTGAGCACGTAAGGTTCATCCTTTTCTTTCCTTGGTTACTGAGTTGACAAGTCACGGCATGACCCCTTCGGCCCTTCCACTAGACAGGCGTCCCAGCGTGTGTCGAGTCTCCACGGCAATGACCGGAGCGCCTAAAGGGATGCAGTTATGTTAACACATAAAACTCAATTACCTTTTTGTTCTTCCTTGACTTTTCAGACATCCTATTGACTCAGGTCTAGACTGAGGATCCAGCTTGAGAGTTCTCCCCATCATCAGGGATGTTCATTTCATTTCTTTGAAGCTTTCTTCGAAGCTTTATGAGCTTTTCTCACGTCTATTTTCTTTTCCAAGACACTCACTTATCAGTCTGCTCTACTATCTTGCAAAGCGAATGTCATAGAGGGGTGTTTATAGTCCCGGGTTTTTGACCATCTTTGCAGAATCCATTCATAGCCCTATCAGGCCCATTAGGCCCTTAGATTCTTCAGCCCACTTTGAGAGCTATGCACGTTCAAGAACCTTAGCGACAATCCCAATTGCGGCCCTCATGCGCTTGGCGGAAATGTACTTTCTCGCTGAGAACATGCTAGCGACAGAATTGATTGTCGTTGAGAGTCTTTAAGCGGCATACTTCATTGACACCAATGTTGTTTTATCCAGTCTCGGCATAATTGTTGAACCACTCACATATTTTTTTATCCTTTATTTTGGTGATAATACAACTCATGATTATCATAAATAACATAAATATATTTATTACCATTTTTCAAGATTATCTATGCATAAGAAATAACATGTTTTATCCGAAGCTTCACTTCGTCATGCATATTTTTATCATATTCAGTCGAAGCTTACTTCGTCATATACGAAGTGTCATGCCCCGCCAATTTAGCAGTGGAATAAATCGGGGAGGCATGAACAACGTGTATGGTAACGTAAATTGCGTATACATTCACAAATATCAGAGCAACTAATGAACAATAATTACAATAAAACTCATCATTTTATTGATAATTCATCTAAACTATTACAACCACTAATTCTGAGCCAAAACATAGGGCTCATTAACTTCATTACATTCGGAAAGGATAATTAAGCAAATATCTAACTAAACTATAAGGTACTAAGGACATTCCATCGCTATGACTCTAGGTCGCTCATCACTCCAGTCCATTCCCGTTGATGTGTAAGGTCATCACCCGACTTACCTAAAAACACAATAACAAATAACGAAAGGTGAGCGATAACGCTCAGTAGGACTTAATATCTCATGTGAACAAGCATGCTTAAAGTGATTAATGTCTTGTAACGTGGGTTAACTAGAGAGAACGATCAAGTATAGTCAAGAGAGTAATAGTACAAGATAACAAGAGATTGATGGCATACTATATCAAAAGAATGATAGCATGCGATAACAAGTGAATGATAATACACTTCACAAGAATATTGTAAAACTAGAATGATAAAGAAAAGACCATATAACAAGGTAGCGTGTAACACGATAGCGTGTAAAGGGATAACGTGTAAAGAGATAACGTGTATAGAGATAACGTGTACGGTTGCACCACAATGCACTAGAAGAGTACGACAATAGTCACTTTAGGACAATATCCGTTTAACGATAGTACAGTACGTCTGAACTCCTCAGACTAATATTATAACAGTCAGTGCTAGCACAGTAATAGCACAGAATGGTACAGTACGTCTGAACTCCTCAAACTAATAGTATAACAGTTAGATGTCTAGCCAAAATAGTATAGTCAGAACCAGTGCAATGCAGAAGACCGTCAATAGCCCTTGCAGATATTTTCGGGTGGCTCTCTGCTGTAATCACAGGGATTGTACTCCCCTCAACACAGACATGAATATCAAATATGATAGTATGGAAAATAGGATGTGATCGCCACCTAGAGCATTGCCAAATAAAGATAATAATGCGGGCTAACTACTCTAGGAAAGGGGGAGAGAACTAGGGCGAACCTGTGTCGCGGCAGGGCTATCGGTCGCGACAACAATGAAACGCGTCACCCTTGGTGGACGCGTTCCTTGTCGCGTCGCCCTCCACCGTCGCGTTCTCTTCTGTGCGGGAGATGATGGATGGGACCTTCTTCCGTCCTCCAGCCGGCTAGAGGATGAGAGCTCCTCGTGTGATCTCGCTTGGGTGCCTGCCAAAACAACGAAAACAAGAAATAAAACCTGTTAGACTATGTTAAGTGTAGTAGCTATTCTTAAATGAAAGAAAGATGTGGAACATGGAGGGAACGGACCTGGGGGGTGGTTTTTAAACCCCTTGGGTAGTAGGAAAACGTGGGGAGGAATATGCATGGGGAGAAATCATGGAAGAGGAGAGGGAGGAATCCTAACTCATGTATACATGTGTAAAACGTGGAAAAAAAGTAAAAATCAAAACTAAACAGATACTGCCCCGTTTGATGTGATTCCAATGGAGGTCGTAGAGGAGGACGTCTTGAACAACTTTCATGAAGACATCTTGAAGAGATCTGGCCTGGTTTGGGCTGTGGAAGAGACGATAATCCGCATGTGCAGATCTCGATATGAGAGAGAAAGTGAAGATCAATCTGCTGTAACTTTTCGCACAAGCCACCAATCGACGTGATTCACTTCGAGGTTGAAGAGGGCTCTGTGGGGAGAAACTTTGATGAAGAAACCTGAAGAGATCTGGCCTGGTTCGATCTCCACAAGTCGTGCAAGTTGCTGGTCCTGGAGGCGATATGAGAGAGAAGAGGAGAGAGAAGAAGGAAAGGGAAGAAACAGCTCTCCTCTGCCTTGGGGACGATGGGACCTCGTGAGCAGAACCTCCAGGGACCTCTCCTCGTGGTGGTAGCCTTCCTCTATCCCTTGAGAGTCCTAGGATGTGTTAGATAGAGATAGAGTCCAATCCCGAGTTAGAGAGAGAGTCAAGTTGTGGGAGAGTTTGAGAGTCTATCTAGAGTTTGGATGGGCTTGGGGGCTCCCTAGGGATGAGGATAGGAGGTGGGTCGTAATCCAACTCATAGGGACTTTAGATAGGCTCTAGGATGGAGAGAGAGAGGCCGAAAATCACGTAAAAACGTGTTTACGTGCATGGCGCTGTCGCGTCGATCGTGGGGCCGCGTTCTTGTCGCACCATGCAGCAGGTCGCGTCACTAGGGGCAGTGCGCGTAGGTCCCACAAAAAGGGCCATAACTCTCTCCACAGATATCAGATTGATGCGCCTTTGTTGCGTTGGATTCTAGACTCAGAGGGCTACAAAATGATAGTATGATATGCCAAATTTGGATTAGAAATGAGGATGTTATGAGCTCTCAAAGTGAAGGCATGTTCAGAAGATTGGGCAGATTGCACAGTTTTGTTTCAAGTGGTGTTTGGCCATGGGCTTGAGAATGAGCTTGAATTGAGGGGAATGGGCTCATGATGGGCCAAGAAGGACTCCAAAGTGATGACCAATTTGGGACATCAATGATATGAACAAGAAAATGTGCTCAACTTATAGGCCAAAAACGGGTGTCTACAGATTGCCCCTCCTTGATGCCCGCTTTGCAAGGGAGCGAAGCGGAAAGAGAGCGAAGTGTAATGAAATGGAATGGAGCGAGGATGAAGAAGAGTGGACTGAAAAGTGGGCATCAAGGTAAAAGAGACACCCGTCACAACCAATAAGCGATAGAAATTCTCTGGAAGACTCTAAACTAACCTCAAGGAAGAGCGAGCACGGACGGCTCCTGTCTGGAACGACAAAAAGGAAAGCAAAAGAAGGATGATCAACCTCTTGATTAAGAGGTACCCTAGCCGATTGGCCTGCAGGTTTCATCTTGGGAGGACATGTGCGTGCCAGGCGGGTCACGATGACTCAAGGCCTGGGAGCGGTTCGCAACCAAGACGGATCAGGGGGATATTTAAGCTGATTTAGATGAATGGAGGGAGTAAATTCCAGACAGGAGTCATACTGGCCAACTAGACTAAGGGACTAGTTCAAAGAAGACCTTCAAATTGTGAGTGGAATATGATTTCTTGTTCAAGAAACTTAAGCTTGATTGACCATCACCAGGGAAACAACATTTGACAAATCATGAGGCATGAAGCTCAAAGTCCTACATGATGCATGCTGGGCTAAAATAAAAGAAATCATGAAATCAATATGCAAAGAAAAGAGAAAATAGAAAATACTCAAGGATAATATTGTTAAGCCGAATAAGAATGGGTCAAGAGACTACCTGCAACCGCAGTGTAGGCCTGAATCTATCGTCCCCAAACTTATTTAACTCAACGGCCTATCCAGCGATTAGCAATGTGCACCTAGATCATCACTGTTTTTGTTGAAGGGGAACTCAAATCCCAGAACACATTGAAAACCAGCCGGTCCTTGAGATAATATAGTAGCATAAGTACCATATAGTAATGCAAGGGAGAAGGGATAGGGATACTTACCTGAACTTACCTGTGGAGCGCAGAACTCGCCATTTTTTGGTTTTGCTTTTTCTGATTTTTTTTTTTTTTTTTTTTGTGTAAATGAAGCAATAAACAAAGCACTAAACAAGCTAACAACAACAAGCATAAACAACTCAGTCATCCACATGATTGAAACAAAGCACTGAAGAACAGCCAGGTTCACACATAGAGAGTCCTCTCATGGAGCCATTCAGATGAAGGAGAATATGTATGGGACTTCGGAAGGACTTGGTGGGATAATGAGTTTGAAATTCAAATCATGGGTGGAACTGAGGAGGAGAGACAGATCGTAAAGATGATGTGAGCAAGACTCAGACAAAAGTAATGAAGAAATGTGGAGATCTGAGCGATCAATGCTTGGGAGCCAATGTACCTGCACACTTAGCATGTATGATTAGATCTGCTCATTTTGTTATTTTTAGTTTGACAGTTCTAATTTTTTTGGAGTTTTGAAATTATTGTTTTTTGAATTTTTGGCAATATCTGATTTTTTTTTGGATTTTTGAAAATATTTGATTTTTTGGAGATTTTGCAATATTTGATTTTTGGATTTTTGGCAATATTTGATTTTTGGATTTTGAAATATTTGATTTTTGGATTTTTTGCAATATTTGATTTTTTATTTTGAAAATATTTGATTTTATTTTTGAATATTTGATTTTTTTTTTTTGAATATTTGATTTTTTTGATTTTTTTTTGAATAACGCCTAAAGCCGACGTTAGCCCTTCCTAAAAAAACATGTGAGACGGAAGGTACTCACCCTTGCTACTACAGCACTAAAGCAAGATCAAACTACTGGCAAGGGGTCCCCATTCATTCACCTTTCATTAAAGACCACCAAAAGGTCGGATGTGCATTAAGATGGTGGCGTCCTGTAGATGGTTGCCCCTACCTTGCGGTGCCACTACAAAGGCCATACCGGGAGACGACCCAGCCTTATAGAGAGAAAGAGAAGAAAGTTTGGGGATAAGTCTAGTGCAAGCTTTAAAGGACAAGTAGGCTTAGCTTCCTTCCACGGCATACCTCTTAGAGATTCAATCTGTTGAGGAGGGACTTTTGGTCACTTTATTGTGCCTGTTTCTTGCTTGGGGCATGCGTACGACGGGCTCAAGGGCGTCCCGCGGGGAACTGTACTGCCACTCTTTGCCATGCCCCTATTCCTTGATTTTTTCATTTGTTCTTCTTCTCTTTTATTTGGCTTTTCTTTTGCAGGCTGATTGACCGTCCCTATTTGAGATTTCCTCTTATCAAGATGTGCTTAGGTTGGTCGCCTTGCCAAAGAGCCCCTTTTTTTTTGCCTTACACTTCGACCGAGTAAAGAAAAGAACAACTTTTGCACCTCCTAGGTATGGCCTAATAACATCGATGTTTGCTAGAGGAACCGACTAAGGTTGCCATGTGAGTGTGTGATGATCCTTGCTTAAGGTGACCTTTAATGACAGGGAATGAATCGGTTCCCTAGCGCGGAGTAATCTCTAGCTTGAGTGCTGCAGAAGCAAAACAACCTAAGACTAACTCGACCACTCTTGTTGTGAACTGAGATGACTCTCTTTGATGCTCTTGGTGTTGAAACAAATATTTACATGGTTATTTGGTGCTCAATGCGACCCTTTTTTGAAAGAATGACCTGCACTAGTCTTTGAACTTTGATTTTGGTTGATTTTAATTAGCTCATTTGCAGGAGAATGAAATAGTGGGGTGTGGCAAGAATTGGAGTCAACTCAACACAAACAAGAGGGAGACATGACGCTACATGAAGATGAGGGATAAGAACCCTCAAACAAGAAAGGATTTACAAGGAAGTGAGAAAAGTGTTAGTGAGGACTAAAACCTCGAAAACAGTGAGAGAAAGGGTCGGGACCCCGAATAGGTAGTGAGGGAGGAATCGGTCAAACGAGATCAGGAGGGGTTAGAAGAAGGAACTGTAGAATGGAGGGTGGAGGATCTGGAGGATCAGAAGGGGAAGTGGAAGGAGGGGAATCAGATGCCCCTGGAGAGTGCGGGCCTGACCTATAATCAGGAGGCTCTGGTGGAAGAGGAAAAGGGGAACCCTGAGCACTAGGAAGGAAGTTAGGTGACCCAGGTGGATATGGAGAGAGAGCCTGAGAACCCCGAGGGTGATCGGGTGGCTCAGGAGGAAGAGATAAGTGAGGGTCCAAAGACCCTAAAGGAGTAGGAGGGGAATAATGCGGCACCAGTCCAGAATTGGGAGATCGGGCGCCTCCTCTGGGAACCAGATTGACCAAAATGAGTAGTATTGAAGATCAAGGTCAGGAGATGACAAGATAGGGAGATCGATATTTTTCTTGAAGAATTTCAATCTTGATCTTAGCCTCCTTTGCTTCTTGGCAGATTTCTTCTTGTGACGCCACAACTTCTTTGCTCTCACAGACAGATACAACGGTTTCATCTTGACATGTCTTCTTAAATAGCGGGACCAGGCAGCAGATGACCTCGCTCTTCTCTGCAGCCACATGGCTCTCTCCTCAATTGCCATAGTTGTTGTATGTGTACTTGCCCCTTGGCTATCATTTGTATACCCAACCTTTACAGATACCCATGAGGGAATGCCATAAATTGGCTTTTTCATGTGGATGGTGCAGACCCATGGGAACTTGATGCGTGGTACCCTAAGCTTGAGATTTGGCACATTGGCTTGACAGTCTGGCATGAAAACCAACTCCCTTGACAGTTGAAGAGGGGAGGCTTCTGGGAGTGTGATGGGTGGCACTAGCACGGCCAACTGACTGACAAGCTGAGGCAAATTGCAAAGGACTCTTGGCAAAACTTGAGTGTTCTTGGTGACATAGCAATGTGCCCCTGGTCAGGTTGAAACATGGCAAGGAGGGCTTTGGATGCTTCGGGCAGCGTGACTTCTTGTCCCTTGGATGACAGCTGGTTCATGATGGCCTTAGCAGCCGCGTGAGATAGCACGACATTTGTAGAGAACCCCTTCTCTTGACCAGCCATATGCAAATAACTGAGCGAGGAGTGATGATGGCATTAATGGTAGCATTTCCAATAAGCAACGTAATGGCTACCGTCCCCGCTTTGGACTGGCTGGCACTAGGGCCTGGGAAACTTTTTGACAGTGCTCTTCTGAGGAGATGAAGGCTCATCCTTCCCGAATGTGCCTGAGATAAGGACACAGACCGGCATGCGACTGATGTAGTTGTAAGGGTCGAAACACATGACCGGAACTGGGCTACCTTCACTCAGTCCATCTTGCATAGGGGAAGTAATTTCAAGGCATGCTGCTGGTGATGCACACCCGCTCCATTGGGATGTGGTGATGGGATGTATGGTGGCTATGGTGGGTTCGTCAGATGCGGAGGGCTTGATGTGAGGTGATCGGATGATGGCAAGGATAGGCTCGTGCGGAGAGAGCTCTTCCTCCAACTCAGAGGCTGAAGCAGCCTTACTCTTGGGAGTAGGAAACTCTTGCTCTGGCTCAGAGGTGAGCGGAGCTTGCTCGAGCCTTGGTGTGGCGGTAATGGCTTGCTCAGGTGCAAGTGGTAGTGGGGTGGAGATGATGGCGAGGGGTAAAGATGGAGGGTTGGCAGGAGTGGAGGGATTAATGGTTTGCGGCGTTGGTGGAGATGACTGACAGCGCACCGACACAATGGGTCGAGCTAACAGCTTGTCATCAGGGTGCGATGCGGTAGGGTGGTGGTGATAGCCTGAGCAAGGGTTGGCGGAGGGGGTTGTTGAGGTTGTGACGGAGCGGGTGGTGCACTTGGAGGATAAGTAAAGAAGTGTCGTCGGCCTTGAACTGGTGGAGATGACGACTGCCTTGATGCTTGCGCTGCTGTCTTGACTGTGCTGTCGGTTGCTTGGGCGGCTGTTCCGCTGCCTGTGGTGGAGAGGGCTGCTGCCCCTGGCCTGTGCTTTGCTCTTGTCTTGACAATGTAGGATGAGTCTATGCATTTCGCCCAATTTATCTTGTGCTCTAGATCATAGATCACATCCCGAAATTCGCAGCAGTTCGCGACTGTATGCCCCGGATGGCGATGATACGGGCAATATTCAGATTGGTCCACTGTCATGTCCCACTTGGCTTTTCTGGAGGGAGTTGCAATGCATTGATGGACATCAGGGCCGTGAAGACATCAGAAAGGGACTCAGGCAACCGATGATAACGGGCTCGCTTTGGGCCAAGTGGATGTTGGGGTAGATGAGTAGTGGATGGTGTGGTGCGGTGGCATGGACGAGGTGGTTGTTCTTGTGGAAGTGGAGCAAGTTGGCTATATGGAGGTGGAGGTGTATAGTGATTAGCAGAGTGGGTAGACATGGGATGGTGGATGGCATCAACTTGGGCATGGGTTTGGACCCCTCATAGGTGGGCCTTGGAATGTGCAACTGGGTTGTTGGGCCTCAAACATGGATGGCATGGGGGAGTCAAGGAGTTGGGTTTTAACAAAGCGAGCCCGGCTGTATAACTGCTGCATGGATGTTATATTGTTCATAACCAAGATGTGGCGGTACCTAGGTGTTGCATTGGAAATGATAAGCTTGATTTTCTCCTCTTCCGGGATGTGCATCTTGACATGGGTGGACATTTGACGCCACCGGTCGGCATAGGTTGCAAAATCTTCATGGAGCTTCATCTGCTCAGCCACCAGATCGGTCATTGAATACTCGGGCCCGGCCCGGTCTTGATATTGTTGTATGAACCTGACCTTGACAACTTCAAAATTCTCAACTTCATCGGGAGGCAAGGAATAAAACCACTCTAAAGCGGGTCCATCCAACGACCGCCTAAAAAGGTAAGCCAATAAGCGGTGATCACGTTGGTAGGACACCGAGTCATAGAGGAACTCCTTCAGATGGATGTAAGGATCTCCGGCTCCACTATATTTGCGATAAACAGGGAGCTGAGAAAGTGGAGGGATCCGGAGACCATGAAAATCAGGGAGTGTATCATTGAAGGAGGGTTTGGGATTTAGTTGCCTCCGCAGGTGGCTAAGCTCTCGCTTCATGGACTCGAACTCGGATTGGAAGTCCTGAGCCGAGGTAGATTGTGAATAGCGAGGGCCAGCCTGGGAAGGAGAGCGGAGTCGAGAGTCAAGGTCCGACCAGATTGAGTATAATGGGCCGGTTGTGATGATGGGGGCTGAACAAAAGGATGGCCCGACCCAGGAGTGACAATGTGGGTGGGTCTAGAATGAGCAGGTAATGTGGGCCTGTGGGCCCGTCTTGGAAGAAGACCGTAGAGCAAAGTGGCCAACAATTCGCGGGCCTGGTCTGGGCCCATTTCAAGCAGGAGGCGCTCCAATTCAGCGGCCTCATTAGAAGAAGATGGCGACGGAATAGATCGGGAATGGGCACCCTCATCGGCCCGATGGGCCTTGGACTGGGCCGAATTTAGAATAGACTCATGAGACAAGGGGTCTACATGAGGAGGAGAGGTTGGGGGATAGGTGAAGTGGAAAGGAGCCATGAGAGGATGAGAAATGGGGAAATAAAAGGATACACTAAGATACAAATAAGGGGTACAACAACAGTCAATCACACAAGAAAGGGACGAGAAGGGAGTTCTCAAGCAAACACCCATGTTAACATGATAAGCGTTAGGATTTTAGGGTTATCACTTAGCCTTTTAATGGATTGATTTAATTGAAATACACTCGGCTAAAGAAGACCCTAATGGGTATGAACTCAAGTACTTCGGTGATACTAAGGGGGATACACAACTCACACGGGGAGATGGCTCGAACTAGGGGTGCAACGGGTACAACCGGCCCGGTGAATCGCAACGTGCGTACCGTCACGAGGACCTACGGAGGTCCTCGGAAGGCGGCCCGAGTCAACCTACGAGTGCTCGTAGGTGAGAGGGCTCACTCAACCAAGGGGGAACCTAGACAATGGGATCAATAGTGTATGCAAGGCTTAAGTGCCCAAGATGTATGCAAGGGAGAACAATGACCAGCAGGGTGACCAACAGGGTCTCGGGCAGAGTCGCGGCGGCCAGATACACCGCGACCCTATCGCGACAGAGCGGTCTGCCGCGATATGAACAGAGCCCCGAAAAACAGCAGTCAGTCACAAATACAAAGCATACAGACTAACCTAGCATATGATATGAGCATGAAATCACAGGATCAATCTAGCAGAGGTCATGAAGCACCAGAAACCGACATATGGATCAAAGCAATAACACACAAAGTGTACCTGTAGACGCGACGCTCATCCACGGCGCGACCTGGTAGCGTCCTCAAGACCCGCCGCGACAGAACCTGAAAACTTAAAAGAAAGAAAAGGAAAACCCGAACCCTAGCAGGACTCTAGCATCACAAACACGACAGTATACGGTACAGGGAAATAGAACAGGATGCATGATCATAGAAGCAAACTAAGATAGATATGAGTAGGAAAACAGACCTGCTAACGCGTCCTTTTGGGCGACGCGATCTTATCGCGTCACTGCGATACGTCGCGACAAGACCGAGCCAAAAAATGCAGGAAACAAGGAACAAAAGACTAACAGGGCACCAAAAGCAAAACAATGGATAAAACATGGCAGGCAGGCAAACTAAATCCACGAGGGTAGCACTGAAGGTCCCACCGTGATCGCCAAAAGGTGTAATCACAGGATGTACTCCCCTCCCCCACAACAGACATGAATATCAAATATGATAGCATGGAAAATAGGATGTGATCGCCACCTAGAGCATTGCCAAATAAAGATAATAATGCGGGCTAACTACTCTAGGAAAGGGGGAGAGAAATAGGGCGAACTGATGTCGCGGCAGGGCTACGGTCGCGCAACAATGATAACGCGTCACCCTTGGTGGACGCGTCTCTTGTCGCGTCGCCCCCACCGTCGCGTTCTCTTCTGTGCGGGAGATGATGGATGGGACCTTCTTCCCGTCCTCCAGCCGGCTAGAGGATGAGAGCTCCTCGTGTGATCTCGCTTGGGTGCCTGCCAAAACAACGAAAACAAGAAATAAAACCCTGTTAGACTATGTTAAGTGTAGTAGCTATTCTTAAATGAAAGAAAGATGTGGAGCATGGGAGAACGGACCTGGGGGGTGGTTTTTAAACCCCTGGGTAGTAGGAAAACGTGGGGAGGAATATGCATGGGGAGAAATCATGGAAGAGGAGAGGGAGGAACCCTAACTCATGTATTCATGTGTAAAACATGGAAAAAAAGTAAAAATCAAAAATAAACAGATACTGCCCCGTTTGATGTGATTCTAGTTGGAGGTCGTAGAGGAGGACGTCTTGAACAACTTTCATGAAGACATCTTGAAGAGATCTGGCCTGGTTTGGGCTGTGGAAGAGACGATAATCCCGCATGTGCAGATCTCGATATGAGAGAGAAAGTGAAGATCAATCTGCTGTAACTTTTCGCACAAGCCACCAATCGACGTGATTCCACTTCGAGGTTGAAGAGGGCTCTGTGGGGAGAAACTTTGATGAAGAAACCTTGAAGAGATCTGGCCTGGTTCGATCTCCACAAGTCGTGCAAGTCCTGCTGGTCCTGGAGGCGATATGAGAGAGAAAGAGGAGAGAGAAAGAAGGAAAACGGGAAGAACAGCTCCTCCTCTGCCTTGGGGACGATGGGACCTCGTGAGCAGAACCTCCAGGGACCTCTCCTCGTGGTGGTAGCCTTCCTCTATCCCTTTGAGAGTCCTAGGATGTGTTTTAGATAGAGATAGAGTCCAATCCCGAGTTAGAGAGAGAGTCCAAGTTGTGGGAGAGTTTAAGAGTCTATCTAGAGTTTGGATGGGCTTGGGGGCTCCCTAGGGATGAGAATAAGAGGTTTGGTCGTAATCCAACTCATAGGGACTTTAGATAGGCTCTAGGATGGAGAGAGAGGCCGAAAATCACGTAAAAACGTGTTTACGTGCATGGCGCTGTCGCGTCAGATCGTGGGGCCGCGTTCTGGTCGCGTCCATGCAGCAGGTCGCGTCACTAGGGGCAGTGCGCGTAGGTCCCACGAAAAGGGCCATAACTCTCTCCACAGATATCGGATTGATGCGCCGTTTATTGCGTTGGATTCTAGACTCAGAGGGCTACAAAATGATAGTATGATATGCCAAATTTGGATTAGAAATGAGGATGTTATGAGCTCTCAAAGTGAAGGTATGTTCAGAAGATCGGGCAGATTGCACAGTTTTGATATTTCAAGCGGTGTTTGGCCATGGGCTTGAGAATGGGCTTGACATTGAGGGTGAATGGGCTCATGATGGGCCAGAGAAGGACTCCAAAGTGATGACTAATTTGGGACATCAATGATATGAACAAGAAAATGTGCTCAACTTATAGGCAAAAAACAGGTGTCTACATCTGCCCCTAGGACTAGATTGGAGTCCCTCGGACACTCTCCGTGCCCTGCACAGTATGCATTCGAGTCAGTAGGTCATCAGACCCATATTATGGCGCTAGACAGTCATGTATAGTACAAGCAATAGGATCCTTGACAAGGAGTCCCTAGCCTAGTTGAGAGTATTCCCGATGGAGAGGTGGCCAAGTCAAGAGAAAGTGTGTAACGAAACGTTGTCCGTCTTGCCTCGAGTGCTCGAAGGCAGAGGGACGCGATAACGGTGTACAAATCATGCGAATAAAATGAAGACATGTGTCATTTAAATAATAGGGAAATTAGGTAACTAATTTCACTTAATTACCAGATACATTATTGAGTAATTTAATAGGGTCAAATGGCAATAAACAATGTTTAGTGTGCAAGTGTAAAGAAATCATGAGAATAGAATAAGTCGTACTCACGGCTTTTAAATTAATAAGATTATTTATATATTATCAAATAAAAATATTCAGGTCGATCATTAAGCTTAACAGTACATGGTTTAACTTGTACAAGGGTTAAATATCAATAAACAATATTTAGTGCGTGCACGTGTAAAGAGGTCATGAGAGTAAGATAATTTGTGCATTAGACTTTTAATTAATGGAAATTATATAAATATTGCCCATTAAAGGTTAATCGGGTCAAAAGGTTGATAACAGTGTTCAATTATAATTACACAATGGCTAAATAGCAATTTAAGCAGGGGTATGTAAGCAAAATAGGGTACTGGCCGAAATCTTTAAATCGTTGCGGGGGTCATGGACGCGATTTCTGTCGCGGTCGCCGGCTCGGGCGCGACAGCCGAACCGGCGGGCCCGGTCCGGCTCGCGCTGAAAATCGCGGCGGCTTATGCCGCCGCATTTTTGACGCGACGCCACAGCCCGGCGCGATCCCGCTGATATCGCGGCGGGTCGCGCCGACGCGATATCAGATAGGGTCGCCCCTTTTTCCCTTTTTTCCAGGGTGAATCTTCTTTGATACATGGTCATTCTAAATTCTATATAAAATCGTACGGTGATCTAAAAATCACGAAACAATTTTAAACGAAAGTAGACACATGGATCTATCAACATGCATGGTTAATTTGAAAATAGATAAGGTTTAGGCATGCTTTGATCAAGTTACATTTCGATGACCTAAACAGGCGCAGTCAAGGTTCAATGAATTAATTAAAGATGGATACATGATGAAAATTTGGCAAACTAGGGGAGTTTGAAAGCTAACATGATGTAGTATTTATGAGAATTTTCTCATGGCATGGGTTAATGTATGCACGAGGTTTAAGAGTAAACATGAAGGGTCGGGTACATGGATCAGACAGAGCTTCAAAGAATTAATTCTCCCTCATGGAAGATCGAAATAGAACAAAATTAGAGGGCTTTTACTCATGATCACGAAATCTCCCTAGGGTAATTTTTACACAGGTTTGGCTTGAGAGATTGCCTACCTTTTCTCGTGGATAATGAAAACCTAGGGTTGTGGACGAAAATAGGAAAACCCTCCTTGCTTCAAGCCTTCCTCTCCTTGCACCTCACGTCCATAGCCTTCTCCTTCGTCCTCCAGAGCTCCCACCTCATTCTAAGGGGTTGATAGGGCCGAATGAGAGGTGTATGGGTTGCTACAAGAGTCCATCCTCTCTAAAACTCTTCCTTTCCTATTTAATCTGAATTTTCCTTATTTATCACCTAATTTCTCTCCTTTATCTCCTATTTAGGGTTGGGAAGAGAGCCAATTTCGTGGCCAAGGGGTTAGGGTAAACTTAGGACTCTTTTTAGGATAGATTTGAGCTATTAAATAATTATTTCACCCCTTTTATTAATTACTTTTATTTTTAATACGAAATTCACTAATTTAACTCCTTTCTCATGATGTGCTCTTCTTATTTGGGCCCAGCAATCCATGTTAGGACCATTAATAAAACCCATTACTAGTTTAACTTAATGGGTATTGATTTAATTCCAATTATTCACCCTTTATTCTTATTTAAATCTATTTATCACACTTATTCAAGTAATTTCATATTTTTAATTCAATATTATTTATGTCAGTATTTCTAATCTTCATCATTTGGGTTCTTACTCTTGGCCCAATATCTCATGTGAGCCAAATTGTACAACCCATGTTCACTTTACTTAATGGATTTTTAATTATCCTCTTTATTAAAGAATTTATTCATAGGCCAAGATTGTCCATTGGTCCAAATATCATAATGGGCTATCATCCCATATTATTTAAAGTCTACCCACATGTTTATTTTAATTTATAATCCACTTTGGCTCATAAAATAATGGGTTCTCCGACTTATTCCTTAATTACGATATAATAAGTCACGTAATTCTTAAACTTAGTCTAAACGATTTTTCTATGCCCAAATTTCATGATGGGTCATTAGAGAACATTATTTAAAGTATAACTATTATTTTTACGGGATTTTTATAGGGGTTTATACGCATGCTATAATAATGCGTACCTTTTTAACTAGTTGAATTTATTAATTGATAAAATTTTAATTTATCCATAAATTTTAATTAATAGATTTTCCGGGGTACTACACGAAGCTAGCTTCGTCATATCTGAAGTCCACTTTGTCATATCCGAAGCTGGCACTTCGTCATGCATGTTTTTGGTCATGATCAATCGAAGCCCTACTTCGTCATATACGAAACTAACTTCGTCATATCCGAAGTTAACTTCGTCATATCCGAAGCGATATACGAAGCTCACTTCGACCGACTTTGGGTTTCAGCTTCGACCAACAAAGTTGTTTTCTGTTCATCCGAAGTCACACTTCGTCATATCCGAAGTTTCACTTCGACTGATAGCGTTATAATCTGTTTTGCAAGATAGTCTCTGAAGGAAAACCCATTATTAAGCCCCGAGCAGTTGATTTGCAAGATGAGGACTTTGCCAGTGCATTTCCTGATTTCATCAACTTTTTCAAGTTTCAAGGCTGGCTGCACTTTATTTCTAAATTTCACACTTTCTACCCTAGGCTGGTGCAAGAATTTTACATGAATTTGACTGATGTACCAGAGGGTTTTCAATCTGAAGTGAAAGGGGTTTCTATTCTCTTAACAACTGAGCTGGCTTCTACACTTTTCAAGATTCTCGATGAAGGGGAAGATTATCATGAATTTGAATTTGATTTGCATGAAGCATACACCCTGTTAACTGGTCTCCCTCACGATCAAACAGACTCTAGGCAAACCTATGTCACAAAGTTCAACACAAACACTTTTCCACCTGTCCTTCAGTTAATTCATCACATTCTCACTACAATTATCACACCACAAGGTGGTAGAAGGGACAGGCTCACAGATATTCAGAGGTTTGTCATGTATTGCATGAAGAAGGATATCAAAGTCAATCTGCATCCTATCATGACACAAATTTTGTCTGAAACAACCAGAAAAGACCTTCATAGGTCACTGCCATATGTTGCTCATCTCACTGTTGTGTTCAAACATTTTGGTGTTTCTTTTGCAAATGAAAAAGTTCAATCTATTCCACAGAACAATATTTATTGTTTGAAACATTTGCAAAAATTTATGGGCTTTCGGATTGAGGGTGCTCAAATTTGTCGAGGGCCAATTGTTGAGCCACCTGCTGCACCTGAAGGAGAGGCACCTCCTTCTGCTGTTCAGTCACCACAGCTTGATCAAGATGTTCAGCCCCCATCTGAGGTTGAGGTCCAAGTTCCACAAGATACACATAATTCACCTACACTTCATGGTTCCTCACCTTTACCTCATGATTTAGATCCTCCATCCTTCTTTCACCAATTCCTGGTTCAGCATCCACTTCTACTGGTGGACCTTCTGTTCCTCCAGTTGTATAATTTTCTTGAAGAGAAATTTGCCACTTTAAATTCTTCTATCCAACAACTGGCCGACAGATTTGAGCTTTGAATTCAAAGGTTGGAAAGTACAGTTAATGGTCAGTTCATTAGACAGAAAGAGCTGGCAGAACATGCAACTCATAGATTCAACAGACTTATTGGCACCTTGGGAGATGCTTGTGTCCAACTGAAAGAACTTCAAGACCAGCTTGAAGCAGTTCTCCAAGGAATTTTAGCTAACACTCAGCGAGATCTTTTCAACAGTCAAGAGATTATCTCACTTGTGTCTAAGACTCGACTGTCGTTTGCTCACTTAGTTGATGATATGGATAGAATGAAGGCATCCTTAGCTCACATTGATGAGGATATGACAGAACTCAAGGGTGAGCTCCGGAATATCCAACCATCAAGCAATGTGCCAAGCTCATCTTCAACCTTTTCTCAAGTTCCAGCTCATCTCAGTACACTTCAAGAGCACATTCATGATAATCATCAACGAATGGAAGAACTGTTGCATACTCATTTGTCCACCATGCAAACTCAGTTGGGGACAAACTTATCTGCTTTGGATGCCAGAATGCAGTCTATAGAGTCTATTTTACTGCCTCTCCCTCCTCTACCTCCATCCTCTTGATGGCTTTTCTTGTTTTGATGATGTCAAAGGAGGAGAAGGGTTGGTTCATGGGTTGATTCTGTTGGCCCTTTATGTACGACAGCAAGGTAACCTAGAAGGGGGGGTGAATAGGTTTTTCTGAAATCTGAAATCAAAACGTGAACACTTAAATTTGGTTAGTGTTAGTGTGATGAAGTGGCAGTGCGGAAGCAAAAGAACAATCACACAAAAGGACACAAGAGATTTATCCTGGTTCGGCCCTTCCCACATGGAAGTCCTACATCCAGTCCCCAAGCAAACTCTTGGGATTTTACTAACCGAAGGTACAGTCCCCTTCAAGGACACTACAACACCCTGGATACCCCACCAGGTCTTCTTCTCTTTCCCGGGCAAGAAGGCAACCCACTTCTTTTCTAGGCTCAGAAGCAAACCTACTTCTTTTACAGGTTCAGAAGTAAACCTCCTGGAACAAACCCCAGTGCGGTTCTGCTAGACTTAAACCCCCAGCTAGGTCCTATTGGTACAAACCCCAACAAGGTTCTGCTAGACACTAACATCTAGCTAGGTTACACACTGTATACAGTCCTACAGCTGGACAGAAATCTTTCTTAGAAAAGAAAGATCAGATTGAGAGCTATTACAAGATGAACACTTAGGACTTAGCTCACAGTCACAAACTCTCCCCCAAGATTACAATGAGCACAGGGAGAATGGAAGAGAAGAAGGCTTGAAGGCGATGAAGACTTCTGCTTTGAAAGCTTCTGTAGATTTTTAGCTCGAGCTTTCTTCTTTTTCTCTGAGTGTTTATGGCGTGAAGGTTCTTCTCACAGTTGTACACTCCTTGAAGGATTTTCAGGAAGGCTCCACTTTCTGTTCTTCAGCAATGCTCCATCTTTTATATGAGCAACTTTAGAATAGATCGTGAAGAGATCCGTTGGAGCTCTTTTAGTCATTGCTGATCTTTCTCTTCATTTGTCTTAATCAGACTTTGGTGGTCTTCGAGGTCTGCACACATAGAAGAGAGTGTTAGCACAAAATAGTATTTATGATAAACAGTGCATACCACTGTGTTTCTGCTAACATGCTGAGAATAGAAGGTCATATCTTTTTCTGACAAGCATGCAGCTTTATTCTGTCAGAAGATATTTGACTTTTCATTTAGGCGCCAAAAACACTTGAACATACAAGAGAAGTCGATGTGAATATGACTCATAAAAACGTTGTTCATTATAAGCAAATCTTTATGATCACCTGAGAAATCGATGTGATCACTTATGAAATCTTTATGCAACAAATAGTTATGATCACCTGAAGAAATCGA
Source organism: Colocasia esculenta (assembly GCA_014218235.1). Classification (NCBI taxonomy): domain Eukaryota; kingdom Viridiplantae; phylum Streptophyta; class Magnoliopsida; order Alismatales; family Araceae; genus Colocasia; species Colocasia esculenta. The sequence continues at coordinate 146,579,422 of CM024757.1, forward strand.
TGTGATCACTTATGAAATCGTTATGCAAGCAAATCGTTATGATCACCTGAAGAAATCGATGTGATCACTTATGAAATCGTTATGCAAGCAAATCGTTATGATCACCTGAAGAAATCGATGTGATCACTTATGAAATCGTTATGCAAGCAAATCGTTATGATCACCTGAAGAAATCGATGTGATCACTTATGAAATCGTTATGCAAGCAAATCGTTATGATCACCTGAAGAAATCGATGTGATCACTTATGAAATCGTTACAAGACCCAAATCGATGTGAAACTTATGAAATCGTTATGAGAGCGAAATCGATATGAGGGCAATCGTTGTGGCTATAAAAGGAATCGTTCTGAGATCGATTTCTTAACAAATCGTTATGGCCACTTAGCGAATCGTTCTGAGATCGATTTCTTAAAAAATCGTTATAGCGCTTATTAATTTGGCACTTGAACTGTAATCGATGTATATATAGATTAAACATCGATTTTGTCATTTTAGTGCACCATATTGCATCAATGAGAGACTTAGCATTTTTCTATGAGATTGATGCGACACAGATGAAAACAAATATTCAATAGTATTTAATCAACAAAGATATATATGAAATCATCATAAGTTTTGTTATCATCAAAATATAAGGACAACCATAAAGTGGTTCAACAGATTCATGTTGTGAAAGGGATGCTTGTTAGCAAAACTTCTTGGATGTGATTGTCATATTTTGTATGGTTCATTTTGAAAAGGGATGCTTGTTAGTAACATTTTGTTTTGGTTGTGACAACTGTCATATTGTATAGAAACTCTCTTTCAATGACAACTGATGAAGTAAATAAAGATGTTGAATTTCATTGTCATACATTATGTGTGCTTGGGATTTTGTGAAAGAATGGCTTAAAATCATATTTTTAAGAAAATCAAATTTTTCATGTTGATTCAATGTTGCTATCATCAAAAAGGGGGAGATTGTTGGGTTGAGTGTGGTTTTAATATCCCTCTCTCCCTAGTTTTGATGATGACACTTTGTGTAACATCCCATGTTACCCTGACCAGTCGCCCTCCATCAAGGGTGGCGACACAGGGTATGTCGCCTTCTGAAGACGACATGAGGCTTGTCGCCTTCCAGTTGGGAAGGCGACTGGCCCTATGTCGCCTTCTCTCTTTGCTGCCAGCCACATGCACCTTTGTCGTGTAGTCGTCTGAAGAGGGATGACAGGTGTCAGCATCTGGCAGTAAGGAGGCGACAGGTCCTATGTCGCCTTCTGGTGTCAGGCCTGCATGGCTGACACGTGGCGATGCCGCAGGTCAACTTGACCGTTGAGCAGGGGATAGCGACATGTCCTATGTCGCCTTCAGGTTTACTGAAGGCGACGGGGCCCATGTCGCCTTCTCATGTTCAAAGGGTTAAGTGCTCAGGCCGAGAGCACAAGCCTCAGTTCGCCCCTTTGCTCTGTGCAAGCTTATCTCCGGCGAACTGAAGCTTGGGAGCTCCATGGAGGCTTGGGAGGAGGTTGTTTGACCATCTTGCAAGGTAGGTTGCTCTTGGTTGTTGATTGGTTGGGTTGTTCTTGTTTGGTTGCCCTTGTGTCCCCCATTGCTTGATCCCCCTCTCACTGTTCTTCCTCTCTTTTGGCATGCAATGGATGCTCTTCAAGGGAGAGGATTTGCTCGTTTCGTGGGAGAAGGCTTGTGGAGCGTCGGAGCTCGGAGGAGGAGGGTTGCTAACCTACGAGAAGGGTCCTTGAGGTTGGATCTTCTTCTCGAGGTAGGGAACCCAAACCTTCCCCCTAGCTCCACTTGCTAGGGTCCTCACCTCTTCCAAGCCTAGAACTTGCATGCTAGGTTGTTTTCATGCTTTGGTTATGGATGTGGTTTGTGTGGTGCTTTGCATGCAATGGTTGCTTGGGTTTGAGGGTTTTCCATGTTGAGTGAGATGCATGTGAGTGTAGGTTATTGTGCATACTTGTTGGGGTTTCTAGAGGGTGGTTTGAGCTCTTTAGAACCATGTTTAATAGCCTACATGTTTCCCTCCCCGCGGTTGTGATTGTAGTGTGGTTGAGGCCCTGAAGAAGGGAGCCTCGGTGTGTTGCACCCTGGTAAGGCGACACCTTTGGTGTCACCACCCAGGTGGTGACACATCGATGCGTCGCCTTCAGGAACTCCTGAAGGCGACAGCATCTATGTCGCCACCTTGGTGGCGACATGGGGCCGTCGCCTTCTGCCTGTTTTTCCCCGTTCCGGTTCCTCCTGTCTGTTCTGGAGCACTGACCTGATAGCGACAATGGCCTTGTCGCAATCAATCAGTAGGGTTGCGCCGCCTCGGTGTCGCATCCTGATGGCGACCGGGCCTGTCGCCTTCTCAGTCAGAGAAGGACTTTGCACCTGCTCATGTCTTGCTTCCGCTGCGACTCGGTTTTCTTGGCACCTGTGCTGTTTCCTAGTACAGTGCTACTGCTAGTCTCTCTCTTCGCCCGGTGCTAGGCACTTGAGGGCTTGTCCGCGAGACAGGTTGTTACCGTTACCTGGGACCCCCGGTCCCCGCGCGTCTGTGTCAGAGGGTGTTGCTCCCAGCGGCGGGGTTTGCTCGAGTCGTTGACTTTGTAGCAGTAGGGGAAAACGGTGGGGCAGCGACGTGGTCGTTTGTAGAGCTCTCTTAGCTGAGACTGGACGCCGGTATTGTGTGACTCGTACGGCGCAGTTCAGCTAGTCCGTCTCACTGCCTCACTCTACGTGGTTCCGGTACCACCTAGAGGTGTCAGGCGTGGGACCGTAGTCCGGCCAGACTACGGCAGTTGTGTTACTTGTGGTTCCGCGTCTCACTCCGACGGGAGGTGTCAGACATGGACCGTTGGTTGAGGGTAAGACGCGTGGCGCACCTGACCAGCTGACTAGAGTAGTGTACTGTAGCTAGTGTGCTTGTCCAGGCAGTTCGCTGTCTGTGTTTACAGCTTGGTTCTTGTGGTGCCTTGGTTTACACGGGTTTTCCGGTCCCGCCGAGTGGCTTAGACCGACGACTGTGTAGTTCTTTCACGCTTCCCGCACTTTACTCTGTTTAGTAGACAGACTTTACTGCTTTATTTAATTATTGCACTAGTCTATATGCTTGTGGAACCAGTGGAGATTGGTAGTCCCTACTGGGCTTCTTCGTGAAGCTCACTCCCTGTTTTGCAGGTGAGACTTCACAGCAGTTCCCTCCGCGGCGTAGCGAGGAGACGGCCCGCAGTAGTCGGCGTCTCTAGTGGCATGTTTCCCCAGTTGTACTTCACCCTCGGGGTATGCCCCTAAGGGATGTGTTATTCCTTTTCCGTTCTGCACTTGTACTTTACTACTTTGGGACTTGTACTAGACTTGCACGTTGTGTTAGACTTCTTCTTGCACTAGTTGTACATTTTTAGTACAGTTGTCATTATTTACTTTCCATCACATATCTCATTAGACCGATCCGTTAGCCCTTCCGGGTCTCCGACTCGTGGGCGACGTGCCGACGGTCGGATCCTTGGTGGGAGCCGGGGACCCGGGCTCCGGGCCGTTACCCTTTGTGATTTTGTGCTTGTTGGGTTAAACATGGTACATGCCTCATTTATATCATAATAATGCCCAAACAACATGTCTTGAACATTTACATTTCATACTTTGATGATGATGCCTTGTGCTAATGGCTTATATGTTAAATTCTCAGGGCTATACAATTTTTGTCATGGTGGTGTCGACACATCCCTTGGTGGTGTCGACACTGGATCACTGTCCCAGAAGCTATCTTTGAAGATAGGGTCAAGTTGTGTCAACACACTCAATGGTGGTGTCGACACTAGTCCCAACTTCCAGGAGATCATTTTGCCTACTTGGGACAGGGTGTTGACACACTCAGCGGTGGTGTCGACACACTCCGGCTGAAGTCTCAACATTTGTTTCCTCTGGACACGTGGCTACTTGGGGTTCAAGGGAAGTTGCCTTGGATCATGTGCCCACGCACCCCAAGGGTACAATTGGAATTATGGGGCTATATATACCCCCAATTGTTGGCCCCCAAGACAACGAGACCTCCAAGAAGATTCCAGCAAAAAGCTTTTGGCGGCAAAAGGAGGAATCTCCCACTCCTGCTCTTCTCGTTGTTGTGGTGATCCATCTACTTCCTTGGAAAGCACGAGGGAGTGAAGGAGAGCTCTGAAGAAGGAGTTGGAGCACTTCTCAAAGGAGCAGATCCAGCAGAAGCAAGCAATTGAAGATAATTTCTGGTGATTCAGAGGCCATTGGAGCAGAGCATCGCCAAGTGATTAAGGGCATCACCTAGTTTCTTCAATTCAACCTTCTGCAAGGAATCTTCATCGAAGAACACAAATACTGTATCTATTTTACAATTCTGAAGTGTTCTTCTGATTCATCCATGAGATTTGTGCATGAAGTGTTGCACAAGTTACTGTGAATGAATTTGCCTTGGATCAGATCATTGCTAGAGGATCTGATTTATGTTGGTCTAGATCTAGCTTGTGTTTTGTGAGCCATTGAGCTCGGTTTTGGTGAGTTGAACACTCAGTGTGTGTTTGAGCAAGTATGCTCAGTTTCTGGAGCGGTTGTGCTCTGAAATTTGTGTGTGAGTTGTCTAACTCAAGTGTGTTGGAGTCGCGTGCTCCAGTGTGAGTTGTACTCAAATTTTGAGTAGAGTGTCCTCACTGTGTGAAGGGTGGACGTAGGGATCACAGTGTGATTTCTGAAACACCTAAAAAATCCTATGTGCAATGGTTTGAATTGTTGATCTGCGCTAGATGATTGCATAGGATTGCGGTTTCACACTAATTGCCTAATTGTCTCACACCTCCTCTTACACACTCACACTTCTGATCTGAAAATTGTTTTGTGATTAGATCTCTGAGTCAAAGTAGTTTTAATTTTCTTAAGCTTCCGCAAGAATTGGCACAGATCTATTCAACCCCCCTTCTAGATCTGTTTCACCTAATCACTCGATCCTACATATCGTCGACACGTCGACTAGTCATCTGAGGGCTGATCGCGCGTGAGAACAAGAGTGGTTTTTCGGCAGCAGACCCCACTATTTATAGTGCTGGGGTATCAATCGAATCCAATGGTGGACATCCATCTTCCAGGGCAATGGTTGAGATCCGCACACGTGGCGCTATTGGATTGGCCGCCGGGCGTCACCTCAGATTCCGATTAACGCGGGCGGCGAGGAGCGCTATGATGGTGCACGGGAGACGAGGAGGTGACTTGACGTTGGCATCGCTGCGCAATAGTCGAGAAGACCTGTCAGTACGGCGTGTACGGGTCGGCACGGACGGCCACAATGTGATCAGTGATAGGCCGGTGCTGACAGTGTGATGATGCGGTACAAGCCACGTGGGCTGGCGCGATTATGTGGCAAGGCACGCACTTTTCCTTCTATAGCTTCACCTCGGCCCAGTTCCCGTTCTGACGTGAACCTAGGGGGCCAATGATACGGGGATATCCTAGCAGGTCGGCTTTGTTCCCAGTGTCAGCTGACCTCATTGAAGGCATAGGCCGACGACCTTTATCACAGGTAGAACATTAACTAACCGACGTGTAAGGTTGGAATAATGAATCCTCTTTGCACCTCGGGCCGTCATTCACAGCTCGACAAAGAACGATCTCTCTACTCGGACGGAGCCGACCTGGTGCCCGGCGTGCTCGTGTGTGCCTCGAAGTGGCTCACGTGACTGACGATATAACGATCCGACCTCCCGGACCCCCCAGGGACCCCTGAAGGTTGTGCCGCCACCCACGGATCTGAAGACCCGAAAGGGTTAGAATTTAGTCCAGTGAGATAAGCAACGAATTCAAATAACTATAACAAGAAAGACTGTACATTAATAAAGAAATTAAGTACAACATGTCCTAAATAAAAGTACAGGTACAGAAAGAAAGCACAGTCCTTAAGGGGCATACCCCGAGGACTTGCAAAAAGGCCACTCTCAACTCACGCTACAAGAGCACTCACGCTCACAACTCACACTGCTGGCAACACACGGCGCAACAAACTGCCACCATGACCGTCCGGCAACGAACTCCTGTGACAGCGAGTCCCTACCTGAAGAGAGTAGGGGGGTGAGCCTCGCGAACAAGGCTCAGTAGGGATAACCAGTCCCTTACCAGCAAAGCAGCAGGAACTCCAAAAAGCGGAAGCAAAACTACTCTACAAAGTAGTAAAGCGAGAAACGCCTACCACAGAGCACTACAAAGCAGCGGAAACAGAGAAACGCCTCGACCACAACCTGGGTCAGGCCAAACATGACTCCCGCAGAACCATCAGAGTCAAACACATGCGGAAGCAACTAGAGCAACACCACAACCCACAACCAGGGTCAGGCCAGAGCAACACAATACGGAAGCAAACCCTCGGCACACACCCGCCGAGACAAAGAAGCTCACGGAGCACCGGAGCAACCACGAGAGACCGGAGTCTCACGACACAAGCACCAACATTCCGGACCTCCATAAGGTCGGGAAGGAACAACCAGGTGTCACCACGAGAGACACCGAGCAACCACGTGAGAAGCAATGTCTCACCACAGGCTCGGCCACCTCAGACCTCCACCAGGTCTCATCACCCGCGATCTACAGCCCAAAAATGGGAGGAATTACCCTACCTCTGTAAGAACACACAATCCGATGATTTTCGGTGTTTCCCCCGCTCCACACGAAGTCCTCGCAGCGAGAACACGCTGAACGCCAAGCCTCCACACCAAAATGCCCCTGAAAACTCGTGCAACACCTCCCCCTGGCAAAACAGAGCATGCTCAGCTCTGTCTGGCCTACAAGGGTTTAAGCACCGCTTGCGGTTCGGAATGTGACGGACTATTCCGTCGCGACCTCATCGCGACGGTCTTGGGCGTCGCCTTCCTAAGGCTGACGTATGCAAGTCGCTTGGTGTGCGACACGCGGTGCACATGCAGACGATCGCGCGATCCCTGGCGGTTTCTGGAATGCGACGGGTAGGGCGGTCGCATTCAGAACGCGACGACCCTCTCTGTCGCGTTCATAGGCAGAGAATTCCAGGGTGCAACGGCCCCAAACTGTCAGCCCAATAAGCTCCAAAACACATATACACACCAAACACACGCACATTGGCCACGCATTGGCCTCACAAGTGCTAAACACAAGATCCACAAGGATCCAAAAAACGCGCGACGTTACATTACTATCATCTAAAAAGAAATTTCAACCTCGAAATTCATAACACATTCCAAATACATTTAACTTTAAAACATAGTTACAAATACTATCATCTAAAAAGATTTATACCTTACTCAAACAAGTAAGGATACCCTTTAGCCATCTCCTCGGCTAATTCCCAGGTATCCTCACCTCCCAACCTATTTTCCCACCTAACCTTAACTAACTCGATTTCTTTATTTCTTAACTTCCTTGTCTTATGGCCTGTAATTTGCACTGGATATTCTGGCATAGACATATCTGGCCTCAAATCTACACCTTGATAACTGATTATTTGAGCTGGGTCTTCAATGCACTTCCTTAACATGGAGACATGGAAAATATCATGAACATCTGCAAAATCAGCTGGCAAATCAAGTCTATAGGCTGTCTCTCCAATTTTCTCTAATACTTGAAAGGGTCCCACATACCATGGACTCAACTTTCCTTTCTTACCAAACCGCACAATACCTTTAGTAGGAGAAACTCTCAGAAAGACAAAGCCTCCAACTTCAAATTGAAGTGGTCTCCTCGATTATCAACATAACTTTTTTGCCTGCTCTGAGCTGTCTGCAACTTTTCTTTAATAAACTTTATCATTTCAGTGTTTGTTGTATCAACTCAGGGCATACCATTTTCCTTTCTCCCACTTCATGCCAATTCAATAGTGTTCTACATGGCCTTCCATATAAAGCTTCATACGGTGCCATCCCGAGACTGGTATGATAACTATTATTATAAGCAAATTCAACCATACCCAGATGCTGCTCCCAACTACCACCCCAAACTAAACAACATGCTCGCAACATGTCTTCAATTGTCTGAATAGTCCTCTCTATCTGACCATCCGTCTGGGGGTGGTAAGCTGAGCTATATCTCAACTCGGTGCCAACTACTCTTTGCAAGCTCCTCCAAAAACCAGAAGTAAACTTGGATCCCTGTCAGAAACAATAGACTTCGGGTACCATGCAGTGGAATAATTCTATCAACATAAACTTTTGCTAATGTCCACTGACCAGGACATACTTACTGCTACTAACCTGCATACCTGGTTAGCCTATCAAAAAATACCCATATTCCATTATGTCCTGCTGCTGACCTCGGCAAACCTGCTACAAAGTCCATAGCAATATCGTCCTATTTCCATTACGGAATGGGTAATGGTTGTAATAAACCTCCAGGCTTCTGATGCTCTGCCTTGATTTGTTGACAAACTGCACATCTTGAAACAAATTTTGCTATTTCCTTTTTCATATAAGGCCACCAAAAATGCTTTTCATATCTTGGTACATTTTGGTACTACCGGGGTGAATAGTGTACGGGATTTATGGGCTCTTCTAATACTCTCTATTTTACTTCTCTTTCTGCTGGCACAAATAACCTGCCTCTGAGCCTGACCACACAGTTATCATCAATAGCAACTCCTTCCATTTTGACAATTTCAGCTAAATTTACATCCGTTCTCTGGGCCTCAACAATTTGCCAATATAGTGACGGCTCCACAACACTACTAGCTACTAGCTAATATTGCCCGCCGTTAGGGCTGTAAACGGGTCGGGTTCGGAACCGGAAACACAGATTCTGATACTGATTCCGATAACCGAAATATGGTTCCGATTCTGATAAGAATGGTTAGTTCCGATTCCGTTCCGATTCCGATAACATTACCGGAACCGAAATTCCGATAAGGTAAGATGTTTACCATAATTTTACCTTGAGTTATGATAATTTATCGGAATACCGAACCGATACCGGATTCCGATTATTTTTTCGATTCCGATTCCGATTCCGATAACTTATCGGAATATCCGATACCGATTCCGATAAGCTATCGGTATCATTTTCCGATTCTGAAACTGATAATTTTTATCGGTATTGGGTCGGAATATCGGAATATCGGGTTCCGTTTACACCCCTACCCGCCGTTGACTGCTTGGGACATATAAGGAGTTCTCCGCTATTTCCTCATACAACTTCCATTCCATGATCATCATTTGACTTAAATATGTTTTTCTGCTTAGGGCATCAGCCACCACATTGGCCTTCCCGGATGGTAGGCCAAACTGAAATCATAATCTTTTAAATACTCCACCCATCTACGTTGACGGAGATTCAAGTCTTTCTGGGAAAAGATATACTTTAAACTTTTATGATCTGTAAAAATCTCAAATCTCTCGCCATATAGATAATGCCTCCACATCTTTAAGGCAAACACAACTACTGCTAGCTCTAAATCATGAGTGGGGTAATTCTCTTCTGCTGGTTTCAATTGCCTGGATGCATAAGCTATTACCTTGCCATGCTGCATTAGCATTGCGCCAAGCCCTCTCCTAGATGCATCTGTATATACAACAAAACCACCATTACCTGTCGGTAATGTCAGCACTGGTGCCGCTGTAAGTCTCTTCTTTAATTCCATGAAACTTCTTTGACATTCACCAGACCATACAAATGGCACACTTCCTAGTCAGTCTAGTCATGGGTGCCGCAATCCTGGAAAAATTGAATAAACGCCTATAATAGCCTGCTAACCCCAGAAAACTTCTAATCTCAGTAATTGTCTTAGGCACCTCCCATCTCATCACTGCCTCCACTTTACTTGGGTCACTACCACTCCCTCAGCTGATATGACATGGCCCAAGAACTGAATCTCTTTTAGCCAAAATTCACACTTACTGAATTTGGTGAACAACTGATTATCTCTTAATAACTGCAAGGCAAATCTCAAATGTGCTGCATGCTCTTCTTCAGATGCTAAGTAAATCAGAATATCATCTATAAAGACCACAATAAACTGGTCCAGATACAGATGAAAAATCTTGTTCATCAGATCCATAAAAGCTGCAGGAGCATTGGTTAGCCCAAATAGCATAACCACAAACTCATAGTGACCATATCGGGTTCTAAATGCTGTTTTATCAATATCACCCTCTCTAATTCTCAACTGGTGGTACCCTGACCTTAAATCGATTTTAGAAAATACCTTAGCTGATTGTAATTGATCAAACAGATCATCAATTCTAGGTAACGTGTACTTATTCTTTATGGTCACCTCATTCAATTTTCTATAATCAATACACATTCTAAAACTTCCATCTTTTTTTCTTACAAACAACACCGGCGCCCCCCATGGGGAGTGACTCGGCCCAATGAACCCTTTTTCCAGCAATTCTTCTAACTGCTTTTTCAATTCTTTAAGTTCTGTCGGCGCCATCCGATATGGAGCTTTAGAGATCGGCATGTACGGATAAGGGCAATTACGGATCAAATGCCCTGGCTAATTACAATTATACCACCTATAACCTGGTGGAATAGTGGGCTGCCTGGCAGTGCTCTGCTGCGATTCTTCTACCTCTGGCTTATAGCCACGCCCCTGCTGAAACTACTGACGACCTCCTCCTCCTCTTCCTTTGCCCTTAAATACTTTCTTCAATTTCTGACCCCACTTACCAAAACCCGAAGAAGAAGGTTCTGCTAGTGCTTTTCCCCTACTAACTTTTGCTGCCTACTGGGGTAGCCGAAAACTACCCGAATCTGACCCACTTGCCTGACGAGCCCGAATAGACCTCTCAAGTGTAGCTGCTCTCTGGGCTGCCTCCTCAAATGTTCTACACATTAACGGTATCACCGCATTATGCAACTCTTCTCTCATTATCTGATACTACATAAGGCGCATATCGGCTAAGTGCCATAAATCGCATCTGATATTCTAAAACTGAGGTATTACCTTACTGAAGTGTACGAATTGCTCTCTTTTCGCTTGCTGCATTTGAAGTGGAAAGAATGTATCATTGAATGCTTCGAGAAATTCTGGCCAGGTAATAACCTCCTCTGTTCTGCCTGCAAAGGTGGTCTGCATCTTCAGACGCCACCACTGCTGCGCAAAGCCTCTCAACTGGTATGTGGCTAGCACAACTTTATCCGCTGCTGGACACCTCATGGTCGTAAAGACCCTTTCAATCTCATGAATCCAGTGCTCTGCTGTATCTAGATTCGGCCCTCCTGTATAAGTGGGCGGCTGCAACCTCATAAATTTTTCAACTTGCATCACCGGCTCTTCTACTGCCATTGCTGGCGGTGGTGGTACAGGTGCCACATAGGGTACCTCCACCCTTGGCAGTGGTGGAACTGGGGCCACGAGTACTCCAACAACTGGTGGTACTGGAGGTACCGGTGCCTGCTGATCCATCCTCATCCGAATATCGGTGAGACTCTCCTAAATCCTCTTAATCATATGCTGAGTGGACTCTTCAGGGTCCTCTCCTCCACCACCCCAATCCCTTCTATCAGCCATCTCAACTTCCTGCACAAATAATATATCAATTACGAACAAAATCGATCATTACGAAACCAGAGTCAGCTACCAGCAGTGTACAAGTATAGAAATGAGGCTATGTAATTTTCCAGTTCTTCTATATTGACACGGACCTCACTCTGATACCAACTGTGATGGAACGCCTCGTTCAAGCCCGTTAAACCATTAACGAACTTGATCCGAGTCCACCTCCCGCGAACGGGCCGTAGCCTCGCAAGGGATACCATACACGAGTCCGTGAAAAATAGAAAGGAACACACTTGATCACATATATGATTCACCATTTCATATATAATGTACAAGATTTACATAGACAAATTTCAACAAAAGTGCAAGAAAGTACAGGAGCCTGGGGCATACCCCGAGGTAAACTAGTACAACTGAGGAAAGAAACTACACTGCTGGAGGCGCTGGCCCAACATCGCTGCGACGCGGCCCCGAACAGGAAGACGGTAATAAAACCTCCTCCTCGCCCTCACCTGTGGGGAGTAGGTGTGAGCCTCACTAGTCACTGGCTCAGTAGGGAACTCCCCCAACTCGAGCAAACCATATACAAGTACAGAAGCAGTAAACTATACTAGAAATTTATAACACAACCACACTGGTTATTAAAGTAATAAATATATTTACCATTTGCCGCCTATATTAAACAAAATAAATAAACAAACGGCAAAACTCAATCACGTGTACGAGCTAAAGTAGGGACTGCCACACTCGAGCCACGTAGACTGGTTCGCGACACCAGTAACATACTCAGACAAACAAACACAGGTCTACCTCTCAGTCTCGCAGCCACGGACGAAAGGTCCAGCTGCCGCTCCACGTGGAAACTGTGGAGTCCAACTAAACACCACTCCTGCAGGTACACAACCGCAGACCCATGCCTGGCACCCTAGAGTGAGGCACTGGAAAGGACTAGCTGGGGACCAGTGTCGACTACCGGTGTCCATACCCCCAACTAAGAGCGCGCTACAAGTGACTAAAAACAAACTCAAGAGTCACTGTCCCACTGTCGTCTTTCCCTCAGCCGGACGAGCAACTCAAACAAAGGAGTGAGGGTGTCCAGGGCAGACGACACAGACCTCGACGGTACAACACAAGTACCGGGACAAGCCCCGAACTAACAGCCTGGCTCACAGAGAACCTGGGGCACCCAACTAGAGAGGTAACCACGGTAGGCGTCGTACTACCTGCCACACACACAAAACCACGTGCGCACCGCACAAACCACGTGAAATCCGACAATATTCACGAGTACCGATTGTCCACAACACGTGAACACAATGCAACTCGCGTGCATACCACGCCAACACGTAAATCACCAGCTAGCTACGTAACCAACATGCTAGCCTCATAAACATGCGCTCTCAGAGCGCCACGGGTGCCAATGCACCACACGGTATTACCAAATACATCGAATAATAACAATCGGATAATTACGTCACATAAGTCATGCACATTCAGACCACTCGACTGTGGTCGCGACATGGGCATGTGTCGCCTTCAACACGCGACGGCCCGATATGGCGCATTCACCACATGAACACGACGCACCAACATGTCGCGTTCCCCACCTGAACGCGACTGGTCGACCTGTCGTGTTCAGATCGCGACAGGGGGTTCCGTCGCCTTTACAGGCATGAACCCTAATCTGGGATCCTCTCCACGGATTACCATTCTATGCTATGCAAACCACCCTTAATTCGTGTTTTTCATGCTTTTGTGAGTCCCTAGTCATGGTATCTATTGTTGGGAACTCAAATAACAAGTCAAACGATCATCACCCGCGATCTACAACCAAAAAATAGGAGGAATTACCCTACCTCTGCGAAGAACACACAATCCGACGATTTCTTGGCGTTTCCCCCATCCACACGAAGTCCCCACAGCGAGAGAACACTCCGAACGCCAAGCCTCCACGCCAAAACTCCCCTGAAAACCCGCGCAGCACCTCCCCCTGGCCAAACAGAGCATGCTCAGCTCTGTCTGGCCAGCAAGGGTTTAAGCACCGCTTGCGGTTCGGAACGCGACAAACTATTCTGTCGCGACCTCATTGCGACGGTCTTGGGCGTCGCCTTCCTAAGGCTGACGTCTGCAAGTCGCCTGGCGTGCGACACGCGGCGCACATGTAGACGATCGCCGATCCCTGGCGGTTTTCGGAACACGACGGTCAGGGCGGTCGCGTTCAGAACGCGACAACCCCCTCTGTCGCGTTCATAGGCAGAGAATTTTAGGGTGCAACGGGCCCAAACTGTCGGCCCAATAAGCTCCAAAACACATATACACACCAAACACACGCCACATTGGCCACGCATTGGCCTCACAAGCGCTAAACACAAGATCCACAAGGATCCGAAAAATACACGACGTTATAGTTATCCTGCCATTTAACACATTAATTATTTAAAGCATGCTTGTTCTCATGAGATATTAAGTCCTACTGGGTGTTATTCGCTCATCTTGCGTATTTATTTCATGTGTTCAGGTGAGTCTGATGGAGACAACCACACTCACGAGGATGGGACTGATGAGGATGTTGCTCAGGAGTGACCCGATTAGCTATCATGGCGTAGTAGATAGTTAGTTTAGTATTCAATCAGAGAGTATGTATTAGTTTAAGTTTGAATAAAGTACTCTGGGACCTAGTTATGGCTCTGATAGATAGATGTAATAGATGTTTGATGGATTATTAATGAAATTGGAGTTATTTGATATTATTCTCATTTGTGCAATGGTTTGTTATTTATTTCTCACTCTGTACTATTTAATAACTGTAATTCCGCTCCGATATTCCGCGTCGAGGCGTTACATTAAGTGATCGGCATGGTTCGTGTGCTTGCCGAATTTGGTGGTCCGACGCCTATTCCGGAATGCCTCTCTAGTCAGGTACCCCAGGTTTTGTGTGAGCCAGACACGTTAGTGCTAGGGGCTGTCCCGGTACTGTGTGTACCATCGAGGTCTATGTCATCTTCCTGGACACCCTCACTCCTGTGTTTGAGTAGTACGTCTGGCTGAGGGAAAGACGACAGAGGGCAGCGACTTGTGTTTGTGGGTGTACGGTCGCTTGTAGCGCACTCGTGGTTGGGGGTATGGACACCAGTAGACGTCACTGGTCCCTAGCTAGTCTGGTTTTCCAGTGCCTCACTTTAGGGAGCTTAGGCCAGAGTCCCTAAAGGTGCCAGGCATGGGCCTGCAGTTGTGTGTGGTCTGCAGGTGTGGTGTTGGTTGGTCTCCACTGTTCTTTGGTTTTACTGTGTGGTTGTGGAGCGGCAGTTAGACCTTTCGTCCATGACTGTGAGACTGAGAAGTAGTTCTTGTGCTATGTTGTCCGGGTTGGATACTGGCGTCATGAACCAGTAGTCCGTTCCCGTGTGGTGGCGTCGTTCTTTCCGATTCGAGCTCATCCAGTGGTTGTGACTTGTAAGTGGTGACTTATCGGTTGTAGTTTGACTCGTGGTGTGCCTTGTAGGAGGCACATTTGTGTTGTGGCTGTGTGTGTGGTGGTGGTTTGTCGTGGTACCTCGTGCTTTTAGGTACCCGTACCCTATGTGGGTTGTTGGCTATTGTGGCACGCAGTGTGCTAGCCTTTTCAGGTGTTGAGGTAGAATTATGCTCTGTGGAGGTCGTGTTGTAGAACCTTCCATTTGCTGTGTTGTACCCTTTTAAAGGTGGCCTTCCGATGTGTTGTGGTTTTTGGGTATACTGGACTAGCTCTTGGCTAGCAGTCCTATTACCCATGTGTTTGAGGTTCGCCTGTGAGGCTTATAGCTTAGGCAGTGGTTTGTCTGTGAGACTTGTAGCTTAGGTAGTGCTTTGCCTGTGAGGCTTGTGGTCTGGGTGATTCAGTGATTAGGCAGACTAGTGGTGTTGTGCTAGTCCTGTTGTTTCCTCTTACTTTTCGAGGATTAAATTAGTTGATATATTTATATTTAATTACAGTTTATCTATGATTAATGAGTGTCTGTTGTGGTTTGACTATCGACGTACCAGTGAGACCCTTAGGGGTTGAGGACTTGGTTCCTTCTTTTAGTTGATGGTTCTAGTTGTTTTTGGGAGGTTCCTACTGAGCCTGTGATTTGTTGAGGCTCACTCCCCTACAGTTCTTTTCAGGGTTTACCGTGTATTTGGCTTGCAGCGGTATTGTGGCAGACTTGTACCATCAGCAGCTGAGTAGTCATTGTGTTTAGTGTGAGCTTTGCTCCCTCGGGGTATGTCCAAGGTAGTTGTACTTTTCTCTTAGATATGTAATAATGTATTGGGACAGTTGTACATTGTTGTATACATGTATGAGCACATGTACTTTCTTGTGTCTTATACTGTTGTGGTTGTCTTTTATATTCTTATTGGATACTGGTGTGAGATATCCCTTACGAGATTTCGGTCCGATCGCGAGAGGCGGACTTGGATATGGAGCCTTATTGGGCATAAATATCTAGGGTCACTACACCCCAACACCCAAGTTTTTGGCCCAAGCCCCTTGAGGTGGGTCCAGTAAAGTCCTTAAGCTGAGATAGGCCTCATCATAGAGTGAGAGAGACTAGAGGCAGAGAGAGAAAGTGTGTTTGTGTGTCGTTTTAGCATGTGTGAGAGAGAAAAGAAGAAGATTATGTGTCTTTGATAACTAGATATTTTATTCATTAATAAATTATTCACAAGTAAATATTTTTATTGCAAGATTTTTTTGATTTAGCAAATAAAATTATCAAAATTGATAACTTTATTAGACCTGGGTGGATGAGATAATTTTATCAAGATTTTTCAACGCTTATTAGAGATAAAGCTCTAATAAATAATCTTCCTAATTGAATCACTTTTGGAGTTAATGAATCTGATAACTAGAGAGTCATCAAAGTTTATTAAGTTATCAAAGAGGCAGGTGGATAGGCTATTCATGAGTATGATATCTCCAATCAAAATTATCATGGTTGATAACTCTATTTACTAGACCTATGAGAGTGAGATAGTTTGTAGAAGCTGCTTTATTTAGCTGATAAGGGGTCTGCTAATCCCTTATCTACACAAATAGTCTTTTCACCCTACTAACGGCTATAATTGACAGATCCTCTGAAATCAAACGGCAAGAATATACGGGTTGAGATACATACAAACATAGGACACATGCGACGAGGTCAAGATTTTAAGAAGATCGATGCAAACAATTTTGGTATGTTTTAGGGGTGAAGAAAGATAGTTTTGCTTGGCCCAATGACAAGTGAGACTACCCTAGTAGGCTAGACCCAAGAACACCTAAGGCCCAATAAGCGACGAGGGGCCTGTACACAAGGACCGATCGGGAATCCAGCACAGTTGTAATGAGGTTAAGGGAACTACTATGACAGGATGGCCTGTCTCCGACATAACTTTATCCTAGTGGGGAGAGATTCCGGGTCAACTGTGACTCAGAAGAATCTAAGAGGGGGTCAGACGCTATTTCCTCCCAAAGTGGAACACATCGTCGAAAGAGTAAGTCCTCATAACCCTTGATAAAAGGGGTTTATCAACCTGATAACTGTTCTGTCGCTTTACTAAATATGATAGTTTATCAGACACTTATCAACATTTATTGGTGATAAATCTTAATAAATTCAACTCTCATTTTTGAACTGATAAAGTTATCTGGACTTATAAGGGACTAAAAACATCTCAAAGTGGAGATAAATTTCATTAATGACTTTGATGTGACATAAAATGACTCATTAATGATCTTAATATGACATAAAGTGATCGATGTGACATAAAATTATCATACCTCCACATATTACACCAAAACAAAAGACGGCTATCAGATGTTATCTTATCAATAAATATTTGTCTTGTAAATAACATATCTAGTTATCAAACCTGCCTAAGCGAACATCTAGAAATCAGATTTCCCTTGAGAAAGTAGGTTCGATCATAATAGAACATTACCAATCATGACCAAAAGGTTTGTCTGTAAGGTACCCCAAAGTTGACGAAATATTCTTTAACTTTCCACAACAGGAAAATGTCTTTAGTCTGTGACTCTGTGTAGATTGACATCAATTTTGTTCTTAGGCTGAACCATAACTATTATATAAAAACCTCTTCATCAGCCTTATGAGGTACACCAAAAGCGATTATTAAAATATGTTCGTTTCCTTCCTTTCCAGTCTCCTAACTTAGGCATCGAAGAGAAAATTCTTAAACACCACACGAGGCAAATATCCTTCCAATACCTACAGCAAGTCATTCCTTTATCTACCAAGGCAAGGTTTCAAAGTAGCTTGTGGCACAAGATATAGTGACATCCTCTTTGTTTCTTTACCTTTCTTCCAAATACATGGGGGGTAAATCAAGAGTGGTGAAATTTATTCAGCTGCACAATCTGGTATAAGCAATGTGCTCTATCCATCCGCTCGTGAGTTGATTTAAATAATTGGATGAAATAAGGTAAAAAGAACACCCATGGAGGAAGAAAAAGAAAAAAAGAGGAAAAAAAAGGCTCTTGTGTCATGCATGAAAGCATGCTGACCGAAGCTTCGAGTTCAAGATTTCCTGCACCACATTTTCCACGAAGGAGGCGAAACATGATGAACAACAGCCCTTAACCAGGCTTGTGTGATCACCATCGGCAAGATGCACGCAGTCGGATGGTACCTGAACGATAGTAGTAACCTTGCTCGGACGGTGTTCAAATCCACACGCCGCTAAGATGGTATGGGTAGCATGCCCTGAGATCTCCTTGAGGTCCCTGCGCCCTTCCAAGCATAAAAATTGATGATGTCAATTTCCTTGTAATTATCACCAAGTGTGATGATGTTTGCACTCAATATTAAGATTTTAAAAGGACCATGTCCTCATAATACCAAATGCACAGACCTTAGCATGAATAAAAGAAAACAAAATGAGAATGTTTAAAACAAGGAACGGTGTCCGGAACTTTTAGCAATATACCAAAAAAAAAAAACAAGGGAAAAATCTAGGCATATCAACATGTGATTCAAGAAAAACACAAGCAAACCCAGAGCCTTCCAACAATCTACCTCACGAAGTAAAAATTGGCTAATATTAGCGAAGGTTAAGCACATAAGCTCAAGTCAACTTTCCCATTATATTCTTGAAAAGAACGCCAAGCTGAAAAGAAAGCCATGAATCTGTATTTTCCAAGTTTAAGACAAGAAAAAACATATTTGGCAAAATTTTAGAAGTCACCTTTGCACTTTCAATATGACAAATGTGAATTCCGAGCAGTTAGTATTCATTTTGGATGCTTGAAAAAGTTTTAACTCTTTTGAACAACGCCATTTTTTACCCCCTCATCTAGGGAGCTACAAATTGAAGACTGGTGTGGAAGCTAAAACCGACGGAAACTACACAAATGGTTCCCACATCCACCATCCTCTCCTCAAAACAGCTAGGTCCAAATTTGTGAAAGCCCAAAATGCTTCCAATGAAGGTTGTGCCAAACATGCCAAAACTAATTTTTGGAGATCAATGCAATGAACACTAGAGACTCTTGGCAATATGGTTAGCTACATCCTTTAGCACTGAAGATTCCTTTCAACAGCTCCTAAACAAACATAATACAGACTGATAGATATCAGTGATCATATGCCAGATCATGATAACGAGGGGCAAGAGATGGAGATTACATAATCACCCAATAATATTCTACACACAGGACGTGTGCATTTTCTTTGTGGGGTGGGTGGGGAGTTTAGTACATGTGGTAATGCTGTATATAAAGTGAACATATGCATACTATGCCACTAGGTAGTCATATAACTTATGTAATCCAAGGAGATTCAATTAGCACTGCAATGTTGATATTAGGACATGCAGTATTGCTGCCGTACATAAAGTAACATGTGCATATAATGCCATTGCATAGCCATATAACTTGTAATCTAAGAAGATTCACTAAGCATTAGTATGTTGACAATAGATCCAAGTATAGGTCATTGCCAGTACTAACAACATGCTCATCCAAGAACAGAATGTTGTTTATTCGTTTGGTGCATGTAGGGACTTTCCTAGCAGACATTGCTTAAACCCTCAAGGCCGGGGGTCCCCAGGGAGGGGAACACAACCCTTGCATATCCAGCCCCATGATGGTTCAAACAAAATGTCTATTAAGGCAAAGATCTGACTCATTGTGTCAAGGCACATTGGCTAAATGCCTAAACCATGTCGTAGAAACTAGAAAGCCATTTTTCCCTTGGAAGGGGCCGCCAAAGTAAGAACAGATGGGACCTGAAATACATCATCCACCGGACAAATGTATAAAATACTAAAAGAAGAATAACTTGGATGTACCTAATGAAGTGTCTCTTGTCAAGTGATTCAAATGTCTTTTTACTGTTGACTTAACCTGCTTCTTCGCACTTTCTGATGAGCAGCAACTGTTTCCTTCATTAGGAATGTGTGAATTCATACCAATTCTAGGCCCTGGAAAGGATGTGCTCTTTCTTTCATTCACTCCATTTGTCAGACTCTCCTGTGGAACTGGATGCAAGTCTTCATTACACCGAGTCTCAAAATCACAAAGACAACTTTCTAAGAAAGAAGGCTGGATCACATTATTTCTGGCAACTACAGGTATTGATCTCACCCTATTGTTTGAAAGTATAATCCTTATACGCTGATGTATAGAGCGCCTCCCTGATAATGTCGATGCTGCAAAGCCAGATACATATGATGTGGTTCCATGGTCTCCTGACAACATTTGGCATCTATTAGAGGTGTCTTGAGCAGTTCCTTGTGAAGAAGGTGCCACACATGATAGAGATGATGACTGTTGAGTGATTGCCGGAGGCATGTGCCCCATAATATTATCTGAATTAACTCCACCAGAGAATTCTTCATGTAACATGTCACCGTGGCTAGTTCCATGCTCAAGTGCAGAATCCTGAACTCGTAAATTTGATGAATCGGGGTCTGTGTATCTACACCCATCACAGTACCAGTTACCTTCTGGGACTTCCCTCATAAGACCAACACAGTAAGTATGTGCAGAGGAATCACATATATCACAAAGCAACATAAGGTTATCGTCCCCTCCTTGCTGGCACACCAAGCAAACTACATTTGCATATGGATCAAGATAGCCCCTTATTTCTTCTTCAGACGGTTGATAAACCTATGGGTGAAATTCAGTTCAGATATAAAGGTAAGATAATCAATATCTGTACATATCAACATAGAAAGAGGATTAAGATTTTCCATAAAAATTAAACACAAAATCCACAAAGACAAACAAAACAAAGAACAAAAATGGATCTCAGAATAATATATATTGGGTCACAAATTCCAGAGTCTTATGACTCTTGTTAATGCTAAGCAGCATATGCTTACTAACAAAAGTCATCATAAGCGCCATCTCCAAGACATACTATTTTTTCTGAAGTGAGCCTTGTCCTGCAATAATACATTCAGGAGAGTTTGGGTACTCTCAGAAATAATACTTGCTTTTGCTTACAACTGAAGTCCAATGTTTCAACTGAGTACCACGTGGACATATTTCTAGCACATGGACATTTTAAAAAAAGGGGACAACCGCATGCTCTTCATACTTCTGATAAAATCCAAAACAGAAGCCACATGAGTTAGGCAAACCACATCTGAAAGGAAAAAAGGAAAAAAGAATCTTCTCTAGGGACTAGGTAAACATGAGAGAGTCCATGCTATGCATAATGACAAAAAAAAATTGAAATTCTTGATAGAAGCTAAAAAGGAGAACTCATCATGCAAATCCAAATTACAAAAAATTATAATGAACAAAAAAAAAATACAAGCACCCAGAAAGATCACAAAGAATCACCAATATTTAGAAAGTATAGATAATGTGGGTTGGACAAGGCCTCAGGGGCTACAGAAAGCACCCATTTCACAATTCTAACCCTCAGCCTTTTCCCACTCTAAACTACCTGCCTCTTTCACTTTTTAACCCCCCTTTCCCTCTTTCACTCTCTTCCCTCCTGTTCCTATCTCGCTCTCTCACTTTCTAAAGCAGGATACTTGTCTAAGAGCAACTGGATCCTTTTCGAGTCTCATTGCACCAGTCTGCAGGAAGGTAATTTCCAAGATCAGGTGAAATGAGTCTTGAAGGTATCTGGAACCCTCCAATTGAGGTCTGATCTTGGTCATTTCCAATGTTTAAGGATGTTCTGCTAATTTGTCCATAGGTCTTGTATTTTCTAAGATTTTAGAAAGCAAAAGGAAGGCTGATCAAGGGCAAGAACTGTCTGGATGCCAAAAATTTAGGGATTGGAATAGATCAGCCAACCCAGATCAGCCCCTGACTGGCCAGCTCCATACTTGATCCCCCATCCCTCTTCATAGGTGCACAGAATAATATGCTTGTATTTAGCTGATGTGGCATAACACATGATCAAGTCCAAGTGGCAAGCTGGTGCTAAGTACCATAAACTGCCTCTGACATGAATAGTTTAAGCCCTAAGAATACATCCTAACAGACCTTAAACGACACAATTACATGTTCCCAGTCCGTCCCCTCAAACACACACAAAACCATTCACAAGCTCAAGTGAGAGATGCTCTTACTCTCTGCACAACCCTTCAATGCAGGCCATCATCTCAAAAGAAGCTGGTTCTGTTTTTATGCTCTTTGCCTACCAAGCATTGATTATGTGCCACGAGCTCAACTACTCATTTTCTAAACAAGAAAGACTCAGATCACTTGCTGATCAACTGTGTTATTGTCTGCAAAGTTTGGATGCCCTGTATGGATGATTTACAATTTTCCACTCTGCCTTTTATTCAGTCCACATGATGTGGAGTTATTTAAGACCAGAAGTCCAATCCCTCTAATCATTCCACAGTCCACTGTTGGATCATTTGGCAGGAGTGTAATCACAGTATCCTCAAAGGAAGTAAGCCTACACTGAGAATATCTGCCTTAGCTCTGACTCTTGTCTACAATTGGAACATATTTAAGCTTAATGCTTCTGTAGAGGGAAGTAGAAACATGGCGAATTGTGTTCTAACTATCAGCCATTTCTGTAGATAGTTTTGATTAGTGCAGGAGAAGAATCACTCTGTCCTGGTGTTGAGTGGGATCAAAACCAGCGGCCACGGACTCAAGAGTAACCAATGTTTCTGGTGTTTTGAGAAGGGTCATGATGCTGCTGCTTTCTGGAATTCAACAACATGTTAATTCTTTATTCACTATATCACTTGTGGTATTTTCTTATTAGATAGGAGTTAAAGTATGTGTAGCCACTGCCACTTCCGCTATAATTGTTATCTTATGATTGCAGGCTAAAACTGTCATCCCTTGTCACTCCTTCCTGTGGGTTGACGAATTGATTCAGGGCACAAGGGACCTTGTAGGAAGCGGACTTCAAAGATGCCTAATCTAGAGGGAAGGGTTTCTACATTTGTCCACAATCAAAGGTGCCTTACACTGGTCCCACATGAATATTAGTTAAAAACACTAACACTAGTTACCATTTACTTGTGGAGGCAGATGATCCGCAATCACGAAGTAGCTTCTTCAGATCATGGTTTTCCGAATCGGATTGAATCGGTTCGATTCGTGGCGGATCAGAGAGAATCTGATTCCCTGATACGCCGATTCGGTCAGATTCACCTAATATATATATATATATATATATATATATATGTATTATATGTATGTATGACATACATATACCCGATTCTCTTTATATATGTATAATAACTTATTTACCTAAACATCATTTTAGTAAATGTTAGTATTTGTAGTTTCATTTACTTAAGATATTACATGTAAATAAGGAAGTACCCCACATTTGAATCCAATAAAAATATATAAAAAAAATCATATCTCTTATAAATAAAAAGTCAACTCTCCCATCAAAGAAGAAAATCGTGATTTTGGTGATTTCATCAAAATGTCGACTTTCTAATCCCACATAATTTGGCCTAACTAAACATTTCATAATTCAAATAAACTCCATGAAACACAAAAAATGCAAAGTGCCGTGAAAAAAGTCAAACGTGTATGTGACTTCTCCAAAAGAGTCGCTCTCCTACTGACTAAGACTTAGTTGTCAGTAGGAGTGGCTCTCCTGGAGAAGTCATATGCACATTTGACTTTTTTCACCGAATTTTTTGATTTTTAGTGTTCTATCGGGTTTATCTGAATATAGAAATTTTAGATAGGTCAAATTATGAGGGATTAGAAAGACAACATTTGGATGGAATTATCAAAATCACGATTTTCTTCTTCGATAGGAGAGTTGACTTTTTATTGTTAAGAGATATAATTTTTTGATATTTTTATTGGATTCAAATGGAGAGTACTTATTTATTTACATGTAATATCTTAAGTAAATGAAACTACAAATACTAACATTTACTTAAATGATGTTCAGGTAAATAAAGCGTTTCACATGGGTAGTATATGTACATATATATAATATATTGTTTATATTATATATATATATATAATATCCACATCCAAGAAAATCGGTTCGATTCGCCCTAATCGGATCAAATGAGAGAAAACTTGATTCGATTCGAATCGGCGATGCGGCAAACCTTGCTTCAGATGGATTGAACATGGTGGAAAGGGCACTGCTACAAAGGTGGGGGGAGATGAATTTCTGTCCCCCATGAGGTTAATAAAACACGTGAGAAGTATGCTGCCCAAAGAAATGTTATCCATTGTCAATGTTTGTTGTCTATGTTTGAAAATCTAGAGAAATGTAAGAAGTGTTGGTTCCTTGGTCTTGCAATATATTCCTGATCTTATGTAAACCACAGTCAATGACAGTTATGTTTTTCATGTGTGGGCCCGAACAAGCATTTGTGGTGAAAAATGATGGGTTTGTGGACGAAAATCACATTCAATGGAACATGTAACAGTAGTTACACCTAATTTAGTGGCATTGAACAAGCTTACTATAACAGTATAGGAATTACACCACATAATGATATAACAACATGGTAATATTGCTATATTCAGAAGGTACTAAACATATTATATATCTATATTAGTGAAGTAATTAACATACTAACCTTGGCGGATGGTATGTATGTTAATATATTAATTACTATATGTAACCACATAGCCTGATGGGTGTAATGTGCAAAGGAGGTCCTATGATCCATGCCTTAATAGGTAATCATGACTATCATATACACATGTAACACCTAAATAAAGACTACCTTTATTACTAACTATATTTTTTGATTCCATATATATTTGTATCATATGTATACACCAAAGTGACAAGATTCATATTATCTAGGATAAGCAAGCAAATGTTATCTTGTGCTCAGTGGCCAATTAAATAATTGTACTGGCCAATATAAGAACAAAGTTAACTTGCAGGATTACAAGTAATCACATCATTAAGCAATTAAATTGAAATTTTATTATGCTTCAAGTATGATGACTACACAATAAGATGAGACAGGCATGTAAAATTTGTATAAATGCCAACTTATTTACAGGAAAATGCCATTCAAAGGCTGCCCCTTTGTTCTAGGTTGAGGAGGAATGGAGGATAAAAAAGTCATTTTATAAGCATTATTGCCGTTCCTATCCATTTTCTTACCAAATAAGGTTTAAGACAAGCCCTTCAAACCAGGGTAACGAGGGTGAATTGGTCTGAAAATGTCTCTTATCCACACTACTACCCACATCTCCACCAAATGCTGGATAAAAACTAAAACAGGGATATCCCGTGCATACCAAATGCCTGGTAATAAGGAATAAGGATACATAACCCTAGTTGATTTATGCTTACTCCTCTCCCCTCCTATCCAAACACCAAACCACCTCTTAATGACTTCTTGCTACTACAGTTTGAGAATAGAACTTCACTGCCTTCCTAAAAACAAAGAACATGCTTGGCATGTAACCTTCAACATGGAATAGGCGTGACTTGACAATTGGAATTGCAGAAAGGTTGGAGAATGGCAACAACTCCATTTATCAATGCTTAGAGAACTTGATGCCTTGTCCTCAGGAACTCCAGCTGCACAGTTTTGCTTCATCTAGGAGCTCTGAGAAGAATGACAACAGGCACTTCACAAGAACACCCCTACAACACTCAGAGTAGAAGTGGAAGATCTCAGTGCCACACAAGCTGTCTAGATGACTCATTTTCAAGAATCCTCTGCCATGTATGGTAAGCTCTGAAGAAAGATGAAAAGTTATTGGTTGTTGCCAACTTCCATTAATAAGAAAGAATATTTATATTGGGAGGCTTAACATCAATAACATGCATAGAAAGTTTGGTAAACCAAGGGGTATATAGAGGTGGATACATATCATAATCCTTGTATGAAGGAGGAAACATTTTCAGAGGGTACGCAGTCTCATACAAAGGATCAGGTATTACATGGATTAGCAATGTTAAGGTGCAATTATAAAATCAGGAGCATATGTCTCTCCTTGAACAGATTCATTCTAGAGAGGCCATGTGATCACTTTTATATTGTTTAAGAGATGTTATGAAAATCCTGGCAAATCTGTGAAGCTACATCACATAATTTCAACATTTTTAATCAGTGTCACAATATAATTATTAATTAATAAACCATCTGGTGTCTTAGATATCATGAAGAAAGGCAATCTTGTATGCTGTTGCTTGACCCTAAAGGCTAAATCTGAGGACTAGTGGATGCAACACTGAACCGAAAGCGCCCTGCCTGACTTAAGCAGGTTTGATGACCAAATAAGTCCTGGACCCCTGGTAACCCCCTGATAAAAGGAGTTTATCAGCCCTGGTAACTGTTCTGTCATTTTGGTAAACTGGATAGCTTATCAGACACTTATTAGCACTTATTGGTGATAAGTCTTGATAAGTCAGACTCCTATTTTTGAGCTGATAAAGTTATCCGGGCTTATAAGGGGCTCAAAACATCTCAAAGTGAAGATAAATCTCACTAATGACCCTGATGTGACATAAAGTTTTCTCATTAATAGCCTTGATATGACATAAAGTGATCGATGTGACAAAGTTATCATACCTCCAAATATTGCACCAAAACAAGGGGCGGCTATCAGAGGCTATCTTATCAGCGGAGATCCGCCTTGCGGATAGTTTATCTAGTTATCAAACCTGACTTAATCTTTCAACAAAGTTCCAGATAGGTTAGTGAAGGTGGTGAGCATGTATGCCGTGGCTTCAATGTTTCCAAGGAACAAGTCATTGTCATACATCATGATATCCAAAAAAGGCCAAGTATATTTCCAATCAATGATAGAGAAGATACTCTGCTGACAAGTGACTTAATCGTAAGAATTTATGCAAACATCTCCCGCAGCTAGTTTATGTTTCAAACAAAACTAATGTTACTTCAATGTTAAACTTTTTTTAAAGTAATCCAGTGGTTTAGCCGCTGGGAGAAATCCCCCCACTGGGATCGATCCTGGGCCCTCCCCATCCCTGCCCACCCAGATGTCCACTCTGCCAAAGGCAGGGGACATGTTTAACTCGGTTACCATGCTGGTATGTATTAGAAACCCCAAGCCCATATATATATTATTGTTCAAGACAAATTAGCAATCTTAGACAATTCAGATTAGTGATTTCAATACCTTGGATATCCCCCAGCCAACTCCCCATGAAGTAACTCTATGATTCTCCATTGTCCAAAAGCATGAAAACCTGGAGGACTTTGCACTGTTCAGTAAGGATGTCATGTACTACAGCATTTTTTTTTTGGGGTTCTTCGGCACAGTGGTCAAAGCCACTGTGCCTGTCGCACATAACCCTGCGCGCCCAAGGATCGATCCCTGGGCGTGCCCCTTCCCACCCCATAAGGTGTCCAACCACACCACACACAGGGACGTGTACTACAGCATGTTCAGGCTGAAAATATCTCATACCCCCCCCTACGGAGTGCCTGCTCTCAATTGTTTTGCCAATGGTAGTAGCTATGATGGAAATTCATAATCTAAAAACAGTAACTTTATTTTTGCTCTCCATAGGGAGAAAATCTTAAGGGATAAACATCAGGGTATCACAATCATGACTCAGAATTCCTCCTGGCTTAATGTTTCTGCGTGTTTTGCACTGTGAACATTGCAAGTAGAATATATGATCATATGTTAAAATTTAATTTTTCCGGGCAGAAACACGTGGATAACTCTATTTTTAGGCAGAGAGAAAAAGAGAGAGAGAGAACAAAAGGTGCTTTAACTCAAGCAGAATCACTACCTACAAATTACTAGTTTGACTTCAGAATGCCAGATCCTAGAATTATACGCAAGGACAAATATTCTGTTCGTTAAATACCTAGTCCTAGAGCAACAAAGACAAGGCATGTACCTGATCTCGTATAGGAATTCTTATGACTGCTGTCCTGAGACCAAATCCTGCCTCCAACCTTGCTGACTTGCTAACAGTCATGAATCGCCGTTTGCACACGGGACACTTGGACTCCACCTTTGACCACTCCATGATGCATGCAAAGCAGAATAGTGAGCGCAACAATCCAACAGCCCCCGGATAACGCGGTTATGCTCCTCCGACAAGCAGATCCCGCAGACCTGCTTTCCCACATCATCAACCTCCTTCCCTTTCCCTTTCTTTCCTCCCTGGACCCCACTTGATAGATCCATTCTCGCCCGATGTCCCAACGCCCCACCGACCTGCAGATCCCTCAATTCGTCCACCGATATGGTGTAATCAACATCTGAAGCGCTGGAATCCGATGGATCTGAACTCGACGACAGCGACCTCCTCCTCTTCCTCCCGTTCGATAACCCCCTCTTCTTCCTGTCGGCGCCGTCCACCGAGACCCTATCCTTTACAATAAAATCGTCGTCATCAGAGCCCGGAGCCGTCCTCCTCCTCCCCCTCTTCCTTCCCAGCGCCTTCTCCTTCTTCTTCTCTGCGACCTGGGACTTCCTGGGTTTTATTCTTCTCTGCTGCCGCTTAGCGGGCCTCCTCCTTTTATAACTGGACTTCCTACAAGAGCCGTCGTAAACTCCTCCTCGTCGTCCTCGTCCTCGTCCGGCGCAAAATCCTCGTCGTCCTCCTCCTCCTCTTCAATCTCGTCGTCCTCCCCTTCCGCAAAAACCTCGGGCCTCCGCCGCCGCCTGGCCCGAGGCTTCCCGATCGGGGAGTCCTCCGTCTCCCCACCCTCATCCGTAACCGAAGATCTCTTCCCGCGCAGTGGCTTCGCCGCCGGCTTTCTCGTCGGACCGGACATCCCCTTCGTCCGCCGCCTTCTTGCCGCGGCCTCCATATCTTCCTCATCCAACCAATCACTTTCATCTTCCTCCTCTTCCTCTTGCTCGGCGTCCTGGGAAGCCTCCAGGGAGGCGTCAGAGGAGTAGGAATCGTCGGAGATCTCCTCCTCGTCCTCCCCCACGACGTACTCGTCGTCGTCAGTGTCGCAGCCCCCGCACCGCGCCCGCGCGCCCCGGTCCCAGCCCCCGCTGCCGCCGCCCCTCTTGAACACAACTTTCCCGCCCCTCCCCATGCGCGCGCCCCTCGCCACGGATTAGCGCGGGTGGAGCGGGGAGGGGTTTTGGCCGGTGATTAGCTGGGGGATTAAATCCCCGAAGCTATTTCAATGCAGGGATCATGCGGGTGGCTGCAGCATCTGCGAACCGGGCGGGAGCCGCTGTGGACTGTGCCCACGGATTTGGAGATTCCCTCTTTTAACTAATAATCCATCAAAAAAGCGAAGGCCATTGCTGCAAGATTAGATGGAGCACCTCATTTTTTTCTTCCTTTTTTTGGTATCAGTCATCTGATCTGACGATGGGGGATGGACAGCGTCCGCCGATTTCGTACTCGCAGAAGCTTCGAATTGGCTACCGCGTCGGAGCGCGTGGGGAAATATTTAGGAGCTAGGAAAGGGGGCGCGTTGGGTGGGGTCGAGGTCGAGAGAGAGAGAGCGGCTTTATCCATACTGATGGCGGGGGCGACGTTTGGAACCGGGGGCGGCAGCACACCCACTCAAACCTTAGTTCGGTTGGCCGGTGCGAATGTTGACTTCGTGATCCCTTTCTTGACGTAAAATTTGACACCAACCAATGGAAACCTGCCGCATCATCAAAAATTGAAAAAGCATTTCCATATTAAAAAAGAGAATTTGTGTCGTATATTTATTTATTGGTGTCTCACAGTCAAATCTCTGTGTCAATATTTCCCATCCGTTAATACTTTGTAGTTGCCGTGCAGCAGGTGGAGAAAATAAATGGGAATTGGGAATCTTAATTTACTGTCCAAAAGAATGGGAAATGCTGTTTGTGTAGAACATTCATATTTTCTGTCCAAAATAATAAGAAATCCTATTTATGGAGAAAATTATTTAGCATCTGATCCCATCAAAATAATGGACTTATCACTTGGTGTACTGTATGTCGACAAATCAATTGTATTCCGCCTTCTCCTATTTCCGGGGGATTTTTATTTTTATTTTATTTTTCAATCTGTGCCATCAACCGTTGATTCATTGATTAACATGTTGATTCATGTTAAATTGCATTAAGTGGTTAATTAGCTAAACATTAATGGGGTGGGTTATCATGTTAGAGTATTATCACGCTTTAATATAACATGTCATGACTCTACACAGCTTAAAACTGTAAGGATGATGTGTTACATGGCATTTTAAAAATCAAATGATAAAAATAAAATAATAATAATAATTTTAATCCCATGCACCAAATTCAAAAATACTGAACCGGAACTTGCATACGTGATTCTATTCTATGTTACAATCTATTCTCACGATTAGACAATGGAAACAAAAAGTGATCAAGGGGATGGTAAAAAGACAAGATGGTATGGATCATGTTGAGATTCCTGAGAATGAGTGAGAACTTGTTCTAATAAGGATTTAGGCCAAATTGTCAGTTCGAGTACTCTTTTACTGGAGAATGACACAAAAAAATGCGAGTGAAGGAACAAACCATCGAGCGAGTTGAGATCCCAAATTCTGCTAGCCCTTAATGGAGATAAAATTGAGTTAGAGGCCCCCCAACAAATTAAGATAACACTCAATGTAGCCAAGTTGTTGTTACCCTGTTATACGAATGGCCATATGGATGAAGTTGAGCGCTAAAAATTCTCAACTTTTGATGTGGAACTAATCTTAGCGCGCGGATCACCATTGAGGCATGGCATGCAATGTGGGTTTAACAAATTATTAAGAACACTAAGGAAAAAAAGTATTGAAGATCTGAGCTATATATGGAACACATTGTGTTAATTTTAACAAATCATAAAAAACATTATCACAATGATTAATGGAGGTAGAAGAGAAAGGGGTCAATCACATAAAATAGACAATACAATGTTTAAAGTGATTGATCAGCTTAATAGAACATTGTCTTCCGTCCTCTGATCACCAAGAAAATGTAAGTCTAATTATTAGAAACTTTAGCAACACACACGCTAGATAACAAGATGCTGACTCATCTCTTTATCCACAACTCACAATCATACTTCAAAAATCAAAATCAACAAGTTTAAGGGACAAAGATATTATAAATTTGAAGAATAAATATTGAAGATGTGTCCTCCAAGATGATACTTGGATTGAAGAAGAGGCTTCAAAATAATGCAAAGATTTCACAGCAAGTTCATGAATTGGATTACAACACAAAACACAAATTTTCCAACAAACCGACCATATACCATCTTTCAAAATCATGTTTAAATACTCTAGGACAACCTAGTGTCATGCCCTCGCCCCCAATCCAGCTAAAGTGGGCCTATGACCAATACGAGGATAGAACCAACAAAATTTTTCGAACCAAGGAAGTAGAACAATAGATCAATTATAGTAGAAGAGTGTTAGAGAGGATCTTCAAATTCACCTTACCAAACTTGAAGAAAATGCATTTATGATGCTCATCCTTTTCTAGGTTTAATTAATTAACATGATCTAATATTCACACTGCTAATTCCTAAACAATGTTAAAAGTATATGTGAGTATTAAAATTTAGTAGACATAATCAGAACCAAACATATACTTATTATGTAGTAATTTTTCAAATCACATGATCATTACAAGTTTAGCATGAAGTTCTTGCATACTTTTAACATATAACATATGCAAAAAAATATAACTAGCATAGATACAAATGATTGATGCATTCATATTTATCAAATTATTAATTTCATATAATTCACAAAAAAAGATAATTAGCCTTAAAAAATAGATCAGATCACATTTATATGGTCTTAATAGTTGACAAACCACATTTCAAATCAGATCATTTCATATTCACATTCTAATTAACATGTTCAAGCCAATTACCTTTTTTTTTATACTCATATGGAGTAATTTATTTTCACATATATTGGACATGTATCCAAACTACGATATAAGGGATCAATACACATAATATGTAGCAATTCAGATTTTTGTAAAATCTTGATAAATTGAAAACCTATTATCATATGTAGAAAATTTCATCGAAATTAAATGAAACTTTATAGGTGTAAACTAAATAATATATGACACCAAAGGATAAAGAAATCACAGTGAATTGAGTATGTTGATTTACCAAAAACTATAGGAATTGAAAAACTTGATAAAATCTGAAATTTATTAATGCATGTACATAACCCTAAAAGCCATCAAATCAAGTATGATAATTGGACCTGTGAGAGTTGGTTGGGTCAATTATGAGGGTTAATTGAGCAAAAAAATAGAGGAAATAGTTTTAATTCATGTAACTCAATTAACTAGTTAATTAGTGAGTTGTCAAGCCCAAATGGGCCATGAACTTGGGATAAAACCAAAGAAAACCCTAGCCCATCATAGGAGGACTAGTTCTTGGCCAAAACCCTAATGGAATTCGTGGCTGGAGGCTCAAGCAAAGGTTAAAAACATAAGGAAACTTGTAAGTTAGAAGTTAGAGCCTCATTAGGACTCTAAATGACCTAACCCTTTAAATACAACCCAATTTCCTTTCATGGTCGACCTAACTTACTACTGTGGAGGCTTTGGATGTGGGAGAAGATTGAGGGAAGGAGGACATGAAAATTGAAGTTTCTTCCTCGTTCATCCCCAAAATTGCAAGCAATAAATCTTAGAAGATAAACACGACCAAAGATAGACATCCTCTCAAACTTAATCTAATTAAATAAACCTGTAGGTACTTCTTGATGGCAGGAATCTCATAAATTTATTTCCCCCAATTCTTATCATGTCATTTACTCATATTTTGTACTACTAGATCCCTATTCATTGTCCACCTGACCCTTCATGTTTTCCTTAGATCTTTGAACTCGCTTCATTTCAAGAAGAGAAATCACTACTGTAGATCCTTCTTGATGTCCTAAACAAAGTAGTACTATTGTACCCACTTTCTATTGTGTATCTTATGTGAATTTCTTAATCCATGTTCACTGTGTCATGTACATTGTTCTTCGTGGAAGACCCTGTTGAACCACTCCTATATTTTACTCTTATATTTTGGTGATAAAAAATTCATAATTAGTTAAATATTATTGAATTAGTTAATATCATATTTTCTTAATAAATATAAATTTATGGCACTATCGCTTTGTGATTTGCACTAAAAAGGCAAATCGATGGTTGTTCAATACACATCGATTACTGACTAAGTGCCACAACGATTTCCATACAAATACATCGATTATGGTTCATCTTATGTAAACATCGACTCTGTTGAACACCGATTTCATTAGAACATCGATTTTGTTCAACATCGATTTCACTTAAACATCGACTCTGTTGAACACCGATTTCATTAGAACATCGATTTTGCTTAAATATCGACTTCATTAGAACATCGACTTTAGTTAAGCATCGATTTCACTAAAACATCGACTCCATGTAAACATCGATTTCAATCAAACATCGACTTCACTTAAACATCGACTCACTCTCAACATGGATTATGTTTACATCGACTCTCTTTGTACATCAATTATGTTTAACATTGACTTCAAACATCGATTTCAATTAAACATCGACTCTATTAAAACATCGACTTCGAGACATGAATTATTTTGAAACAACGATTACAGTGGAACATTGATTGTCTTTCACATCGACTTTGTTTCACTTAAACATCGATTTTCTCTATATTTCAAACATTTCAAATTGTCTTTGGCGCCCAATGAAAACTCAAATATATTTCATATGTGTAACCTACTATCTCTTTAACAGAAAATCTTTTTACTTATCTCATAGGATATCTTCCTTCCTGTCAGACAAAAAGAGCTTACCTACCACTTCTGGGTGTCAGCCATAGTTGTCAAGGCGTCAAGGCGACCAAGGCGTAGGTGGGGTCTCGAATCGCCTAAGCGCTTAGGCGCTCGCCTAAGCGGTGCCTAGGCGTTTAGGACGGAACCAAGTATGAGTTGTTTTCAAGTGTCCCTCTTACATGATATTTATGTATCTATAAATATATATAATGATGAAAATTCAATAAACAATATCATAATATGACAAGCATAAAGACAATGAAAGCAACAAAAATTAAACTCTAAGTAAACAAACTCACATTATATATCATAAAGTCATAAAAAAATATAAATCGACATCTTCAAATAAATAAGCACACTAAATAAGAACAAGAAGTGCAAATATCATTCTATCATCAGAAAACTAATTTTCAACTTTTAAAACAAGCAATACACATACATGTAAATATGTTAAATAAAAATAAGAAGTGCAATATCTTAACACACTTAAAACAAGTAAAAACTAAATGAGTCCATTACATAATCCCACAATATGCCTAAAAATTGAAAAGAAACTAGAAAATGACAAGTCTCATGTGTTTGGTGATGATAGTTTAAGTTTGACCAAATCTTGAGAGATCTCAAACAGACTGTGTTGTCAGTAGGAGAGCGGCTCCCTTGGAGAAGTCATATGCACGTTTGACTTTTTTTACCGGACTTTAGATTTTTAGTGTTCCATATGGTTTATTTGAATTATCAAATTTTTAGATAGGTCAAATTATGAGAGATTAGAAAGTTAGCATTTCGCTAAAATTATCGAAATCGTGATTTTCTTCTTCGATGGGAGAGTTGATTTTTTTGTAAGAGATATGATTTTTTTGATATTTTTATTGGATTCAAATGGGGGGTACTTCCTTATTTACATGTAATATCTTAAGTAAATGAAATTATTTCATTTACTTAAATGATATTCAGGTAAATAAGATGTTACCTGGAATCGGGCTGGACTCAGCCCTGAAAATCGACCCGAATCTACTGTCTAAGTGGGATATTGCGGACCCCTAAAGGGTCTAGGCGCGGCCAAGCGCCCTTGGCGTGCGCCTTGGCCGCCTTAGCAGCGCCTTGGGGCGCCTTTTCTCTTCTTAGAAAGGCGAGGTGTTTTAAGGCGGCTGAGGAAGCGCCTTGGCGCTTAAGCGGCGCCTAGGCGTCCGCCTTGACAACTATGGTGTCAGCAGGAAACACAGAGGAATGAGCCTTCTGACAGAAACACTCCTTGGTCTAAAACACTTTCTTCTATGCTTGCAGACCTCGAAGACCACCAAGTGGCTGACAGACAGAAGAAGAAGATTAGAAAGATCAGCAATGACTAGAAGAGTTCCAACGGATCTCTTCAACAGATCTGTTCAAAGCTGCTCCATATAAAAGATGAAGCAAGGATGAAGAATAAGATAGAGCTTTCCTGAAAATCTTTGAAAGAGTGTACATATTGTGAGAAGCCTCAACGCCACATACACTCAAAGAAAGAGAGAAAGAGCTCGAGCCATATTCAAGAGAAGCTTTCAGAGCAAAAGTCTTGAAAGCATTCAAGTCTTCCTCTCTTCACTCTCTCTGTATGCTCACTGTAAATTTTAGGGAGAGTCCTTTGCTGAGAGTTTCTGAGATAGAGTCCATCCTTGTAAAACTCTCAGCATGTTCTTTCTTTTCCAAGAAAGATTTTTGTCCAGCTCTAGGACTGTAAACAGTGAGTCTCTTCTTGTGTGAAGAGAAGGCCAGTCAGGTTGCTGGTGGTTTCTTGCCAACTGAGGGACTGTACTCAATGTAGAACCTAGTTGGGGGTTTAAGTCTAGCAGAACTGCACTGGAGTTTGTTCCAGGAGGTTAGCTTCTTGACCTGTAATAGAAGTGAGTCTCCTTCCTACTCGGAAAGGAAGAGGACCAACAAGGAGCCGGGGGTTTGTATATCATTGGGGGGATTGTACCCCGGTTAGTGAAATCCCAAGATTTGCTTGGGGACTGGACGTAGGTCTTCCTTCTGTGAAGTACCGAACCAGGATAAAACTCCTTGTGTTTCTTGTGTGATTGTCTATATTTGCTTCCGCACTGCTACTCTCTATCACACTATCACATTCAATAACCAAAGTTTTAAGTGGTATTTTCTATGTTTAAGTTTCTATTTTTTACAGAGAATCTATCCCCCCCCCTCTAGATAGCGTGCTGCCAACCGTCCTTAGTGGGCCAACAAGTGGTATCAGAGAAGGTCTCTGATTATTCAAGAAGATCCAACGATCTTAGAGCAAGATCCATGGAAGCCCAGGGGATTGCTGAAGGCCAATCATTCACTAGACCTCCATTCTTCGATGGAGAGGATTACCAACACTAGAAGATGAGAATGGAATGCTTGATTCGAGGTACAAACTTTGATCTGTGGCAGGTAATAGAGGTAGGTGATTTTGTTATTGTTCCTGCTGAAGGTACTACTGCTATTACAGCAGCAAATAAAAGTAAATTGTCTCTAAACTTTAAAGCAAAGAACTATTTATGTTGTGTCTTATCCAAGAGAGAATTCAGTAGAGTATCTGCATATAAATCTGCAAAAGAAATATGGGATAACTGCAGGTAACATATGAAGGAACATATAAAGTAAAACAAACTAGAATAGATATTCTTGTTTCACAATATGAGCAATTTAAAATGCTTCCAAATGAAAATATTACTCAAATGTATAATAGATTTTCAAGTATAGTAGTTGGTCTAAGTTCTCTTGGTAAAAATCTTTCTGATGAAGAAACTGTCAGAAAAGTACTTAGGTTTTTAACTCATTCATGGACCCTTAAAGTCACTACTATTGAAGAAGTCCATGATCTAACCAAAATTTCCATTGATAAATTAATTGGTTCTCTTATGGCACATGAAATCAATATGGAGAGACTATCTGAAGGGTCATCCAAAAAGAAATTTACTAATGCTCTTAAAGTTACAGTTGCTCCTTCCACCACTTCTTCTTCTAGTTCAAAAAATACAGGTTCTGAAGACAGTGATGTAGATGATGTTCTATCCAAACTTCAGAAGATTCTTAAGAAGAAGAAAAATGGATCAAGAAGGATCCAAAAGAAAGAGAAAAAGGAGAAAGAACCAGTCTGCTATGAATGTAGAAAACCTAGACATCTAAGACCAGACTGTCTAAAACTCAAGAAGACTGGTCAACCAGAAAAGTCCAAAAAGAAGCACAAGAAATTCAAAAGAAAAGCCATGGCTGCTGCTTGGGATAATAAAGATGTCACCACTTTAAATTCATCTAGCTCTGAATTAGAGAAAGAACAGGAAAGTCTAGCCCTCATGGTAGGACTAGATGAGGTACATTCTGACCCATCTTTTGATTCATGCACTGATTCAGGGTCAGAGTTTGAAGACTTAGAAGAAGTTTTTAATGAACTTTATGAAAAACATAAAGGTGTCGTAAAAGAATTAAAGAATCTGAAAAATAATCTTACTTGCTTAGAAAACACTAACTCTGATCTTAAATTAGAAATGGAACAATTGGAAACACAATTGAAGGAAAGTAAAGATAATAATCATCTTTTAAATGAAAACTTAAAAAGAAAAAAACAATGAAAAATTAGAGCTAGAAGAAAAATTAAAAACTCTAACTGAAGAAAATCTTTATTTAAAAGAATCATTTAGGAAGTTACTAAAGGGAAAACATCTCTAGCTTTATGCTTAAAAGGATCAAAATCTAGAAACAATAAACAAGGTCTTGGATACAAACCTCCTAAAAAATGAAAACAAGTCACAATTCCTGAAAAATATCCATTGCTAAAATTTGTAAAAGAAACCAAGATGCCTCAGAAAAAGGCCCATGTAATGAACAAGTTCTATCAAAATAAAAGGTTTCTAAAAATTGTGTTTAAACAGACATCACAAAGACAATAAGAATGCAAAACAAATTATATTCATTGTTGTTCTCATTGCAATAAATTAGGACACACAGTAAACACCTGCACAACCTGGCACTTAGTATAATTTCGAAAGGATATTTTATATATTAAACCATCGAGACCCAAAAAGATTTGGGTACCTACTTTCGAATAAGTTGTTTGCAAAAAAGCCTAGGAGCATCAGGAATAAAGGATGCTCAAGGCATTGGTGACTGTCAGCTCTTCATCCAACTCATATCTGAAGAGGGAGTAGTCACAAATTTGCTTTTAAATTTATAGTACAACTAACAACTGTTTGCAAGTCTCATTCAGGTGGAGCCTCTCATTCAGGGGGAGCACATACTAAGGGGGAGTTACTCATTAATGTCAAACTCTGTTGAACCCATCTCACACAACATACTGGTAAGAAGTATTCACAAAAAGGGGAATGCAATGGTAAGATCGTGCCTTTTTGATTAGTGACAAAAAGGGGGAGAGTATGCAT
Organism: Colocasia esculenta; assembly: GCA_014218235.1. Classification (NCBI taxonomy): domain Eukaryota; kingdom Viridiplantae; phylum Streptophyta; class Magnoliopsida; order Alismatales; family Araceae; genus Colocasia; species Colocasia esculenta. The sequence goes on from CM024757.1 coordinate 146,617,440, forward strand.
AATCTGTGAATTTTCTGTATTTTCTATGTTTTAAGTATTTTTGTCAGAAAATTCTCATAAGTTTTGTTATCACCAAAAAGAGGGAGATTGTTGAACCACTCCTATATTTTACCCTTATATTTTGGTGATAACAAAACTCATGATTAATTAAATATTATTGAATTAGTTAATATCGTGTTTTCCTAATAAATATAAATTTATGACACTATCGCTTTGTAATTTGCATTGAAAAGGCAAATCGATGGTTGTTCAATACACATCGATTACTGACTAAGTGCCACAACGATTTCCATACAAATACATCGATTATGGTTCATCTCATGTAAACATTGACTCTGTTGAACACCAATTTCATTAGAACATCGATTTTGTTCAACATCGATTTCACTTAAACATCGACTCTGTTGAACACCGATTTCATTAGAACATCGATTTTGCTTAAATATCGACTTCATTGGAACATCGACTTTAGTTAAGCATCGATTTCACTAAAACATCGACTCCATGTAAACATCGACTTCACTTAAACATCGATTCACTCTCAACATGAATTATGTTTACATCGACTCTCTTTGTACATCGATTATGTTTAACATCGACTTCAACCATCGATTTTGATTAAACATCGACTCCATTAAAACATCGACTTCGAAACATGGATTACTTTGAAACAACGATTACAGTGGAACATCGATTGTCTTTCACATCGACTTTGTTTCACTTAAACATCGATTTCCTCTGTATTTCAAGCATTTCAAATTGTCTTTGGCGCCTAATGAAAACTCAAATATATTTCATATGTGTAACCTACTATCTCTTTGACAGAAAATCTTTTTGCTTATCTCATAGGATATCTTCATTCCTGTCAGACAAAAAGAGCGTACCTACCACTTCTGGGAGTCAGCAGGAAACACAGAGGTATGAGCCTTCTGACAGAAACACTCCTTGGTCTAAAACACTTTCTTCTATGCTTGCAGACCTAGTAGACCACCAAGTGGCTGACAGACAGAAGAAGAAGATTAGAAAGATCAGCAATGACTAGAAGAGTTCCAATGGATCTCTTCAACGGATCTGTTCAAAACTGCTCCATATAAAAGATGAAGCAAGGCTAAAGAACAAGATAGAGATTTCCTAAAAATTTGAAAGAGTGTACATCCTGTGAGAAGCCTCAACGCCACATACACTCAAAGAAAGAGAGAAAGAACTCGAGCCATATTCAAGAGAAGCTTTCAGAGCAGCAGTCTTCAAAGCATTCAAGCCTTCCTTTCTTCACTCTCTCTGTGTGCTCACTGTAAATCTTAGGGAGAGTCCTTTGCTGAGAGTTTCTGAGATAGAGTCCATCCTTGTAAAACTGTAACGGCCCTGGATGTCTATACCCAATAAGGGGCCATATCCAGATCCGTCTCCTGCGAACGGACCGAAGTCTCGCAAGGGATAGCTCGTACACGTGTCCAGGGAGAATATAAAAGACAAACCACAACAGTAAGAGAGACAAGAAAGGATATGTGCTCATACCTGCATATAGAATTTACAACTGTCCCATTACATTATTACATGCCCAAATTAAAAAGAGTACAACTACCTGGGGCATACCCCGAGGGAGCACAAGCTCGCACAACTCTACTAACACTACTGCTGGTGGTACAAGTCTGGCACGACACCTCCTCAAACCACACCAACGGTAAACCCTGAAAAGGACTATAAGGGAGTGAGCCTCAACAAGTCACTGGCTCAGTAGGGAACCACCTAAAACAACACACAACACAGGAGAACCTCAACCCCAACGGGTCTCACTGGCAACACCAAAAGCCAAACCATTTCATGCTCACCACAAAGCATAGATAACAATACTAAACATAATTAACTCAGTTGATGCAAGACTCGGAAAGACAAAGAGACAACAGCACCATTAGTCCACTCAATAACTAAAAAGCCTAGGCCACAAGCCTCACAGGTACACCATCTCATCAACTGGTCGCCTAAGCTGTAAGCCACACAGGCAAAGCATTGCCTAAACTACTAGCTTCACTGGCAAGCCTCTAAACACATATGGGTGTCAGGATTGCTAACCAAGAGTTAATCCTTTATACCCCTAAATCACAATGTATCGAATATCATATCTAAATAATAGGACTGGCTACCACGTTGCCAATCCATCACATACTAAACCATATTCGGAAACTTACCCAAGAAAGGGTAAAACACAACAAGTGGAAGATCTCACTACACGACCCCCACAGAGCACAGCTCCACCTCAACACCTGAAAAGACTAGTACACAAGGTACCACGAGAAACCAACACCCACAAAGGGTACTGGTACCCACCACCACGAGGTATCACCACTGAAACACAAACACAATTGTGCCACCACTAGGGCACGCCACAACTAGTGAGTCACTGCTCACCAACCTCAACAACAACTATGCCAACACCATGGCACACAACAACCGGTGAAACCACAACTAACACACGCTACAATTGATAGCAAAGCACGAGCCGGAAAGCACGACGCTACCACATGGGACAGACTACTAGTTCATGACACCAGTATCCAACCCGGACAACACAACACAAGAACAACCTCTCAGTCTCGCAGTCACGGACGAAAGGTCCAACTGCAGCTCCACAACACAAGTAAAGCCAAGGAACTGTGGAGACCAACCAAACCACCACAACCTACAGGTCACACACCCTGCAGGCCCATGCCTAACACCTTTAGAGACTCTGGCCCGAGCTCTCTAAAGTGAGGCACTGGTAAACATGACTAGCTAGGGACCAGTACGTCTACTGGTGTCCGAAACCTCCAGCTACGAGCGCGCTACAAGTGACTAAACACAAACTCTCTCTCAAGTCACTGTCCCACTGCCGTCTTTCCCTCAGCCAGACGACAACTCTCCCCGAGAGTGAGGGTGTCCAGGAAGACGACAAGACCTCAACGGTACCACTGCACCGGGACAAACCCCGAGCACACTCACGTGCCTGGCTCTCCTAGGAACCTGGCGTACCCAACTGAAGAAGCATTCCGGAATAGGCGCCGGACCACCAAACTCAGCAAAGCACAAACCACGGCATATATATACTTATATAATCTTTATTACAAACCATAGTACAAACGTAAGGACTAGCTTGACCTGGTCAAACCATGACTCACAAGCTATCCTACACAAGCATGCACATATATCTCGATAGTCAACTACAATTGGCTTATCATTGGTCACCATGTGACCTCTAAACCATCTCACACTAAAACATACTAACACATACGTATATCACAACAATACACGTAACCTTGCCTGTCATTGGTCACGCTGTGACCTCTATGGCAATACACATTACTTAACACGTATATCATTGCAATACTCCTTAAAAGACAACCATAGACTTGGGCTAGGTTCATATCCGACCTTCATTGCCCCATCACCTCATACTAGCTATACCAGCTATCCTACAATAATCACAATATTGATCACTAACCATGCATACTCAAGCATGACACTCATATCATAAAAACACCACAGGGTCATGGCTAGGCTCACACAGGAACCTCACAGCCCAACCACTACGACAACCGGTGCATGTGCCATGCACACACACACAAAACACTACCACAACGGAGAATGTGCCATGCACATTCTCAAACTAAGTAAACAGTCCACTAACCACGTGGGCAACACATTCACAGAGCACTACGGGTGCCAATGCATCTCTTACCAAAGCCATACATATAAATGACAATAATCGAATATCCAAAGCACTAAAAACAAGCCAAGCAGAACACTCGGCTGCGATCGCCACAGAGGCCAGGACCGCCTTCTGATCGCGACGCTACGATATGGCGCGACAAGAAACCCTGTTGCGACAGAGCGGCCTACCGCGACCTGGTCGCGACAGCAGAAACCACCGCCTTCTCAGGTAAAAACCTAATCCGAGAACCATCTCCAGATCTCCATGCAAACCACATTAATTTCCGATTTTCATGTTTTAATGAATAACCTAGCATGATATCTATTGTTCATAAAGCATGAAACCTATCGATTATGCATCACATGCCATCCACACAACAAATCAAGGTAGAACTCCCTACCTTCACGAAGAACACGGAAACCGGCTACGGCACGACGTCTCCCCCGCTCCATGCAACGTCCTCACGTCGAGAGCGCGACGAGAACACCACTGAAACACCAAATCGCCCCGAACAGCCACAGCAACTCCTCCCCTGGGTCGAGCAGAGCCTCCCCTGCTCTGTTCGGCCAAACCCTTTTTAAAAATCGAACAACGGTTACTAACGCGACACACCTAATCGATGCGACCTGATCGTGACAGCTTCAGGCGTCGCGTTAACACTCCAGACGTCAGCAACTCCACTCCATGCGCGACACGCGGCGCACATGCAGACCTCGACACCAAATAGCGGCAACCTGAACACGACCCCCACAACCAACGCTTTTAGAACGCGGCCTACACCACCGTCGCGTTCACACTCAGTGAACTAACGAGCACTACAGACCTAACCTGCCAGCCCACTAAGCTCCACACAACGCGCGGAAACCTCGACCAAGGCCCAATGACCCCACAATGGCCATGAGCACCACACCAAAACCAATAAACACAGATCCGAACTACCACTAATCCACGTTCCGCGAAGATCCGAAAACGCGCTACGTTACAAAAACTCTCAGCCTGTTTTTTCTTTTCTAAGAAAGATTTCTGTCCAGCTGTAGGACTGTATACAGTGAGTCTCTTCCTATGTGAAGAGAAGGCCAGTAAGGTTGCTGACGGTTTCTGGCCAACTGAGGGACTATACTCAGTGTAGAACCTAGCTGGGGGTTTAAGTCTAGCAGAATCGCACTGGGGTTTATTCTAGGAGGTTAGCTTCTTGACCTGTAATAGAAGTGAGTCTCCTTCCTACTCGCAAAGGAAGAGGACCAGTGTGGAGCTGGGGGTTTATATATCCTTGGGGGGATTGTACCCGGTCAGTGAAATCCCAAGATTTGCTTGGGGATTGGACGTAGGTCTTCCTTCTGTGAAGTACCGAACTAGGATAAAACTCCTTGTGTTTCTTGTGTGATTGTCTATATTTGCTTCCGCATTGCTACTCTCTATCACACTATCACATTCACTAACCAAAGTTTTAAGTGATATTTTATGTGTTTAAGTTTCTATTTTTTACAGAGAATCTATTCACCCCCCCTCTAGATAGTGTGCTGCCAACCGTACTTAGTGGGCCAATAGACCCTAATATATCCTGTTGAAAGCATGATAAACTAAATTGTTCTTTATGGTTTGTTCTCCTACAAGTCTAGTTTTTTGCCATCCAAGTATCACAGAGTTTCTTGCCATCAAAGTATATATCATGAATTTTGCCCTTTATGCACTATTCATGTCACCTTGGAAGGCAACTCGCAATCCAAGGAGGATTGGGTTCCTATTCAGGCTCAAATAGAGACCCCCATGTTGCGACGCATCAACATGTCACAACTTGTTCCAGGTCGCGACCATTAACTTGTCACATTCTTAACGTGACTGGAACTCTGTCGCCTTCTGACTATTTATTCTGAGAAGTCCTGTCTCGTTCTTTATACGATAGACATTCTCTGTGCACCCTGGCGCAACCAAAACAAGGGTATGTCGCATTCTCATATTCTATGCAAAAAACCCTATTTTTCTCAAAATATTTGTCATAAATAGTAAGATAATAATATTTACCTCTTGATGACAACTGTTAATGATTAGTAATAAAGTCTTAAAACAACTTAATCAAGTTAAGCATGTCTTTTAATGCTAATTATCTTGTTTTTGAAATTCTCTTTCTTGCGTCGTTGTTTTGCACCATCGTTTAGAGATTGTTGCCTTGTGTGACGTGTTTTCACCGTGTTGTAGCTAGGAACACCCCTCCATGATTGATGGACTCTCCGTCGGATATTCCTCCTATTGGAGTAGAGCGTCTTCATGTGAGACCTTCGTAAATCTCCGTTGGCCTTGGATTCCCACAAAGTCGCTGAGCCGGTGGTACCATGAAAACCCTTGAAACCTTTTTTATCATGTCAGAGAACTATATAGTATGTGTAAACCAGATGTGCATCGATTGTTCTTGCTATTACACATCTTTTCTAAACCCAGTACCGCCAATACGCATATGTGCCAGGCGGGAGTTATTTCTCGTGGTTTGTTAAACTAGAACCTAGATTGGTTCTTGGATTACAAGTTCTCATCTCATTCTCTTGATGAAATCTCATCTTACTCTATAACACTCTCGTGGCCAATAAAGGATTGTTCAGACAAAATCATGTGGATCTTTAGATTTGTTGGACTAAAGATGCTAGGCATTAATGAGTCCCGATCAGGTCATGGGAGGAGCATCTGAATATTGTGTGCCTGTAAGGGTTGTTTAACCATGGTGCTGGCATTGCACTAAAATCGTGTTAAATTGGTCTATGACAATCAAATCATGTACTTGTGTATTGTGCTTGTTGTATCATGATCGTGACATGGCCAAATCATGTACTTGTTATTCGTGATATACTCTTACCTGTGTGTCATGCTAGACTCATGATTATCCTATCGTGATAATTGCCAATTACTCTTACTTTTTACTTTTTACTGCTACTTGAACTCATGTTATCATGATCAAGCCTTTAGATATCCTGCCTGCTTTTAAAATGTTAACTCATGTAAAGTCTACTCGATTCAAGAGATTTAAGTCCTACTGAGTGTTTGCTCACATAGTTTCTACATCTATTTTAGGTAATGAGGAATACAATGAGATGCATGGGGATGTGCAAGAGTGATCGAGTGTCCCAGTTATCTATAGTGTCAGAGTGGTCAACCAAGTCAAGACTATCTAGTTACCATTATAGTTTAATTTCCCTTTTTGCTATGTACTTGTCTTAATGGGACCTATGTTTTGGCCAGAATAGTGAATGCATTGAACCTTTGGATAATGGAATGAATGGAAAAAAAGTTTGATTTACTGATTATATTGTCTTGTGCTCATTTCATGGTCTGGTTTATGTTTAGATTACGTATCTAATGTGCATGCTCATACCGCTATTAACTACTCATCTCAATATTCTGTGTCGGGGTGTGATATAATACCTGGTACTGTTCTATGCTCTTCAAAATTGCAACAATAATTTTCAAGAATTTAAAATCCTCACTTTCGGCACTCTCTAAAATTATCTAGTTCCTAAAACTAGAATACTTAAACAAGCAAACTTGCCAAAGTCATAAGTTTCTAAAACTCACAATTACCATAAAAATAGACTTAACAAACATAAATTTATCTTTTTGGATAAAATCGAGGACACTTGAAATTTTAATCCAATTAAAACTACTACCCGAAAATTACACTTTAGGGTAGTCTGTATCTTTCCTTACATAAGAAGAGGAAAAGCCCAGCTTGGAAAGGATTTCTGTCGCTAGTCACCAACTAAGGCACTCCAAGTTCGTCCTAGCATCTCCTTCTCTCTGAATCCTATTGACCCTAGTCTAAGTTTTTATTAAGTAAAATAATGTGAGATATTATCTCTCATGATATTATGAGTGGATAACCTTTTACTGACACACAATTACCTTCTAAGGTTGGCTACCAACCCTAATAACCGACTATGCTAGATCTATATGACCTAGACATATAAGTTCAGTATCAAAGGAAGGAGTACTCAAACAAGATATCTTTGGTGTCTTAAGTCAAAGGACCAAGAATATAGTATTATATAAGTGGATCATTTAGTAAACTCATTCTCTAATGAGCACCTGCATTATATCCTTAGTATCCCCACACAAGTAGTTATGAAATCAACTGTCTCCATTATATTAATAGGTATAGCCCACTAGTTTATCTAGTTATCTTGATGACCTTGTCAAGTAACCTATGACTAGGAATCTTTAGGACTTGTGTTGAAGGAGGATAGATTTCATTATCATGATCTCATCATGATCTTCATCCTCATTGCACAGACCTATGGACATCACAGTATATATCACTTCACCATGTAAATAATATAAAGTGATAAAATGCCATTAATATATAACCAAAAGAGATTTGTACATGATTACAAGTGCCATCACATACATGTGATTTGGTTTGCAGGACACTTATAACTAGCAAGAAGGATGTTCTCTCTTTCTTTACTGACTTAGTTGATTGTTGCGATAAGGTAATCGATTACTTCAGTGTAGTCCCAACTGTTCTCCTTACTGATTTAGTTGACTACTTAGATAGAATATGAGAATATGGTTGATTACATCAGTTGGTTTCCTACTATTGAGGACTTAGAATTTTCCTTGGTCCTTACACGATGATATGCTTGTTGATTTTCATGAGTCATATAAGCAATACCATAATTGTTTAGATGTTAAGAAAATATTGATCTTCAACATAGAATATAGTAGTAGGAAAATCATGAGAATGGTATTTTCTAAGCAATTTGACTTTTATGTTGATTTTTCAAAATAGAAAATATTGTTTAGAAAACATAAATATACATGGTAATGAATAGCTTGTAGTGTATAATTATCTTTCTGGGTTATCGTGCTCTATTGTAAAACATTTACGCATGCATGCCAAGTAATGAAATACCATAGACATCAATAAACATAATGGTGATATGATAAGATATGTCTTTGCAGACTCCCCTTGACTAGATAACTAAATGTTTTGTTGATCATGCTCTCCCTAAATTAGATAGTTAATGGGTGTGTTTATGAGAATGAAGCAGAGTTCTATTTTTCAGCAGATTAAAGATGTAACAGCTTAATTTTGAGATGTCAGAAACTTACCACTAAATGTTTTGTTAAATGGCATAAAGCTCATATTATGAGAGATGATGTATAATAATATTCATGCATGATTGTCTTATATATATATATATATATATATATAATATGCTTACATCTCGATAGTCCGTATGAGGCATAACCTAGCTTGGGGAGAGATGTGCCTTTTTATGGTTAAAAAAACCTTATCTAGAGACAGATAAAAGAGTGCACCTGTTACGCCCCCGATTTTAGTAGGGGGATAAATCGAGAGACGAGACAAGTAAGCATTCAGAAGTTATAGACAAATGACTAATACAAGTAAAACCCACAATTCAATAATCAAAATCTCTTCCTTTACTCATCATAAACGAATATTATAATGCCCAATGTCCAAATAAAAAGAACAACTCTCTACTACTAATTCATCTATCTCTCAAAAGAAAAGTAAAACTTGCAATAATGACCATCATCGCATTAACTAACTAGAATTTATAATGACTCTCTAAGTCTACGCACTCGGTGCACAAGTCCCATCCTTAAGCTTTATTCCTTTCAACTTCACTACCTGAAAATGTTAGTGAAAGTACGTATGAGTGCACTCACCCAATAGAATTTATATCTCGATGTGCAGATAATGATATAAGTGATTAATGTAGTAACAAGCAGAATTTCTATAACGATGGGATAACTGTTGCCCAGATAGCAAGCCCAGAGGGGGGGTGAATGGATTGCTTAAAAAGTCTTTTAGTAGAAATTCCTGTAATAAAACAAACTAGATAAGAAACACTAAGATTGACATTTTGGGTTAGTGTTAATCAACCAAACAAGCAAGCACCAAGACAACATGAAGTTTTATCCTGGTTCGGACCTCCTATCCCAAGGACTCCTACGTCCAGTCCCCAAGTAACAACTTGGGTTTCCACTAAACAAGGGTACAGTCCCCCTTATGGACACTTACACATCCAGCAACAGCTGCCTTCTCTTCTCTACCAAAGAGGAATTACACCACCTGATTCAACAGTCTTCTCTTCACACCCGGAGAGGAATGCCCACAAAGATTTTGTTGAAAGAGGAGGGCCCCAAGACCAAGCTTATAGACAATGCTTGATCTGAGGCGAAGTCTGAGAGACACTAGATAATCTTGAATGAACTCTCTCTCTCAGACCTACACTAGCTCTCAAAAGGAATGGAATGAGATCTCTGAGAGCTAAGAGCTTTTGAAGGTTGGAATGAGCAAGCTGGCTCTTCAAGCGACTGAGATGTGCCACTTCTCTGAAGGTTCAAAAAGTTGTTTTTGTAGGAGTCGCCAGTCTTCTATTTTCTTCTGCAAAATATTTTGACCATTGTAGTATCCGTTGAAATGTTCGTTGTCTCACCGCTTCATGCACGTTAGAGAGACTGGTCCGAAGCAAGGAGTAGGTGAGCGTGCAGCCATTAATGCTTGGATTGACACTTACACCTTCAAGGAAGGATTGTCTGAATCTTCTATCCTTTTTGTCAGGTTGACAACTTCATCTTTGACGTGCGTTTATACAAAAATCCTGCATACAATAAATGTTGACACCTAGACAACTTTTCTTTATCTAAATTGTCAGTCAACATTAGTGGTCATGCAGTATGAAGATACACCAAAAAGGAATGTTATTCTGTCATCACATAAAACAAGATTTTATGTGACAAGTGAAGTAAGCAAGGATATCGTGTGGAAATATTGTAGTAACATAATAAATGATCAAGATCTTAGGATACCATAAGATGCACGGGAAGGCTTTTTGAAATCCATAGAGGTTCGAGCATATGTATATTTAAGTATTATAAGGAATGAAAATAAGAAGATAAAGCAAGACTGTTCAAGAGCTATATAAATTTATTTGAAAGTAAAGAACATTCTATATAGAAATGATATTGATATCAAATTGATGATATAATCATGTGAGAATGTAATCTATGTTGAAACCAAGTCGATGTGAACATAATCCATGTATTAATATAATGAAATTGATGTTCTAAACATATGTGTAAGGTCATTCTGGGGTTCTCCTCCAAAAGGTGGGCTGCTGCTCAGAAAATTGTCCAAGACAACACGAGATGGGTACATGGGAATGGTCAATCCATTGATATATTAACTGACATTTGGCTGGGAGATAGACCTCTTGCTGATACTCTCCACCCTCCTTATGAAGGGAATAGTGTGACTGTTCAGGAAGTTATAGATAATGTTCATCATCCTATCCAATCCCTTCTTCCTCCTACTACTCTCCACGGGGTTTCTCTCAACGAGGATACCGATAAATGTGTTTGGGGGCCTTCTCAGGATGGTCAATTTTCTATCAAATCTGCCTACAACTTGGTTCGACATGTTGGTGTTCCAAGGTCTCCACTCAAAAAAATCTGGCATAACTGCTTTTATAGAAGAGGTTCTATATTTTGTTGGAAGATCATCAACAGGGCTGTTCCTGTTGACCAAAGAATTGTTGAATCTGGTATCCAAATGGCTTCTTGCTACTCCTATTGCACTTCACCTAAAACTGAAGATATGGACCATCTGTTCATTAATGGTGATCTTGCTATCTCCCTGTGGAACTGGTTCCTCCCACGTACCAATTCTAAGTCCATCTTCACAGTCACATTACGGTAAGGATATGGAGCTTTCACACAGTTACAAATATAAATAATCCATTTGGCTTTGTCTCCTTGCATTGCCTTCTTATTATGCTTTGGAAATCTGGAAGGGAAGATGTGGCGTTAGATTTGATTCTAAAAAGCTTTCTGTTGGGACTGTCATAAACAACATCAAAGCAATAGTCCCCCACTCTCTTGCAAATCAGATTTTCAAAGTCGCTCCATCATATGAAGACTAACTATTTCTCCCATTGGTATGGTTTCTATCCGAAAGCATCTAGTAAGCAATTAAAACTCATCTGGTGGATCCCTCCTACTCTGCACTATTGTTTGAGTGTGGATGGCACTAGCAAAGGAAATTCGGGTGACAGTGGTGGAGGAGGTTGCATCCGGGACAGACATGGAACTGTTTTGGTGGCCTTTGCTCATTTCTATGGCCATGGATATAGCATGACCGCTGAAATCAGAGCTCTTGCAGATGGTCTTCGCCTTGCAGACTACCTTGTTTTCAGATTTCAATTGTCCACTCAGATTCCATGGCGTTGGTTAATTCTTTTAAAGAGGGGAAGTGTTCTTCTTGGCATGCTATAGATGGTGGCGTACTGCTGAGGTTCTGATTCAAAGGAAGAACTATTTGCTTCATCATGTCTACCGAGAATCTATCAGTGGCAGACTCCTTAGCAAACTATGGTGCTTCATCTAAGGTTAACCGGGTGTTTTGGGGATCAGGTTGTGCCCCTCATGTGTAAAGGTCCCATCCTTCTAGACAAAACAGTTCTATATCATATTAGACTCCTGTAAGGACCGGGGGGTCCTCTTGTATTTTCTTCCTGCAATTATTATATATTTTCCGGCCCAGGTACCTCGCTGGTGGAGTGGGTCCATTCTCCCCCCCTGGGGGATGGTGCACTCTCCCAATGTTAGCACCTGAGGACTGATTTTAATTAAAAAAAAAAAAGATGTTCTGTACAAAGTCGTTACTTAACAGAAATAAAAGAGTAGATGAAATCGTTGTTTCATAGAAGGTCGTTGTAGAGATGAAATCGTTGTAGCAACTGAATCGTTGTTTGAGAGAAACAGAATCGTTGCAGCGACCAAATTGTTGTTTAATGATGAAATCGTTGTTTCAATGATGAAATCATTATTTAAGTGAAATCTATCATGAATTGTGTGTTTAAGTAAAAGTGAATCGTTGTCTTGAGCAAATCGTTGTTGTTGCGCTCAATTCGTTCTTTAAGTGAAAGCAAATTGTTGTTTAAGTAAAAGCGAATCGTTGTTTTGAACAAATCATTGTTGTTGCGCTCAAATCGTTCTTTAAGTGAAAGCAAATCGTTGTTTCGATCAAATCATTCTTTAAGTGAAAGCAAATCGTTGTTTCGATCAAATCGTTGTTTAAGTGAAAGCAAATTGTTGTTTCGATCAAATCGTTCTTTAAGTGAAAGCAAATCGTTGTTTCGATCAAATCGTTCTTTAAGTGAAAGCAAATCGTTGTTTCGATCAAATCGTTGTTTAAGTGAAAGCAAATCGTTGTTTTGATCAAATCATTCTTTAAGTGAAAGCAAATTGTTGTTTCGATCAAATCGTTGTTTAAGTGACTTACATAATCGTTATGGCGATCGAATCGTTGTTTCTATAAAGGAAATCGTTGTGTACTTAGACAAAACATATGCATTTGAACTTACAGCAGTGTGTGAGGATAACTTACAGATTTGCTTGATTTATTTTCTGTGGATAATCTTTAGAAACATTTGTTAGAAAGCATTTTACAAGGTTTTATTAATCATTAAAAATTACATATATAACTCATGATAAATTTTATATGGAGATGGACTGATCATCAATCTCCCCCTTTTTGGTGATGACAAAACATAGAAAGTTGCATATATAGAAAGAATTGAAATTTTCTTAATTTAAAATTTTAGGGTATGTCTTTCAGATACTTTCTCCCCCTTTTTGTCATTAAGCAAAAAGAATTAGATAAACAGAAAAGAGAATGGAGATAGACAAAGATAAATGGGAGCCAAAAGTATCATATTTGATTACTTAATGGGGATCAAAAATGTAGAAGGCAAGAGACAAAAGATAGGCATGATGAGTAATGATTGGCCAAGCTTGGAGTTCCTGCTCTTCAAAGTAATTCTTAAATGCACCCCAAGAAATATTGTAGGAAGGCCCCATGTCTGGAAGAAGTCTTTGGATGTGAAGCTGCCTCTGAGCATCAATGAAATTTGCATATTCATCCTTGCCAAAGGAGGATCTGTATAAGCTAGTAGTTCCAAAACTAGCATGCTGCAGGAATCTGTCGATGGATATAGGGTAGAAAATCTTGTGCTGGTGCAGTTCCCTCTTCAGGGGTTCATAGACTTTGTACTTTTCAATCCAAATGGCAAAAGGATCTTGAACCAAATTGATTGAGTTGAGGTCCAAGAATTCATCAGCAGAAAGAGAAGGTTTGTCGGATCTGATCAGAGAAGAGTTCAAGGTGTCCAACTACTGAGCAGCTTGGTGATAGTGCTTCTCCCACTCAGATGGTGAGAGCCTTTCACACTCAGATAGGAGGGGAGCAGGGACTTCTGACTTGATAAAACCCCTGTTATACTCCCGGAATAGAAATCGGTGGAAGGCAAGAGGAGCTCCCTGTCGGACTATTATTTTGGCCATTACTCTAGCGAGTCTTTCAAAGGTAGAGGGACCCACAGCAGAGTCCATGAGTAAGGAATGAAGCTTGGGTAGGAAGACAACCTCTGGCAACTTTAGGGTAGCAAAGTCCACCTGAAGGGATTGTTGACAGGGTTTTCAGTCCTGAGCAGTGCAATGGCTCCTCTAACTGACCAAGCTGAATTTCTGGTAGTTTGTTGATAAACCGATAGTCTTGAAACATCTAGAAGTGCCGGATCAACTTGATTTCCCTCTGGATGAAAGGGACCCCAAGTATTCCTATGGTGGATAACAAACCACTCAGACAGAGTAAGTTGTGGTCTGAGGGGGAAACCTGTCAGATCTAGCAAGCACAATTCCTGTAGAGAGACTGATGGCCCCGAGCCCACTGGTCTTCAGCCTTAGATTCAGCTATGGAGAAGATTTTGGACTGATCTGATTTGGATATTGGAGAGAGAGGAAGAACAGTAGTAAGATGTTCGGTGAGAACAACAGCAAAGGTACACTTTTGTAAGAATTCACAATAGAGGGATCTCCTTCTATTTTCAACAGAAAGAGAAAACCAAAGAGGAGGGAATCGAGGTTCAGAAGAGAGAGTAAGTTTTTTAGAGACTTTCCTCATTTTGGGGGCAGGACTGGAAGAACTAGTCCTGTGAACATGGGAGGACACAGACAGGACTGAGCGAAGAATTGCTTCTTCAAACTCATCTTTAATGTCCTGTATGATGTGTTGAACACGAGCACCCTCCGGAATGATGGTTATGAAGGAGGGAGGAGTGGGTGGATGAAGAGAAGAGAAAGAAGTAGGAGGAGGAGGAGGTGCAGATGGTCGAGCAGTTGATGGTCTAACAGATGAGGGACCAGCTGAGGATGATGCTGGAGGATCCTCAAATGTGGAAGGAGGAGGAATAGCAGTAGAAGAAGTGGGTGAAGAGGAGGAGGTAGCAGAAAAAGGTGTAGGTGAGGAGATGTGTTTTGGAACAAGCTTCTTGGAAGGTTCAGGTGCTGGTGGGGCAGAGAAGGTTGTGGGTGGAGAAGAAGGAGCTGGAGTCTGAAGACTAGAAGGGACAGGAGGCTCTGGGGGCACAGCAGCAACTTCTACAGGTGCTTGAGATCCAGCTAGTTCTGCCACTGACCCCACTGGCCCTGATGGCCCAACACCAACAACTTCAGATTCATATGGCCCTGATGGCACTGGCTCCTCAACTGATTGCCTTGATGGCCTGACTTCCTCTTCAGAAGGCCCTGGTGGCCGGATAACCACTTTAGCAATTGGCCCTGATGACCCTGATTCCTCAACAACTAGCCCTGATGGCCCAACCTCTTTGATGGCCTCAGAAGGCCCAGATTCCTTTGGTACAGGTTGAGTGGGAGCAGGAGGGGCAGGAGAGGATAATTGCACCCTCACAAAGTCTGAAAAAAATTGTCATTAATTGCTTCATGCTGCCCAACTCACTTCTCATCTTCTGGAGCTCAACTTTAATTGCTCCAATCTCCTTGACTTCAGTGATCTGACTCAGAAAAATGGATTGAACTTCAGATTGCAGTGAGCATAGAATCTCCCCATGTACATTCAATCTATTGATGACAGACTTCATGTGCACATGAATTCTCTTCTTCTTTGATCAGTGGTGTGCCTTCCTGGTGAGTAGAGGAATTCTGGGGGCAACACCATTTTTCTTTCCACTTGAGCTGATAGTGGGCTCCACATCATCATCTGAACATCTTCAACAATTCCTTCCTAGAATGGATCTACAGGAGCACTAACAGAAGGCTCCCCCTGAATCTCTGGCTCCCCCTGAGCTGGAGCATCTTCCAACTGAACATCTACTGTGTGGCCTAGCGCCACAACTTCCGGAGTAACCTCGGCCAAACTGCCTTCTATACAAACATCTACAGCAGGAATATTGGGAGTGTCCTCCATGAGAGTTTCTTCCTGCTCCCCCTCAGCATGAGCAACAGTCTCTAATGTTTCTTCTATAATAGATGCAATGACTGTAGAGGGGGTCTCAATTTCAGAGGTTGCCCAATGGGCTCAATGTGCTCAGGAGCTATTTCCTCTATCCTTCTTGCAACTGCAGCAGGTTCATCAATTCTGACTACTGCTCTTCCTGTTGGACTACTGGAATTTCAGAAGCTTCCCAATGATTGCATCTCCTTTGC
Source organism: Colocasia esculenta (assembly GCA_014218235.1). Classification (NCBI taxonomy): domain Eukaryota; kingdom Viridiplantae; phylum Streptophyta; class Magnoliopsida; order Alismatales; family Araceae; genus Colocasia; species Colocasia esculenta. The sequence goes on from CM024757.1 coordinate 146,633,644, forward strand.
CACAGAGGTGTTAGTCTAAACGTTTCCCACTAGAGAGAAACCACTTTTCTTTAAATTCTGGACCGAATAGGCTGCCCATCTTCTCCATCACTTCTCCCTTCATCAATTCCATAGTGCTTGAAAATTCTTGTAAGCAAATGAGCATAGGGAAGGGATACTGCCAACTTGTTTTTCTTATCGCAGATCATCTCTGCAGCAAACTTCATTCTTTCAATAATTACCTGAGCCATGTTGATGCTTTGATTTTGGATGGCCCAGAACATCATGTCTGAATCTCCTTTTGAGCATGTAGAAAAAGTGGCGCTCCTTGGACCAAAATCTGATAAATTATAAAGTGAAGATTTTGTTGAATGCATTCAGTTGGTTGATGTCGATTTTTCCATCCTTCAATTGTACTCTGTTTCGATAATTCCTAGCCCCTTGGCATGAATGTCTACGGAGTCCACTGTATTGTGACCGACTGTAGATACTCCAAATAGCCTCTCCAACAGGTCATACGTGATATGAATGGATGTACCTTTTACTGTGGAGGAGAGGGACCCATCTTCTTCTGTCTTCAAACATGAGTAGAAGGCTTTGGCTAGGTCTGGATAGCCTGGTTTAGAAACAGTCACCATCTGTGTCCACTTCATCCTTTCAATGGCTTCCACAATACTGTGCATACCATACTTCTCTAAATCTTCAATGTCCACTGCCTTGTTTCCGCAAAGCTTGATCCTGACAGCCGCAAACCGTTCCTACTGCTCCGCCATAAGGAAGGCGACGCTGTAACCTCCTATGCTGTCGGAACTCCTAGAAGCGGCCATGGAATCGAACAGGGAAAGTTTCTGGAGGATTTTGGAGAAGAAAGGAACATAAGCCCTCAAGAAATTTGAGCGGGAATAGAGAGATTCTTAGAAACCTAAGAGAGAGGATTCTGGAGTTGATGAGGTTTTGCAAGCAAGCAAATTGAAGAGAAGAGAGAGAGAGAGAGAGAGAGAGAGAGAGAGAGAGAGAGAGAGAGAGAGAGAGAGAGAGAGAGAGAGATGAAATCGATGCAGCAAGGATTTCGGACTTAACGGTAGGACATAAAGTGGCTTTGAAACGCCAGAGCATTAAAAGCGGATAACGACAAAAGAGGAGATGATGACGTAAATAATAAAGAATTAATCTTGAAATGCCATAGCAAAATTTATGACGCAAGCAATAAAGAATTTACTTAAATTTTAGCGGGAAGGACAAGTATTATTCTAAAATTTATTATTTCAATTACGTACAGACATATCTTTTACAAATTACACATGCATAATTCCCTTCTTAGAGACGTAAATCTCTCTTCAGGTAAGGCTTTTGTAAAGATATCTGCTAACTGATTTAGAGTATCTATAAAGGAAATATTTATATTACCATTAGCTACATGATCTCTAATAAAATGATATCTGACCTCTATGTGTTTCATCCTGAGTGCTGAACTAGATTTTTCGTGAGATTTATTGCACTTGTGTTGTCACACAGCAACGGGATGGTCTTGATGTGCAGTCCATAGTCCTCAAGCTGTTGCTTTATCCATAAGAGTTGAGTGCAGTAGCTCCCAACAGCTATGTATTCAGCTTCAGCTGTTGATAGTGCTACTGAATTTTACTTCTTTGAAGACCATGAAATCAAGCATCCAACAAGAAATTGACAACCACATTGGTGTTTTTTCTATCTACTTTACATCCAGCATAGTCAGCATCAGAATATCCAACTAAACTAGTTTCACATGATTTAGGATACCATAGACCAATGTCATGAGTTTTAGCTAAATATCTAAAAATCTTTTTAACAGATATTAGATGGGATTCTTTAGGATCAGACTAATATCTAGCACACATACATACACTAAATAAGATATCTGGTCTACTAGCTGTCAAGTAAAGCAATGACCCTATTATACCTCTGTAAAGTTTTTGATCAACTTTCTTACCTTCCTTATCACTGTCTAACCTTGTGGATGTGCTCACTAGAGTGGACAGTGGTTTAGCATTGTTGAACCCGAATTTCTTCAACAATTCTTTGGTGTACTTTGCTTGACAAATATGTGTACCTTCTTGGCTTTGCTTGATTTATAATCCAATAAAATAGTTGAGCTCTCCCATCATGCTTATCTCAAATTCTCCCTGCATGAGCTTTTCAAAGTACTTGCACAAAGATTCATCAGTAGATCCAAGTATAATATCAACTACATAAATTTGCACAAGTAATATGTTCTTGGCTTTTGATTTAATAAACAGTGTGCTATCTACCTGACCTCTAATAAAGCCATGATTTAGTAAGAATGCACTAAGTCTTTCATACCATGCTCTAGGTGCTTGCTTTAAACCATGTAATACTTTATGCAATTTAAAAACATGGTTTGGAAAATCTAAATCATCAAAACCAGGAGGCTATTCTACATAGACTTCCTCCTTTATATAACCATTTAAAAAGGTAGATTTTACATCCATTTGAAAAAGTTTTAAATCCAATGCACATGCATAAGCAAGTAAAATTCTAACAGCCTCTAGTCTAGCCACTGGTGCATAGGTTTCATCGAAATCTATGCCTTCCTCTTGGGAATAACCTTGAGCAACCAGTCTAGCCTTGTTTCTAGTGATAACACCAGCTTCATCCAATTTGTTCCTGAACACCCATTTGGTGCCAATCACAGGATGATCTGATGGTCTCGAAACAAGAGGCCAAACTTGATTTCTCCTGAACTGATTAAGTTCATCTTGCATAGCTAAAATCTAAGATTCATCAGATAGTGCTTCATTGATTGTCGTCGGCTCAATTTGAGACACAATACTAAATAATCACAAGGAATAATATTACCTCTAGTTCTTACCCCAACCGATGGATCTCCAATGATGTTGTCCTTTGGGTGATCCTTCCTGTATCTCCATTCCTTTAGAAGATCATCATGAATGATTTCTTTCTGTTGCAGTTCTTCCAAGGGTGGATCTTCATTATCTTTGATAGATGTTTCCTTCAATTTCTTGGAGAGATTTTCTATATTTTCATCATCACTATCGACTTCCTTTCTCAAGAAAGGGTTAGACTCATCAAAGATAACATGAACAGTTTGTTCAATTAATAAAGTACTTTTATTAAAAACTCTATAGCCTTTAGGTTTAGAAGTGCACCCCATGAAGATTCCTTCATCATATTTGGAATCCAACTTACCTAAATCTCTCTTACCATTGTTGTGAATGAAGCATAGACATCCAAACGTTCTGAAGTGACTGATCCTGGGCTTCCTTTGCTTGTACAGCTCATATGCAGTCTTCTTCAGGATTGGTCTGATCATGACTCTATTTATGATATAACATGTTGTATTTATAGCTTCTGCCAAGAAGTATCTTGAAAGATTGTATTCGGATAGCATGGTTCTAGCCATATCCAACAAAGTTTTGTTCTTCCTCTCAGCTACTACATTTTGCTGTGGTGTTCTAGGTGCTGAGAAATTATGTTCTATACCTTGATCATTACAGAATTCTGCAAATCTGTCGTTTTGAAATTCTCCTCCATGATCTGAATGAATGCCAATGATGCTGAACTTCTTATCCTTTTAAACTACTTTACTGAACTTCACAAAACTATCAAATGTTTCATCTTTATGCTCCAAAAATGATACCCATGTGAATCTTGAAAAATCATCGACTATTATAAATCCAAAGTTCTTTCCTCCCAGGATGGTGGTTCTCATTGGTCCAAACAGATCCATATGTAATAGTTCTAGTGGTTTGGAAGTAGTGACCACTGTCTTTGATTTGAAGGAGGATTTTGCATGCTTCCCTTTTGCACAAGGTTCACAAATGCTATCTAATCTTGTGTTTATCTTTGGCAGTCCTTCTACTAGATCATGTTTGATAAGCTTTCTTATTCCATCCAAACTGCAATGTCCTAACCTTCTGTGCCATAACTTTGCATTCTGATATTTACTTGCTGCTAGACAAATATCTTGATCTTTCAGTTCTTCTAGATGCAGTACATATAAATTCTTTTCTCTACTGACTTTGAAGACAATTGCACCATCCTTGATAATCAAACATTTTGATTCCTGAAACTTGATCTGGTGGACCTTGTCGCACAGTTGACTAATGCTTACTAAGTTGTGCTTCAATCCTTTGACGCATTGTACATCTTCTATGAGGATTTTATCTTGACTTCCAATAGATCCACAACCGATAACTGACCCTTTTCCATTATTGCCATAGGTGACTGTGCCTTCTTCATTTTTGATATGAGAGAATAGTTTCTTGTTACCTATCATATGCCTTGAGCACCCGCTATCAAGGTACCACTTTGATGCTCCAAGGCTTCCCTGCAATTAATCAATGAGATTTAGGTACCCAAGTTCTTTTGGGTCCTGGTTGGTTAGTTTCTTCAAAGTTTCTTTTGGGAATCCATTTTAGGTGTTTGGTTGTGCATGTTATTATAGTATGACCTAATTTGTTACAGTGTGTGCAACAAGGAATATTGTTTAATATTTTATTTGGCTTATGATTCTTATTTTTATTTATTTTATAATTTGGATTTTGTTCAGCTACGAATTTTGGAGTTGGATAAATTTTAGAATGAATTACAGTTTCTTCATTATCTGGTGGAGTGTATCCTAAGCCATACTTCTTCCTACCTAATCTTCTTGCTCCTTTTAATATTAAAGAGGATTTTCCATTTGTAATTTTTTCAATTGTGGCCATTAAATATTCATTATCTTTTGTTAGTGTGTTAATTTCACTTTTAAATTTTATTGTGGTTTCCTATTTTCTAAGCTTGATATCTTTTCATTTTTATTCTTTAAATCTTCATGTAATAGTTCATTTCTTCTTTTTAATTCCGAAATTTATTTTTCTAACTGTTCAGTTTCAGATTTATATCTGAGTTGGTTATTTCGAGACATGTATAATTTTTCTTAGATGTTTTTAACAATTTACAGACATCTTTATATTTACTATATAATTCGTTAAAAGCATCTTCCAAGCTATCTGAATCAGATTCATTACAAGAAGTAAAAGATGAGTCTGAAGTTACCTTTTCATCAACATTCGCCATAAAGGCCAGATTGGCCTTTTCTTCTTCTTCACTGCTAGAGCTTGACTCACTGTCTAAGTCACTCTCATTGTTCCATGCAACAGCCATGGCCTTCTTCATGTATCTTTTGAATTTCTTTGAGTTGTCCTTCTTCTTGAACCCAGTTTTCTTTAATTTTGGACACTCGACTTTGATGTGTCCAGGCTTCTTGCACTCATAGCATATCGGTTCTGGTTTCTTAAAATCTTTGCCTTCAGGTCTTTTAAAGTCTTTACCTTTCTTGAAGTATCTTCTTCCTGACTGGTATTTTTTCTTGGCTAGAATGCGCTTCAGTCTTCTGGAGAGAAAGGCTTCTTCATCTTCACTGCCTTCATCACTTCTTTCACTTTCTGACTCGCCCTCAGAACTACCTTCTGTGGCCTTTAGAGCATTGCTATGCTTCTTCTTAATGGAGGATTCTCCCAGCCTTTCCATATTTATCTCATGAGCCATCAAGAACCCAATGAGCTTTTCAAGTGACATTCTTCTAAGGTCGTTGGCTTCTTCTATGGCTGTCACCTTTGGAGTCCATGAGGTTGGTAGAGATCTTAATATTTTTCTCACCATGTCTCCAATTTCATAAAATTTTCCGAGCCTAGCCAAACCGTTGGTGATATCTGTAAATATGCTATACATTTGGGTGATGGACTCTCCTGACTGCATTTGAAACCTTTCATACTGAGCTACTAGGATGTCTATTCTTGTCTCCTTTACCTTGTCAGTTCCTTCATATGTGATTCTGAGCTTTTCCCACATTTCCATAGCTGACTTGCATGCTGAAATCCTGTTAAATTCTTTCTTGCTCAGCACACAGCATAGTATATTTTAGCTTTGCTGTTTAGGGATATTTTCTTCTTGTCATCATCTATCCATTTTTCTCTATTGTTGAGAACCACTAGGTCTCCTTCTTCGATGATAGACCAAAGCTGGAAATCGAGACCTTAAAGAAAGAACTCCATCCGAGTCTTCCAATAGTTGTAATCTTCACCGTCGAATAGAGGAGGTCTGTTGACGGACTGACCTTCTGCATATCCTTGAGCTGCCATTTATCTTTGCTCTTAAGATCGTGAGATCTTCTTCTTGAAGAGACTTGGCTCTGATACCACTTGTTGCCCAGATAGCAAGCCTAGTGTAGACACCGTTTTTTTACGCGGTCCCCACAAAGAGGGAGGAATATGAATAGTGGATATGAAAATACGTGGCGGTGTTGGGTGTGTGGAGATAGAGTGAAAAAACAGAAAAGATGATAAAAATAAAAAGATCGTGATCGCCAGGCACACGAGGGTGCCGAATGGAGGCGCACGCGCGAGGGGTGTGAGTGGAAGAAAGTGATCGCGAGCGTACCTTTTTGGAAGCGGGAGATTGCGCGGGGGATGATGTGGGTCCTTTCTTCCTCTACAAGCACGGCCGGCCATGGTAGAGGCCATTTCCTTGTTTGATTACCCTGAAAGGAAAGACAAATAAAAGAGACGGATTAGGCGGATGTGCAGTATACAAATCCTAAAAATGAATAAAATGACACAAGTGAAAGGGGAAGAACACACCTTTTGTGGTGGCTTTTAAACCCCTAGGGATATAGGTGTGTGTGTGTATGCATGCATGTGTGCATATAAGAAAGAGTATGGAAGAGCCACGTGGGGCCCGGAGAGAATAAATGAAAATGACAAAAGGAAAGGGGGGGGGGGTGCTTCCCCAAAAGTGGACGGCAAGGCGGCGTTGCCGGGATGGACGGAGGAAGTGGAGGAAGACCGTGCTCCTCCCGCCTCGCTCCGGTACGTGGAATGGTAGGCGGCACTCCGAACATCAGTGAAGGAGTTGGGTCGCCGATCCGACAGGGCTCCACCGTGGGGAAGTCACGGGAAGAATCCGGCAGGGCTCCGCCGGGGTAGAGGGATCTCTCTCTCTCTCTCTCTCTCTCTCTCTCTCTCTCTCTCTCTCTCTCTCTCTCTCTCTCTTCTCTCTCTCTCTCTCTCCTCTCTCTCTCTCTCTCTCTCTTCTCTGTTGGCCCTTTTTGTGTGCGGCAGCAAACCAACCTAGAGGGGGGGTGAATAGGTTTTTCTGAATCTGAAATAGAATTTTAAACACAGAAAATAACACTTGAAAGTTTGGTTAGTTCAGTGTGATAGAGAGTGCAGTGCGGAAGCAAATAAACAATCACACAAGGACACAGGAGATTTATCCTGGTTCGGCCCTTCCCACATGGAAGTCCTACGTCCAGTCCCCAAGCAAACTCTTGGGATTTCACTAACCAAGGGTACAGTCCCCCTTATGGACCTTACAACACCCTGGATCCCCCACCAGGTCTTCTTCTCTTTCCCGGCAAGAAGGCAGCCCACTTCTCTTACAGGTAAAGAAGCCAACCTCCTGGAACAAACCCCAGTGCGGTTCTGCTAGACACAAACCCCTAGCTGGGTTGACAACTGGTACAAACCCCAGTTAGGTTCTGCTAGACACCAACCCCTAGCTGGGTTAACAACTGTATACAGTCCTACAGCTGGACACAGATCTTTCTTAGAAAGATCAGACTGAGAGACCTTACAAGATGACACTCATGTAAAGCTCACAGTCCCAAACTCTCCCCAGATATACAATAAGCTCGGAGAGAAACAGAAGAGAGAAAAGAAGGCTCGAATGCTTGAAGGCTTGGAAGCTTGAGAGCTTGAAATGCTTTGACTGCTTCTTCTTGGCTCAGGCTCTTTCTCTCTTTCCTTGAGTGTATGTGGCGTGAAGGTGCTTCTCACAGATGTACACTCCTTCAAAGATATTCAGGAAAAGGCTTCTTAAGTTCTTCAGCAATGCTCCATCTTTTATATTGAGCAGCTTTAGAATAGATCCGTTGAAGAGATCCGTTGGAGTTCTAGCCGTTGCTCATCTCCTCTTCATTTGTCTTGATCAGATTCTGATGGTCTTCGATGTCTGTAAGCATAGAAGAGAGTGTTAGCATAAAAGAGTGTTTATGATAAACGATGCATGGTACTGTGCTTCTGCTAACATACTGAAAATAGAGGTCATATCTTTTTGACAAGACTCTGAAATATGCATGCAGCTTTTTGTCAGAAGATATTTGACTTTTCATTTAAGTGCCAAGCATATTTGAAATATAAAGGCAATCTGTGTTTCAACAGAATCCATGAAGAAATCGTTATGAGCATGACTTATGAAATCGTTATGGGAACGATTTCTTAACAAATCGTTATGGGAACGACTTCTTATCAAATCAATGCGCTTTAAGAAGAAATCGTTGCGAACACTTATGAAATCGTTATGGCATCGACTTCTTAACAATCGTTATGGGAACGACTTCTTATCAATCAATACGCTTTAAAGAAGAATCGTTAAGGCCACTTATCAAATCGTTATGGCATCGATTTCTTAACAAATCGTTGCGGCGCTTGATACTTTGGCACTTTAAACAGAAATCGATGTATATTGATTAAACATCGATTTTATCATTTTAGTGCGCCAAATATTGCATCAATGAAAGACTTAGCTTTTGCTATGAGATTGATGCGACACAGATGAAACAAAATATTCAATTTAAGTTACATCATAAATTTTATTATCACCAAAATACAAGAACAAATAGAGAGTGGTTCAACAATCTCCCCCTTTTTGGTGATGACAAAATTTATGTGAATTTTCTGATAAAAATATATATAGCAAAGAGGTTTCAGAAAATTCATACAAACTCTCCCCCTTTTTGTCACTAACCAAAAAGGAAGGATCTTACCATGATTTTCTCTCCCCCCTTTTTGAGAGAATTTCTTACCATAGAGGGGTTCAACAAAAATATTTAATGAATAACTCCCCCTTAGTGAAGGCTCCCCTTGAGTATGAGACTCCCCCTTAGTCTGTGCTCCCCCTGAGCATGAGAGACTCCACCTGAATGAAACTTGAAAATAATTATTAGTAATATTTAAAATTTACGAATAAATTAATGACTACTCCCTCTTCAGATATGAGATGGATGAAGAGTTGGCAGTCTTCAGTGCCTTGAGCATCCTTTGTTCCTGATGCCCCAAGGCTATCCTGCAAATGAGCTACTCAGAAGTAGGTACCCAAATCTTTTTGGGTCCTTGATGGTTAGATGCATAAAATAACCTTTAGGAATCCAAACTAAGTGCCTTGTTGTGCATGAGTTTACTGTGTGTCCTAACTTATTACAATGAGAGCAGCAATGAATATAATTTGATTTATAGTTCTTATTTTTTTGTGATGTCTATCTGGAACACAATATTTGGAGACCTTTTCTTTTACATGAACCTTTTTCTGAGGCAACTTGGTTTCTTTTACAAATTTTGGTAATGGATATTTTTCAGGAATTATGACTTGTTTTCCTTTTTCCGGAGGTAGTAACCAAGCCCTTGTTTGTTATTTCCAGATTTTGATCCGTTTAAGCATAGGGCTAAAGATGTTTTTCCTTTAGTTAGTTTTCTAACTGATTCTTTTAAATAGAGATTTTCTTCAGTTAGAGTTTTTAATTTTTCTTCTAACTCTAGCTTCTCTTTGTTCTTGCTTTTCAAATCTTCATTTAAAATATAATTTTTATCTTTATATTCTTTTAATTGTTCTTCTAGTTGTTCCTTTTCTGATTTAAGATCAGAATTAGTGTTTTCTAACAGGTAAGGTTGCTCTTGAGATTTTTTAGTTCTTTTACAACAACCTTATGCTTATTATATAGTTCATTAAAGACTTCTTCTAAGTCTTCAGACTCTGACCCTGAATTTGTGCAAGAGTCAAAAGAAGGTTCAGAGAGTACCTCATTTAGTCCCACCATGAGGGCTAGATTTACCTGCTCCTTTTCGGAATCTGAGCTTGATGATTCTGAGCATGTGGTCTCTTCATTTTCCCAAGCAGCCGCCATAGCTTTTCTTTTAATTTCTTGTGCTGCTTCTTGAGCTTTTCGGTTTGACCATTCTTCTTTAACCTTGGACAATCTGGTCTCAGATGTCCAGGTTTTCTGCATTCATAGCAGACTGGTTCCTTTTCTTTCTTTTCTTTCTTTTGAATCCTTCTTGATCCATTTTTCTTCTTCTTGAGATTTTCTGAAGCTTGGACAATACTTCATCCATATTACAGTCTTCAGAATCTACATCCTGGGAACTAGAAGAAGAGATGGAAGGAGCGGCTACAACTTTAAGAGCGTTAGTGCATTTCATTTTAGATGAACTTTCAGATAATCGCTCCATATTTATTTCATGTGCCATGAGAGAACCTATCAGATTATCGATCGATAATTTGGTCAAGTCATGGGCTTCTTCTATGGCCGTTACCTTAGGTGTCCATGAAATAGTTAAGGACCTAAGTATTTTTCTAACGGTTTCTTCATTAGGAAGAATTTTTCCAAGAGAATTTAAACCTACTACTATACTTGAAAATCTGTTATACATAGTAGTAATGTTTTCATTTGGAAGCATTTTGAATTGCTCATATTGAGAGATAAGAATATCTATCCTAGTTTGTTTTACTTTATCTGTTCCTTCATAGGTTATCTGCAATTTATCCCATATTCTTTAGCAGATTTGCATGCAGAAACTCTACTGAACTCTCTTTTAGATAGAGCACAACATAGATAGTTTTTAGCCTTAAAGTTTAAAGATAATTTACTTTTATCTATTGTTGTAATTGCAGTAGTGCCTGGAATAGGAACAATACATAATCACCTACCTCGATTACCTGCCACAGATCGAAATCTGTTCCTCGAATGAAGCATTCCATCCTCATCTTCCAATATTGATAATCTTCTCCATCAAAGAATGGAGGTCTGGTGACTGATTGTCCTTCAGCATATCCTTGAGCTGCCATGGATCTTTACTCTAAGATCGTTGGATCTTCTTTGAAAGTTCAGAGACCATCTCTGATACCACTTGTTGGCCCTTTTTGTGTGCGGCAGCAAACCAACCTAGAGGGGGGGTGAATAGGTTTTTCTGAAATCTGAAATAGAATTTTAAACACAGAAAATAACACTTGAAAGTTTGGTTAGTTCAGTGTGATAGAGAGTGCAGTGCGGAAGCAAATAAACATCACACAAGGACACAGGAGATTTATCCTGGTTCGGCCCTTCCCACATGGAAGTCCTACGTCCAGTCCCCAAGCAAACTCTTGGGATTTCACTAACCAAGGGTACAGTCCCCCTTATGGACCTTACAACACCCTGGATCCCCCACCAGGTCTTCTTCTCTTTCCCGCAAGAAGGCAGCCCACTTCTCTTACAGGTAAAGAAGCCAACCTCCTGGAACAAACCCCAGTGCGGTTCTGCTAGACACAAACCCCTAGCTGGTTGACAACTGGTACAAACCCCAGTTAGGTTCTGCTAGACACCAACCCCTAGCTGGGTTAACAACTGTATACAGTCCTACAGCTGGACACAGATCTTTCTTAGAAAGATCAGACTGAGAGACCTTACAAGATGAACACTCATGTAAAGCTCACAGTCCCAAACTCTCCCCAGATATACAATAAGCTCGGAGAGAAACAGAAGAGAGAAAAGAAGGCTCGAATGCTTGAAGGCTTGGAAGCTTGAGAGCTTGAAATGCTTTGACTGCTTCTTCTTGGCTCAGGCTCTTTCTCTCTTTCCTTGAGTGTATGTGGCGTGAAGGTGCTTCTCACAGATGTACACTCCTTCAAAGATATTCAGGAAAAGGCTTCTTAAGTTCTTCAGCAATGCTCCATCTTTTATATTGAGCAGCTTTAGAATAGATCCGTTGAAGAGATCCGTTGGAGTTCTAGCCGTTGCTCATCTCCTCTTCATTTGTCTTGATCAGATTCTGATGGTCTTCGATGTCTGTAAGCATAGAAGAGAGTGTTAGCATAAAAGAGTGTTTATGATAAACGATGCATGGTACTGTGCTTCTGCTAACATACTGAAAATAGAGGTCATATCTTTTTGACAAGACTCTGAATATGCATGCAGCTTTTTGTCAGAAGATATTTGACTTTTCATTTAAGTGCCAAGCATATTTGAAATATAAAGGCAATCTGTGTTTCAACAGAATCCATGAAGAAATCGTTATGAGCATGACTTATGAAATCGTTATGGGAACGATTTCTTAACAAATCGTTATGGGAACGACTTCTTATCAAATCAATGCGCTTTAAAGAAGAAATCGTTGCGAACACTTATGAAATCGTTATGGCATCGACTTCTTAACAAATCGTTATGGGAACGACTTCTTATCAAATCAATACGCTTTAAAGAAGAAATCGTTAAGGCCACTTATCAAATCGTTATGGCATCGATTTCTTAACAAATCGTTGCGGCGCTTGATACTTTGGCACTTTAAACAGAAATCGATGTATATTGATTAACATCGATTTTATCATTTTAGTGCGCCAAATATTGCATCAATGAAAGACTTAGCTTTTGCTATGAGATTGATGCGACACAGATGAAACAAAATATTCAATTTAAGTTACATCATAAATTTTATTATCACCAAAATACAAGAACAAATAGAGAGTGGTTCAACATTCTCTCCCCTCTCTCCTCTCAAAAAAACAGAAGCCGCCGAACCCCTGCCCCTGGCCCTGCGACTTCATTTTTATAGGCACTGGATCAAAATCGCGTCCAGAACAGCAGACGCCTATTAGGCCTGAATCGCATCTGAGCGGTAGGCCGCGATTTAGAAGGTCGGCCGCGCATGGGGAATCGCTGCACCACCTCTTTGAATCACGTCGGGGCATGCCGTCGTGACTTGAATCGCAGTGGTCACCCGGACGCGATTAAGACTTGCATGGTTTCGAGGCAACCGACCCACGAATGCGCTGTCTGCTGACGTGAGATTTTGATTTGACCTCTCTGAATTGCGTTGTCTGACAAGGACGCGATTCAGGAATTTTATCATGATTACGGGCCTGCGCGTGATGACTTTCTGGGCCGCTGTCAGACTCTGAATCGTGTCGGGGATCCATGACGCGATTTGAAAGGCAGTTCGATCCGCGACCAGACCCCCTGGGGAAGCACCGAGGAAGAATGGGCGATATTCAGAAATATGGGGAAAACACTCTTGCGAGGTAAAAGAAGGCCATTTTTGGGCGTTACGACGCAACTTGAAAATTTGCCCGCGGTGGAGCCAAATTCGCGTGTCTACAACCAGAGGGGGGGGGGGGTGAATGGATTGCTTAAAAAGTCTTTTAGTAGAAATTCATGTAAATAAAACAAACTAGACAAAAAACACTGAGATCGACAGTTAGGGTTAGTGTTAATCAAACCAAACAAGCAAGCACCAAGACAACAGGAAGTTTTATCCTGGTTCGGACCTCCTATCCTAAGGACTCCTACGTCCAGTCCCCAAGTAACAACTTGGGTTTTCACTAAACAAGGGTACAGTCCCCCTTATGGACACTTACACATCCAGCAACAGCTGACCTTCTCTTCTCTACCAGAAGAGAAATTACACCACCTGATTCAACATGTCTTCTCTTCACACCCGAAGAGGAATGCCCACAAAGATTTTGTTGAAAGAGGAGGGCCCCAAGACCAAGCTTATAGACAATGCTTGATCTGAGGTGAAGTCTGAGAGACACCAGATAATCTTGAATGAACTCTCTCTCTCAGACCTACGCTAGCTCTCAAAAGGAATGGAATAAGATATCTGAGAGCTAAGAGCTTTTGAAGGTTGGAATGAGCAAGCTGGCTCTTCAAGCGACTGAGATGTGCTACTTCTCTGAAGGTTCAAAAAGTTGTTTTTGTAGGAATCGTCAGTCTTCTATTTATCTTCTGCGAAATATTTTGACCGTTGTAGTAGCCGTTGAAATGTTCGTTGTCTCACCGCTTCATGCACGTTAGAGAGACTGGTCCAAAGCAAGGAGTAGGTGAGCTGCAGCCATTAATGCTTGGATTGACACTTACACCTTCAAGGAAGGATTGTCTAAATCTTCTATTAGGTTGACAACTTCATCGTTGACGTGCGTTTATACAAAAGTCCTGCATACAGTAAATGTTGACACCTAGATAACTTTTCTTTGTCTAAATTGTCAGTCAACATTAGTGGTCGTGCAGTATGAAGATACACCAAAAAGGAATGTTATTTTGTCATCACATAAAGTAAGATTTTATGTGACAAGTGAAGTAAGCAAGGATATCGTGTGGAAATATTGTAGTAACACAATAAATGATCAAGATCTTAGGATACCATAAGATGCGCGGTAAGGCTTTTTGAAATCCACAGAGGTTCGAGCATATGCATATTTAAGTATTATAAGGAATGAAAATAAGAAGATAAAGCAAGACTGTTCAAGAGCTATATAAATTTATTTGAAAGTAAAGAACATTCTATATAGAAATGATATTGATATCAAATTGATGATATAATCATGTGAGAATGTAATCCATGTTGAAACCAAGTTGATGTGGACATAATCCATGTATTAATATAATGAAATTGATGTTTTGTACAAAGTCGTTACTTAACAGAAATAGATGAGCAGATGAAATCGTTGTTTCAATAGAATCGTTGTTTCATAGAAGATCGTTGTAGCAACCGAATCGTTGTTTGAGAGAAACAGAATCTTGCAGTGACTAAATCGTTGTTTTAATGATGAAATCATTGTTTCAATGATGAAATCGTGTTTCAATGATGAAATCGTTGTTTCAATGATGAAATCGTTGTTTCAATGATGAAATCGTTGTTTAAGTGAAATCGATCATGAAATCGTTGTTTAAGTAAAAGCGAATCGTTGTTTTGAGCAAATCGTTGTTGTTGCACTCAAATCGTTCTTTAAGTGAAAGAAAATCATTGTTTAAGTAAAAGCGAATCGTTGTTTTGAGCAAATCGTTGTTGTTGCGCTCAAATCGTTCTTTAAGTGAAAGCAAATCGTTGTTTCGATCAAATCATTGTTTAAGTGAAAGCAAATCGTTGTTTCAATCAAATCGTTCTTTAAGTGAAAGCAAATCATTGTTTCGATCAAATCGTTCTTTAAGTGAAAGCAAATCGTTGTTTCGATCAAATCGTTGTTTCGATCAAATCGTTGTTTAAGTGACTTACAGAATCGTTATGGCGATCGAATCGTTGTTTCTATAAAGGAAATCGTTGTGTACTTAGACAAAACATATGCATTTGAACTTACATCACTGTGTGAGGATAACTTACAGATTTGCTTGATTTATTTTCTGTGGATGATCTTTAGAAACATTTGTTAGAAAGCATTTTACAAGGTTTTGTTAATCATAAAAAATTACATATATAATTCATGATGAATTTTATATGGAGATGGACTGATCATCAATAACAATATATGCATGACAGTAATTAGGAGTTGTATGAGAAGAGTAAGAATAGTAGCTCAACGGGTTGCATGGAAATTCATGTAATTGATTATTAATAGATAGTGAACAAGGATTCAAGAATGAGTACGTATCAAATCCTAAATAAGAAGACTAGCCATATTTCATACATATCAAATAATCATTCAGATAGTCAAACATATCATATCATAGGAAAGCACTTTCAAACCTTGGACACATTCTAGTGTCATGCCACGCAGCACAAGTCCATACTCCTACAGTTAATAAGTATGTTGGGGCGCTCCTCCCCAGGTCCAGATTTGGCCATTATTTGTACAGACATTAGTAGTTGGACTGAAGTCTCAAATAGTGTCAATCACACAAAACACATTATGGCCAATGGATTTCAAGAATAAGCACATAGTAATAAGGATATGATCTTTCATGAGTTCAAAAGTATGACAATAGTTCGAGAGTTCAATCGGACATCATAACAACTTGTTTTAGGTTCCATAAACTTTTGGTGTCTTTACAAAGGTGTAGGAGAATGACATATTGTACATGGAACATAGTGCTCTCTATCTCCAAGGAACTTCATGGTACAATCAACTCAATCTCTATGAGGGAATCGACAGAGTACGGAGACTTACAGAGGTCTTAACAAAAAGGTCTCTAATCCACCAGAAAGGAATGTCTGATAGAGAGATTCCAATTTGTCAAGAGTGTGCCTAATGTGCAAGTGTGAAAGTGTCATACACAGAACTTTCCTAATTGTGCATGCTTTAGAATAGCAATAACTCATGCAAATGGTGGAATGTATCTCAAATAAAGTAAATCCAAAATATGGAAAGTCCATAATTAGCAAGTATCAATCCGCCAAAGCTTACATAAAGCAGGGCTAATATCAAAGCATAGCATGCGTTCACAACAAGCATGATCATTGCACAACTTTATTTCATGAAATTTTAACAATAAGCTAGAAAACAGGGACAAGAGGAAGTATAATCACATGAAGAGAATGATCAATCATTTTCATGTTGAACATTAGAATCATATTCATGTAGCTAACGACTTTTAACATGTGGTTGATTGCTTTTAGGGTGTTGGGTACATATAGACTTGAATAAACACTATAAGGAGGCATAATACAACCTAAATCCAAGGTTTGTCGGAGTAACATGTCTCTGTCACATAGTAGAATTGTGTCAGAACTAGTCGTTGCGCTTTAAGGAAGGTTAAAATATTTTAACAAGATAAAAATAAATCTGGGTCTAAATTGCGTCAACTTGACTGGATGCCGTTATCTATCTCACAGTGGCCTCAAACTCAAACCAACAAGAAAATCGAGGGGTCAGAAGGGTGGGGAAAATCTTTAAAATTGTGTCCAGTTGACTGGACGTATTTTACTGATGACTTGAAAATCAAAATAGTGTGCAAAACGATGTATATAGGGGTTAGGGTCGACTTAAATCGGGTCAGAGTGACCAGGCGTGGTTAAAAACCCTTTAAATTCATATCCACCTTAGTTGATGCAATTTAGAGGCCTTAAATCTATTGAACCACTTCTATATTTTATCCTTTTATTTTGGTGATAACAAAAACCAAGTTTAACTTCAAATATCATTAATATATTTTATATCATGTTTCTCCCATGAATACAATATATTCCTGCATTATCATTATAGATTTACATTGAGTTTCAACTTCGTCATGCATGTTTTAGTCATGATCAGTCGAAGCTTACTTCGTCACATATGAAGCTGGCTTCGTCATATCTGAAGTCCACTTCATCATATCCGAAGCTGGCACTTCGTCATGCATGCTTTTGGTCGTGATCAATCGAAGTCCTACTTCGTCATATCCAATGCTAACTTTGTCATATCTGAAGTTATATACGAAGTTCACTTCGACTGACTGTGTGTTTCTGCTTTTACCGACAATGTTAATTTCTATACATTTGAAGTCTTTATATGAATGTCCTACTCCGACTCCTGGACAGTCGAAGTGGCACATCAATTACTGAACATTAAACATCGATTACATTCACATCGATTGTATTTCACATCTATTACATTAGAACATCAATTATTCTTCACATCGATTACTATTTGAACATGGATTGTCTTTTAACTTAAACATCGATTGCCTTAGACATCGATTTCCTTTAAACATCGATTACATTTCTCTTAAAACATTGATTACTCTTTGAACATCGACTGTGTCTGAAACATCGATTGCTTCACTTAACATCGATTACTTTTATGAAACATCAATTGCCTCTGTATCTCAAATGTTTCAAAATATCTTTGGCACTCAAATGAAAGTTCAAATGTACTTTATATGTTTAAATTATTATTTCTCTGTCTGACTGAAGATCTTTCTACTATCTACCTTCTATCTTATCAAGGTAGGTAAAAAAAGGAGTCAGTAGAAAATAAGGACTCCTTCCTTATGCTAAAAAGAAAAGGCTTTACCCAACATATTTGTATGTCAGCGGAAATCATGGACTTGTACATAAGAAGGTATGGGCTATCTGACGCAATACTTCTGAAGTCTAACATTCTCTTCCATGCATTAAATGTTTACAGGAGTCTAGTTTTAACATGAGGAATATGTTAAGACTCAAGCAAGAATCCGTTAGACACAATGATAGCAGAAGGAGATGAAGAAGAAGATGAGCAATGGCTAGAAGAGTCACAATGGATCCAAGAGTTCCAACGGTTACTCTTCAACGAATCTGTTCAAGTTGCTCTTTAAAAAGAATGAAGCAAGGTTGAAGAACACAAGAGAGCAAACCTAAAAATCATTCGAAGAGTGTACATCCAGTGAGAAGCCTCAACGCCATACACACTCAAAGTAAGAGAAAAAGAGCTAGAGCCCAAGAAGAAGTGTGCGCACAAACAACCATCTGAAGTCTTCAAGCATTCAAGCTTCTTTTCTCTCTTCACTTTCTCTGTGCATCATTGTAAATTTGGGGGAGAGTCTGTGAGCTAAGAGTTTAAGTTTCTTAGTGTTCATCTTGTATAACTCTCAGTCTGTTCTTTCATTTCTAAGAAAGACTTTTGTTCTGTTGTAGGACTGTATACAGTGTTCCTCTTTCTGTGCGAAGAGAAGGCCAGCTGGGTGCTGGTGGATTCTATCTGGCTGTGGGACTGTACACAGTGTTCCCCTTGTGTTAAGGGAAGAACCTAGCTGGGGTTGGTGTCAGCAAAATCTAGCTAGGGGTTTAAGTCGAGCAGAACCACACTAAGGTTTGTTTTAGGAGCATGGCTTCTTGACCTGTAACAAAAGTGAGTTTCCTTCCTACTCTAAAAGGAAGAGGACCAGCAGGGAGCTGGGGGGTTTGTATATCCTTGGGGGGATTGTACCCTGGTTAGTGAAATCCCAAGATTTGCTTGGGGACTGGACGTAGGTCTTCCATTTGATAAGTACCGAATCACGATAAAAAATTTTGTGTTCATTTGTGTGATTGTTTATTTAAATTGCTTCCGCACTACTACTCTATCTATTGCACACAACTGCATTTACTAACCAAAGATTTTCAAGTGGTGATTTTTATTTATTTTTTCAGATAAACCTATTCACCCCCCCCCCCCTAAGTTTATCCTTGCTGCCACATCCGTGGGCCAACAAGTGGTATCAGAGCACTGGTCTCTGAACTTTAAGAAGATCTAACGATCTTACCGAAAAGATCAAATGAAAACTCAAGGATTTGTTGAAGGCCAATCTGTCAACAGACCACCCCAGAACAGTAAAGCCAAGAACCTCATTTGTTGTGTTCTGACAAGAAGTGAATTCAACAGGATCTCAGCATGCAAATCAACCAAGGAAATGTGGGACAAGCTAAAGCTCACATATTAGAGAACCGACAAAGTGAAGGAAACTAGGATTGAATCCTGGTTACACAATACGGAAAGTTCTAAATGCTAACAGGTGAGACCATTACCCTGTAAGACCCAGCTTCCCGGCTTTCCGTCCGGTGTCTTGGATGACTGGCCACTAATGCGTCCGGGCTAGGTGACGCATTAGTGTCGTGTCGTGGGTGTCTGACGCACAGTCATCCTTATCGCGACCAGCTTGTGCATCTCGTTCTTGTCACACCTGGTCAACGGGTCACGACGGTGTTCCGTCGCTTCGGTCATCTGACGCCTGTCAGGGTGGCAGGCGTGCCAGTACGACTTGTCGAGTTGTCGCAGTGTTCTTGGGGGATGCGTTCTTGTCACAGTGCGTTGACCCGTCGCGTTAAGGTCCTAAACACGACGCGTCACCCCGTCACGTCTTGGGTGCCGAAGGCTTAAGGCCTTGGCCGACGACCCCTTCTCCTTTTTCCTCCTTCCCCTCTCTTCTCCTCCCCCCTCCGACGGTGCTCCGCCTCCCTCTCTCCCCTTTGTGCGTTTTAGGTGAGGAGGAGGGTCGTGCTCGTGTCCTTGGTGTTGTAGAGCTTGCGTGGAGTGAGGAGGAGGTGGCCAATCCGACGTGATGGGCCCCAATGGGTTCGGTTCTTCGGTTAAGGTAGGGATTGCTTGTACTCTTCTCGATCCGAGTGAATTGGGAGCTTCTCGTGCTTTCTAGTTAGTTTAGATAGCTTCTCCATGCTCCCCTCCCCCGTGTGGTATGTGTGTGGCTTGTGGGTGGCCTCGGCATGGAACATCCCGTGGGTCTGCCTCTCTACTGGTGTCGCGACTGCGGTGCGCCTCGCGACACCGGAAGAGGCGTCTGTCCGGTCGGTCATGACCTTATCACGACATGTTGCCCCATCGTGATAAGGATCGCTGTTGCGACACGTTCTCCTGTCATGACAGGGTTGCTATCGCAACGCTCTGCCCCGTCGCGACAGGGTTGCTGTCACGGTGCCCTTCTCCGTCGCGATGCTATCGCGACGGCCTAGGAGGTTGCGACAGTACCTGTGTTGCCTCGGGTGTTTCCGTGGTTCCGGTTGGGGTGTCGGCGTGTGCCCCAGGGCAGGTTGCCCTTAGGAACTTCGGGTGGGGAACGTGGCAGGTTGCCTCGCTGCATTCAGTGACCGAAGGTGACACCTTCACGGCTGTGTCCTAGCAGCAGTACCAGGAGGGTCGCATCTATCTAATAATCGATTGACCGACGGTCTATCGATTATTAGCAGAGCAATGCTTTCCGTACTGACTGGTGGTGTTCTGAGGTTCTGGCTTGTTCGTGTGTGCCTTGGTTGGCCGACAGCCCTCTTGAGAGTCCGTGCATGCCTCGTGCTTGCTGGGCTTGTCGTGGGTTACAAGCCAGCGGTTCAGCATGGTTCTTGTATTGCTTGCCCCGCCTATTCGCCCAGTGCTTGGCACTTGAGGGCTTGTCCCGTTCAGAGGCTGTCTCCGTTGCCTGGGACCCCCATTCTCGGGAGCCTTTGAGGGAGCGTTCGGGGCTACAAGCGTGCTCGAGTTGGCGGCCGAGTTGGCGAACTCTAGAGTTGAGGGGAAAATGAGGTTTGGACAGCGGCACCGAGTCGTTTGTAGAGCTCTCTTGGTTGGTCTGGGACGTCGAGGCTGGCTGGAGTTCTTCCCGGTGTAGACCAGTCAGTCCTTTGTCTCATTGCCTCTCTCTACGTTGGTTCCGGAGCCACATAGTGGTGCTAGGCGTAGGGCCTCAGCTTGGCCAGGCTGCGGTGGTGCATGCATTCTTGTGGTGTTTTGTGGCAGCTCTGTCTCGCTCTTCCGGGGAGGCGGAAGCAGGAGCCAGGCTGGCGAGCAGAGGGCGTGGACAGCGTGTCCCCCCTCTGAGCTACTAGTGGCGGTGGCTTGGTTGCTATTGTTGTGACGACATTTCCTCACGACGTTTCCAAGTGTTATCTGTTGCTCTAGTTGGCACGGCGGTCATAGCCTGGTTGTGCCTAGTTTTCATAGGCATCGTTGGTTTGGCCTTGTTGGCCCGTGCTTCTGGTGGTTTCTGCTTCGGTGTCCTCTCTGTTCTGTAGTCTCGTTCTTGGGTGTCAGTCCGTGGTAGCACCGGCGCGTGTGGCTTCCCGACCTCATGGTGTGTCCGGGGTCCAGGGTGGTTCTACTTGTCGGCCCTCGACCTTGTGGAGGTCTGAGGAGGACGTGCTTGTGGTGAGACGTTGTTCTCACCTGGTTGTTGCATGGTCTTGACGGGTGTGCCGAGGGTTGCTTTCACTTGGTGCCCGACTCCGTTGGTTTCTGCGGGAGTCGTGTGTGTGTCATGACCTTGGTTGGTGGTCGTGGTGTTGCATTGTTCTATTCCACTACTTTGTAGTACCCTGCTGTAGGTGTTCCTCGCTTTACAGCTTTCTAGTGTAGTTTCTTATTTTCGAAGTTCCTGCTGCTCTGGCCGGTGAGGGACTGGTAATCCCTACTGGGCCTTGTTCGCGAGACTCACCCCCCTACTTCCTTCAGCTAGGGGATCGTCGTCGTGGGAGCTCGATGTCGGACGGGTTGCGGAGGTGGCTGTGGCGTCGTGTGTTGTCAACAGCAGTAAGAGCGAGTGTTGTGAGCTCTTGTGCCTGAGTGAGTTGAGAGTTGTGCTTTGCAAGTTCTCGGGGTATGCCCCTTAAGGACTCCACCTTTCTTCTTGTACCTGTGCTTTTACTTGGGACACGTTGTATAGTTGTTACATTGTTATAGTTATTTAAATTCAGTACATATCTCACTAGACTATTCTTCTAACCCTTCCGGGTCTTTGGGTCCGTGGGTGGCGACGCGAACTTTGGGGTCCCTAGCGGAGGTCCGGGAGGTCGGGTCGTTACATACCCAAATGTATAGCAGATTTACTGACATAACTAATGGTCTTGCAGGACTTGGAAAGATATACAACACTGGGAAAATGGTAAGAAAAATTCTCAGATCCCTACGAAACTAGTGGACACCCAAAGTGACGGCCATCGAAGAAGCTAATGACCTTACAACTATGTCATTAGAAAAGCTCATTGGATCATTGATGGCACATGAAATCAACATAGAATGACTATCTGCAAGCACATCTAAGAAAAATGTCACTAATGCTCTTAAAGTCATAGCTGCTCCTTCCTCCTCTTCTTCTTCTAGTTTAGAAAATGCAGGCTCTGAAGACAGTGATGTAGATGATGTAGTGTCCAAGCTTTAGAGAATTCTAAAGAAGAAGAAGAATGAATCAAGAAAGATCTAGAAGAAAGACAAAAAGAAAAAAGAACCAGTTTGTTATGAATGTAGGAAGCCTAGACATCTAAGGCCAGATTGTCCAAGGCTCAAGAAAACTGGTCAACAAGATAAATCCAAGAAGAAGCAAAGAAGTGATGAAAAGCACAAGAATTTCAAAAGGAGAGCCATGGCAGTTGCTTCGGACAATGAAGAAGTCTCCACTTCAGATTCATCAAGTTCAGATTCAGAAAAAGAGGAGGTAAGTCTAGCCCTCATGGCAGGACTAGATGAGGTACATTCTGACCCATCTTTTAATTCTTGCATTGATTCAGGATTAGAGTCTGAAGATTTAGAAGATGTCTTTAATGAACTTTATAAAAAAAATAAATGTGTTGTAAAAGAATTAAAGAATTTGAAAAATAACCTTACATGCTTAGAAAACATTAATTCTGATCTTAAATCAGAAATGAAACAATTGGAAACACAATTAAATGAAAGTAAAAGAATAATTATCTTTTGAATGAAGATTTATCGAGCAAAAACAATGAAAAATTAGAGTTAGAAGAAAAATTGAAAACTCTAACTGAAGAAAATCTTTATTTAAAAGAATTAGTTAGAAAATTAACAAAAGGTAAAACATCTCTAGCTCTATGCTTAAAAACGCTCAAAATCTGGCAACAATAAATAAGGTCTTGGATACGAATCTCCTGAAAAAGGAAAATAAATTAAGTATCCTGAAAAATATCCATTGCCAAAATTTGTGAAAGAAACCAAGATGCCTCAAAAAAAGACCTCTGTAATGAACAAATGCTCCCAAAAGAAAAAGGTGTCTAAAAATCATGTTCTAAATAAACATCACAAAGACAATAAGGCCTGCAGAATATATTATATTCATTGTTGTTCTCATTGCAATAAATTAGGCCACACAGTAAACACCTGCACAACTAGACACTTAGTATAGATTCCGAAAAGATATTTTCATACATCTAACAATCAAGGACTCAAAATGATTTGGGTACCTACTGCTGAATAAGTTGTTTGCAAGATAGCCTTACAGCATCAGGAACAAAGAATGCTCAAGGCATTGGTGATTGCCAGCTCTTCATCCAACTCAAATATGAAGAGAGAATAGTCACAAATTTGTATTTAATATATAGTACTTGTCACGCCCCGAAGCGGAATATCGGAATGTGAGGCAGTTGCAAGTAAACGGGTGCAGAGCATATAGTAGACATCAAACCATTAGACAAGAATAAATACTAAAGCAAATGCATTTCATTAATAACTCCTCAAAATGTCTATTACAACCACTAATATCAGAGCCGATCTATAGGGCCCAATTACATTGAATAAAAGTAAAAGACTAAACTCAGACTCTAACATAATACTAAGATGCCAGGGTACTCTTGACTTCACTCTTGGTCATTCTCGTCCTCTTGGGTGTAAGCATCTTCCTCGATCTCACCTGAGAACACATGACAAATAACGCAGGGTGAGCGATAACGCCCAGTAGGACTTAACTCTCATGATCAGGCATGCTTTAAATGATTAATGTATTAAATGGCAGAGTAACTAAAGATAGAGCGAGAGAGTCAAATAATGTAAGAGATAGCATGATAGCATGTGATTAAAATAGCACAAGTTCCCAAATATAGCACAAGTGTCGAGGATAGCACAAAGAGCAGGATGGCCATAGCACAAATACCACAAAATAATTCAAGATAGCACAACGAGTCGAGTATATAGCATAGCACTTTGATTGTCATATAGATAGTTAAGATATATAGCACTTGAGTGTAATGTCAAACACTCTGGTCAATTAACTCCCGCGGGAAAATAGCACTTTTGGGTGCACCTCCCAGGACCAGACCGGGCCCTTTATATATTGCCAGGCATTAGTTATATTATTTATCTTTAGACAATCAGTCAATGGCCAATAGAGAGTACCAAGAAATAGATGAGAGTACTAGACGAATAGACGAGATAGTAGAGAGAGTGTGAATAGATGAGCGAGTAGAGTATAGACGAGAACTAAAGGTCATTGCACATGAAACGACAATTAAACGGGCGATAGTAACAGTTGCACAACACGCGTAATTGGTGTCGACAGTCAGGTGGAATACACTACCCTTCCACTGACCATGTTATGCACAGGTCCAGAGGTCCGACGTGAAGCAAGATAAGAGCGAGAACAATCTAAGGCCGTTTGGATCTTACCGATCCCTAAAAGGCACTTTTTACATCCATTTGTTGAAGTTTGATACAGTTAGCACATGCAAAAGAGATAAATATTCTGATAGCCTCTAGTCTAGCTACATGAGCAAAAGATTCTTCGAAGTCTATTCCAGATTCCTGATTATGACCTTTTGCAACTAGACTAGCCTTATTTCTTATTATCTTACCTTCTTCACTTGTTTTTGTCATGCCCAGATGTTATGCCAGCGGAAGAAGCTGAGGCGCAATAGATAAGAAGGTAAAAGAGAAACTCACTTGTGTCACTTGGGGTTCAGTTGCTCAGCACACTTCCCGACCACTTACTTTACACTTGAAAATTTTTCTGAAAAATGTTAATAGAAATAATGAGCATAAAAATGCCCAGTAGGTTACCCCTAATCAATTCTAATTTATGATTAGCAGTTAATAAGGTTAAAGAAATATAGGGGTAACGAGAGCGGAACAAGATTTCACTAATGTAGATGAAGAGATCACCGAAAAGAATACACTAGAAATTTTCAATAAATAGATACACTAAAGATTTCAGAAAAATAACTAGCAGAGTGAATCAACCAGAAGATGGTAACTAAGCATTATTAAGAAGTTGTATACACATATCTTTGACATTGTCATGATATCACAAATAACTAGGGTGGAACTAGATAACTCAGGAGGTTTGTCTGTGATCACTTTCCACAAATAGCACACACTTAAGTCATGAGAATGGATTTATCGAGTAAGCAAACATGAGAGATTAATCAAACATAGAAAGATTACAATGGCAAAACAAGAGCGTGAGCTTGATCAATAGTAGTACATGATCATTGAAGTGGTGCCCACTAGATTTCACGCAAGGCAAGCACGAGTTTAATCATAACCCTATTTGATTGCTGGAGTAGTGAATATTGGATTTCACGCAAGATAAGAACAAGAGGTCAATCAGTAACACTTTACGATCACTAGATTTCACTTAACAAGGTTGTACAAGGATGCTAGATCACTCAAGAACTGACCATTGAACACTTCACGATTATCACGCACTTGGATTCACTCTGAATTGTTTCACGCAATCAATCACAATAGAATGAACTTGTCAGGCAAGTTAATCAAGAACACTCACTTGTGGTGCATGCCAAACACCTGGCCATCACTCTCCATATAGTACCACTGGGCACTGAACACTTCACGATTAACACGCACTTAGATACACTATGATCTGCTTCACGTAATTGATCATGAGACAATGAACTTCCAAGCAAGTCAATTGAGAACACTCACTTGTGGTGTATGCCGCACCAGTCATCACTCTTCATATGGTACCACTGGGCACTAAGGACGTTTGGGATCTTCCTGGGACTAGGTCAAGCCCCAACTCACTGGCCATCGCCCTCCATATGGTACCATTGGGCACTAAGAGTGTTTGGATCTTCCAGGGCTAGATTGAGCCCCCTTCCTGGCATAAAGATCAGCTTAGGGTTCACAACCCCATATAAGGACTTGTTGACAACTCACATGTTCACTTATAGGCCAAGAAATTCAAGGTTCATTTAGAGCACAGATAAGGATCTCAAGGAAATAAGTATAGAATAGTAATTAGATCAGAAAAGGAGGTCAAGTTGAGATTGTATTAGAGATATGTAAGCTGGAGATAAGGTTAACAAGATGATGGGAAATCCAAGGATACTCTGAACCAGTGCTCTATTAAACACATCATTGTGACTTCGAGACATATAGTAGGAACCTAGTTTAAGAATTAATTACAATAAAGAGGATCAAGGTGCCAATAACAAATCGTCGAATCAACAATACGAATCATTACGAAACTACAGTCGGAATGGAAGCCACGAAAGATCCTGATCATGAATCTCAGGAACACTTCATTAGGAATTCACACAATGTTGTACTAACTGAGGTTATTAACACGTAATCTTATATTCATGAAGATCATTAATAATATCAATCAAAATATTAACAAGGATCCAGTAAAAAGGTTATCACTAACGTAGCACGCAAGACTAACGTAGCACACATGGTCACGATAAGGAGCACAAAAAGGAGTAACACAAAGATATATAAACATTAAGGCCATTAAAATTATTAATCACTAACTGATGACTTAGAAAGGATTAGAAGGAACCTACCTGAAGACCTGAAGGCTTCAGAAGCTTCAATGACAAAGAAAGCAGACTTCACTCTAGAAGAGTCCCGACGTATAAGAGGGTTGCAACTTGACAATCCGGCAAAATCTCGGGATAGAGAGGGATTCTGAGCAGCATATCGACATAGAGAAGGATTCTGTGGGATCAAACTGGTAGCATGTCGGCATAGGAAATGATCCTCACTAAACAATCCGACAACATTATAACATGGGAAAGGATCCTTAATGAATAATTCGACAACATTTCGGTATAGAGAAGGATCTTGAGAAATCAAACGGACAGCATTCTGGCGTAGGGAGGGTTCTTGAGAAATCAAACTGACAGCATTCCGACATGAATGGGAAATCTCGAGAAATCAAACTGGTAGAGTTTTGGTATAAAGAAGGGTTTCGAGAAAACAAACTGACAGAGTTCAGACATAAAGAAGGGCTTCGAGATAACATACTGGTAAAGTCCCGTCATAGAGAAGGGTTTTGAGTGAACAAACTGACAGAGTTTCAGCATAGCAAAGGATCCCGAGGAAACAAGTGGGTGGAATTCCGACATAGAGAGAGATTCTGTGAAGACGAATTGGCAGCATCACGAGAGACTGGGAAATCGAACCGACAGCACTCCGACGTAACGGGAGATTTCGAGAAAATAAACTGACGGTGTTTCGACATAACGAGCGATTAGAAGAACACAACAAGCAACACTTTCACTCACTAGGGATTTAGAACTAACTTAAAAGAACTTACCTTTCAGCAGAACTCTAAGAACAGACACTCACTCTCTTCTCTCTTCTCTCTTCTTCTTCTCTCTTCTAGCTCTAGTCTTCCTTCTCTTCCTTGGATAATGAATGGGAGGAGAGGAGGTGGGATATTTATAGGCCAAGGAGAGGCGGGGGCACCTCATGGAGGCTCTCCAAGAGGGGAACAAGTGTCCCCCAGAGGTGGCCTGATCCTAGCCACCCATTCTTGGATGGGCCTGATGTGGGACAAGTGTCCCTTTCCAGGACATTCCAGATAATTCTTGATTTATCTAAGAATTTCTAGGATTTTTAAATATTATTTCATTTGACCCCCTAACTTTTGTGTCATTAGCATTTTTACTTTTGATTTTTAGAAATTAGAGATATGTTCATTCCTAACCCCCCGATCAGCCTTTCAAGCCCCGAATGATCTCCGATTATGAATCCGATTGTGTCTCTAGGGGTTTGTAGAAATTTCACCAGGGTCCCTAGAAAAATTAATATTCACATGAAAACCCCATATTTTTATAATGGTAGATATGCCCTTCCTATTTGTATTTATATTTTTTCCTTTTATTTAATTTTGAGCTCCGTGTGAACAGGGATATATTTATATCCTTATCCTCTTCCTCTACCAATATGCTTACCTTTAGTAGTATCCTTTAAAAAAATCAATATTATTTTTCATAAGCAATATCCTTTACCAATAATAGTATCTTTTAACATATTTTCAGTGAGGGCTTAGATAGATCCGGATTTGCTTTATCTCTTTATTTGTCCACAAACTACATTACATTTTCTCAATCGTTTCTTACTTATTTGTCATTTGATAGCTTGGGGTATAACAGTTTTATTTCTGAAAACCCATTTAGTTCCAATGACACTCTGAGAGGTAGGTCTTGGAACTAAATGCCACACTTTATTTCTTTCAAATTGATTTAGCTCTTCTTGCATAGCATTTATCCAAAAAGCATCTTTTAGAGCATCTTCAATATTTTTAGGTTCAGTCTGTGAAACAAGTACCATTTGATCTAATCCATGGATTAGCCTAAAATGTGATCTTGTTCTGGGTGGATCAAGCAAGTTACCAATAATGTTGTCTTAAGGATGATCTCTGAGCATTTTGATATTCAGTTGATCTTTATTCTCATTGATAGTTGATGTTCCTTGCCCATCTTCCTCACCTGGAATTTCACTTGCACTTAATCCCTCTCCTTGATGGTCGTTTGGATCTTTCTCTTCCAGGAATTCCCCATCATCCTTTTTCCTGCAAACATCATCATTAAACTCATCAAAGGTTATATGAGGGGATTCTTCAACAATTTAATCTTTGACATTAAAGACTCTATATGCTCTGGAATGATCTGAATAACCAAAAAAATGCCCAACTCACTTTTGGGTTCAAATTTATCCAAATCTTTTTTGCTATTGTTCAAAATGAAACATTTTGTTCCAAACACTAAAATTTGCTCCATACTCACTGATCATGGAAGAGAGTTTGACAACAACTTATTTTTTGATTTATGCAGGAGCAAAGGAATTGATCATAAATTTGCCTCACCAAGAACTCCTGAACAGAATGGAGTGGTTGAAAGGAAAAATAGGGCATTGGTTGAAATGGTCCGCACTTTGCTAATTGAAAGTCATCTTCCAAGAAGTTTTTGGGCAGAAGCTATAAACATCTCATGTTACATTCTTAACAGAGTTATGGTAAGACCAGTCCTAAAGAAAACTTCCTATGAGCTTTTGAAATGTAAAAAACCTCACATTACTTATTTTAGAGTCTTTGGGAGTAAAGTCTTCATTCACAATAATGATAAGCAAGATTTAGATAAATTTGAAAAGAAAAGTGATATATGTATCTTTCTAGAATATTCTGAACAATCAAGGTTATATAGAGTCTTCAATAATGAATCAAGAACTGTGGAGGAAACTCCACATGTTATCTTTGATGAGCATTATGAAAACACTTATGACTCTAATTCTTGCAGAAACTAAGAAGATGATGCAGACATCCTTGTGAAGGAATCATATCAGTCATTGGAAACTGAAGAAGTACTTGAAAATGAAGTTGTGTCGACACATCAAAACAACAGGTCGACACCAGATCAGAATAGGCCAACAGAAAATGTTAGCACATTGACAGGAGTCAATTTTAGGTACTCTAAAGATCATCCTCTTGAAAATGTTGTAGGAAATGTGAATGACAAAGTATAAACTAGATCACATTTCAAAAATATCATTGAACAAGATCAAATGGCCTTCATATCTCAA
This sequence comes from Colocasia esculenta, assembly GCA_014218235.1. NCBI lineage: Eukaryota > Viridiplantae > Streptophyta > Magnoliopsida > Alismatales > Araceae > Colocasia > Colocasia esculenta. Next base: position 146,663,416 of record CM024757.1, read on the forward strand.
GTGGAACCTAAGAATATTAAAGAAGCCTTAAATAACATTTCTTGGGTAGAGGCAATGCATGAAGAATTAAATCAATTCCAGAGAAATAATGTTTGGAGCCTAGTTCCTAGAAATCCAGAAAATTCAATAATTGGAACTAGGTGGGTGTTTAGGAATAAATTAAATGAAGAAGGGAAAGTGGTTAGAAATAAAGCTAGATTGGTTGCAAAAGGATACAATCAAGAATTTGGGGTAGATTTTGAAGAATCATTTGCACTAGTAGCTAGGCTAGAGGCAGTGAGAATTTTGTTAGCATATACATGTTCCAACAACTTCAAACTGTTTCAAATGGATGTCAAAACTGCCTTTCTAAATGGTTACATCAAGAAGAAGTTTTTGTTGCACAACCACCTGGATTTGAAATTCCTGATAAACCTAACCATATTTACAAATTACACAAAGCTCTTTATGGATTGAAACATGCACCAAGAGCATGGTATGACAGATTGAGTAGCTTTCTAGTTAATAAAAATTACTCTAGAGGTAAGGTGGACCAAACTCTTTTCACGAAATCTGTCCACAATTACATAATTGTAGTTCAAGTATATGTGGATGACATCATTTTTGGTTCTACCAACCCTTCACTGTGTGAAGAATTTTCAAAACACATGCATAGTGAGTTTGAAATGAGTCTTATGGGAGAGTTACAATTTTTCCTTGGTTTACAGGTCAAACAATTTGAAGATGGATTCTTTGTTAATCAAGCAAAATATGTCAAAGAGCTACTAAAGAGATTTCAGTTTGAACAAGCCAAGCCAGCATCTACTCCTATGAGCACAAGTATAAAACTGGACAGTGATGAGAAAGGTAAATTGACTGATGCAAAACAGTACAGAGGTATGATTGGCTCTCTCCTATATCTTACTGCAAGTAGACCTGACATACAATTTAGTGTTTGTCTTTGCGCTAGATTTCAATCTAGTCTCAAATAGAGTCATTTGCTTGTTGTTAAGAGAATTTTTAGATATCTCTCTGATACATGTGATTTGGGTTTATGGTACCTAGCTGGTTGCCATATTGATTTGATTTCATATTCTGATGCTGACTATGCTGGATGCAAACTTGATAGGAAAAGTACTAGTGGTTCTTGTCAATTTCTAGGTGGTTGCATGGTTTCGTGGGCATCCAAGAAGCAACCCTCAGTTGCACTCTCCACTGCAGAAGCAGAATATGTTACTGCAGGGAGTTGTGCAGCTCAAGTGTTGTGGATCAAAAGTCAGTTGCTTGATTAGAACATCGACATTGGATGCACACCTATTATGTGTGACAATACTAGTGCTATCAATCTTTCTAAAAACCCAATTCAACATTCAAGAACTAAACACATTGAAATCAGACATTATTTTCTGAGAGACGAGGTTTTAAATAAAAAACATTGAATTGGAATTCATACCTACAGAAAATCAAGAGGCTGATATTTTTACAAAACCTTTGGCAGATGACAGATTCACATCCTTAATAAGAGAGCTTGGAATTTGCAACATGCATTAAACCTTTCTTGGAAACAGGAATTAATTTGGCCTCTTATGCAAAGATTATTTGGTATATCAAATGGTGAACTATGGAAGGACAAGTCAAGCTTGTCTGGAAACTATCATTATGTGTGAGGAAAATCCTCCACCAAGTACCAAAAATCTCCCTTGTGTAAGGGTCGTTAATTTTTTTAATGAAATGCCTGTGTTTGCACTGTGATTGTTTGTTCATATTCATACTTTTCATGTTGATCCTGCTTGAATGAATGCAAAAATGATTGCAAATTTGATTGTGTATCATTTGCCTATCACTTATTCTACTCATGCACATTTTGAGGGGGAGCACATGTTTTGAGAAGAGTAATTGTTTTTGAAAAGGAGGCAACAGTGCTTGTACATAAGTTGTTTTAGAACAACCTACAGATTTGATTAAATTTGTTGAACAATGTCAGTGCAAGTTTAGATTCAGAATCAGGTCAACACTCAATCAGTATTGTGTCGACACCAGTTCACTATTCTCTTACTGAGAATGATCATTACTCACATTCTGTGTCGACACACAGCAATTTCTGTGTCGACGCATCCCTTCATTGCTAGACATCAAATTCTTCAAATTGCTTCAAGACATTCTCATTTAATTTTCTGTCATGCTGAAGAAGGAAAATCTTTATGTCTGATGAATCTTGACCAAGTCAATAATTCAGGGGGAGCTAAAGACTTCACTGATTTTTCTTACATCAGACCAAAGATAATTTAGTGGTTTGGCTAGTATGTAATTCAAAACTTGACCATTACAACTTCTGAAAACAACCAGGAATGTATATTTAATAGTCTTAACATATTCTTCAAGTCAACATTCTTTTACTCATTGAAATTCAAAAGTAATTTGATTTCTTTGATTGTATAATGTCAAAATCAGTATTATTTTTACACATTTCTTTAAGATTTGATAAAGGCTAAGTCTGTGCCCAATTTTTGGTATCTATCAAATATCAATTGTCTTTTGGCAGAGCAATGGCTTGCATACTGAGAAACTGCACACCTTCACAAAAAGTGATGAGCCATGTATGCCATGAAGTGTCATGCTATCTCTGCTCTAAGGGGTTCAATCAAAATATTCAAAATTAATGTTGACTAAGTAACTGGGAATATTGGCGTCTGATAAACGTATATTTCCATGTCAAAAAGTTTTCATTAACCCCTTGAGGCAGAATGACTAGTAATCTTAAGTAACCAGGGACTCAAGTGTGCAAAAAGTATGTGTACTTGAGTGAACAAGATGTACTATATCTGACTATTCATTATTTTTGCTTCAAGAAAAATACAATAATCACAATGGTCAACAACTTGTCCAACTCAGATCTTTTAAAAATGTTTAACTTCAATAATGATTGGAATTTATCCTAGAGAAATCATCTCACATTAGCTGAGTAAGGTTTGAAAGAGTGATTTGTTCTGAACAGAATATTTTAATTCTATTAAATTGTAATCCAGGTTCTTCAGAATTGTCTGATGGTCAAACATTGTCTACTACTCCTCAAACTATTAAATTTGCAAAAGGAATGATGATAAGAATTTGATAGTGACATCTTTAACATATTAAAAATCCCTGAACAATTGATTTTCAAGTCTTTATCATCATATTAAAGACTCTCCTCATCTTTTCACAAAATCTTGAATTTCTGCCCTCACAGGTCAACACACTCTCTTCTTGTGTCGACACAGTCTGGTCTCAGGTCGACCCACTCTACTCTTGTGCCGACACACTTTCACCCAGTCATTGGTTCTGTTTTAGGTTAGATGAATCGTTGGATCATCTTACCATCCTTCTTTGGGTATCGATTCAATTTTAAGGACCACAACCCTAGGTCGACCCTACACTTTCAACTTTCCATCTTTCAAACTTCCCTCCTCTTATCCAACTCCGGAAGAACAAGATTCTCGAACTTCCAGTTCTTCCATCTTGTCCCTTCTTCCTTCAACTCCAGACTCCATGGCACCCAAGCAAACTCCAAGGCGTAAAGCACAGGCCAAAGCAGTAGTCAAAGGGGTGGTTATTCAAGATCAACTAGTGGAACGAAGGTCCAAGTTCAGCAATGATCCTTCGAAGAGAAAAAGAGATTCCACTCCTTCTGGTACTTCTTCCAAACGTGGCAAATCTACACCTCAAGGCAAAGGGAAGTCTGTTGTGCCACCAAGATACCCTAAACGAAGGATTTTGAGGGATTCTAGTTCTTCTGTGGAAACCAGTTCCTCATCAGCTGAAGGTACACCCACTTCAAACCCTAACATAGAAACACTAGAAATTTCTTCATCCGATGCCACTCAGTCTCCAACAGAAACACCTTTGAGATCTATACAGTCTAAAGTTCGAATGTTTTTGAAGCCAAAGTCAGTTGACATTCATGACACAAATTTATCATATGCCTTTCCAGACCTTCTTCCTTTATTTGAATTTCAAGGTTGATTAAGGTTCATCAATGAGTACATAAATTTTTATCCACGATTGGTTCAAGAATTCTACATAAATCTTGTGGATACAGAAGAGGGTTTTAAATTTGAAGTAAAAGGTGTGAAAATCCTTTTTACTCAAGAGTTGGCACATCAACTTTTCAATATCCCTAATTCTGGTGAAGATTATTGTACTTACCAATTTGATCTTCATGAAGCCTATTCTTTACTTACTGGGTTACCATATGATAAGAAAGATGCAAAACAAACAAATGTCACAAGCTTGAATGCCAATACTTTTCCTCCACTACATCGGTTAGTGCATCACATATTCACCACTATTCTTACACCTCAGGGTGGTGGAAGAAACAGACTCACAGACATTCAAAGATTTTTACTGTTTTGCATGTTGAAAAACATTAAGGTGGATCTTACTGAGATCATGTTTCAAATTATGTCTGAAACAATAAGAAAGGAACTTCATAGATCTCTTCCTTATGCTGCACACTTGACTGCTGTCTTTGAGAAGTTTGGCATCTCCTTTTTAGATGAAAAAGTTTAGAAAATTCCTCAGATAACATATACTATTTGAACAATGTGAAAAGATACATGACGTTCAAAATTCAAGGAGATCAGATCACTAGGGGTCCAGTATTGGAACAACCATCATACCAAAATTTAGAATAGCCAGCTCCTAGTGAAGACCCTCCTCAAGAACAACAAATGGAACAACCACCATTAGAGTAGGAATTACCCCCAGATGTGCCTGAATAGTCCATTTCACAAGAAATTCCAGATGACAGTGTGCCTCATCCAAGTTTGCTTGTTCCATCCTCCTCCTTTCAACATCAGGGATCAGCTTCCACATCTACTGGTGGATCTTCAGTTCCTCCTGATCTCTATCATTTTCTTCAAGTTCAGTTTGATAACTTGAATTCTTCTATGAGAGAAATGTCAAGCAATTTTGAGTTCAAAATACAGCGATTGGAAAACACAGTAACAAGTCATTTTTTGAGGCAACAGGAACTTGCTGAACATACCTCAAGAAGATTTAATAGGTTGGTTGGCACACTTGGTGATGCTACAACTCAGTTATCATTTCTACAATTTGGACTTTAAGACCTGCTATCTAGAGTTCTTGATAATACACAAGGCATCCACAATGGACAAGAAGCTGTGACTCAAATTCCCAAGTGCAGACTATCTTTTGCTCATTTTATAAGTGATATGGAACAAATGAAAGAGCATACAACACACATTGATTAACAAATTGAGGACCTCAAATCTGATTTTAATAATGTATGGAAACTAAGAGATGATATTAGCACTGGAGATAGTTGTCATGCTACCTCTTCTACAGTTGTTCCTCAGACCATGGCATTGATCACATGACAGTTCACATTTCTGAGAATCTGAAGAAAATGGAAGAGACTCTTCATACACAATTGACAACAGTTCACCTCTTACTCAGGAACAATCTGGGAGCCTTGGAAGAGAAAATGAAAGACATTGATCGCAAGCTCTTTGCCCCTCCCCCAACTCCACCTCAGTAGTGCGCGCTATCTTTTTGTTGATGTCAAAGGGGGGGAGTTATGTGTGAATATTTCAGTTTTTTGGTTTCAGAACTTTATGTTAAGTGAATTTGAGACTCATTGGCTTTTGACTTTTATGATTTTCATATCAATGTCATACTCCTATAGTTTAATTCTCAATGAATGATGTGACTTTGTGATTGTGATTACTTCTCACATATGACATGAAATGAAGTGATTGACTGTCTTCAACACCTTGTTTATTTATACTGAAATGTTCAATGAATCATAGTTGTCATCATCAAAAAGAGGGAGATTGTTGGATCTCTTGTTTTGATGTTGTTTAACTATGATCCATACAATTTTAAATACCTTGCTTCAGTCATATCTAACATAATATTTCATGTTTAACTCAGAGAAAAAGGTGTTATGAGGTCAGTGGTGTCGACACAACATTGTCGGAGTGTCAACACAAAGAGCAATTCTAGTGAAGAAATTCAAGAAGTAAAGCCAGTTGTGTCGACACAGATCCCTTATGTGTCGACACATCCTTTGCTCTCAAAAAGTAGACAGAAGAAAAGAAGTCAGTGGTGTCGATACACTTTTGTCAGGGTGTCGACATAGGAGGCTTTCCAGTAAGCCATATTTTTGGAATACAGTCAGGTGTGTCAACACAAGTCAGGTATGTGTCGACACAGGTTAACTTCCAGTGTTGACAGAGTAGTAAGCCAGGATCATGTTTCGACACATAATTTGATTGTGTCGACACACCTCGAATGATGATCCAGAATCTGAATTCTTGGACACATGTCAGATTTTGATCCGAGAACTTTTGAGTGGGAATTCTGTTTCCCCAAACTCTAAGGTACCACGTGGATACATAGGACTATAAATGCCCATGATCCTCACACTTTTGAGGACACAAACCCCAGTCCTTTATCTCCTAGAAGCATAAAGCGGTGGCTAGAGAGAGGCTTCATCTGAAGGTTGTTGCTGCTCCAGATCTGAAGAATTAGAGATCCAGTTGCTGTGTGCAATTAAAGTCAAGTTGAATTCTCATATTCAGGAGTCTACATCCTCAAACTGAAGCTGGAATTCAGATGTTTTAAACAATTTCTTGTCATTCCACTGGTTCTACATCTCAACTTCAAATCATTCTGTGTGTAGTGTGAAATTGGAGCTATCCTTCTGCTCAATTTCATGTGTGTGTTCTAATTTGAGATTTCGATCATCTCAAATTGTGTGTGTTGTGTGTTCTGTTTGAACTGGCTACATAAGTAGATTTGTGTGTATGTGTGGATGGTGGATGTAGGATACACAATTGTGTAATACGAACCACCCTAAATATCTGTGTTACTGTGGTTTGATCTATCTTAACATTAGATGATTGATAGGCATGTTTGCTATTCAGTATGATATCATCTAATAATTTGTGGATTCACATCTTACTTGTTCTATCTGTAATAATTTGAATCTGTGCATGACTCAGAACTTTGAAATTCTCATAAGTTTCTAATCTGATATGTGTTCAATTTTTAATTAGGTAGAAATCTATTCATCCCCCCCCCCTTCTAGATTTCTTCATAGCTATTTTCCGCTACTTTTTAGTTCCTCTTCCTGTGTAAAGAGAGGACCAACATGTTTACTGGGGGTGGTGACCAACAGAGGGTCCGTACTCTGTGTTACCCTTTTGTTAAGGGAAGAACCTCATTGGGGTTTGTTTCAGCAAAATCGCACTGGAGTTTGTACCAAGAGGTTGACTTTTTGACCTGTAATAGAAGTGTGTTGCCTTCTTCCCAGAAAGAGAAGAAGACCAGCAGGGGCTATGTGTTTTATATCCTTGAGGGATTGTACCCTAGTTAGTGAAATCCCAAGAGTGTGTTTGGGGATTGGACGTAGGATTTCTATTTGGAAGGGCCGAACCAATATAAATTCTTTGTGCTCTTGTGTATGACTGTTTCTTTAATAGCTTCCGCACTGCTACTCATTACCACACACAACCTATATTCACTAACTATAGTTTCTAGTGGTGATTTTGTCTTTCAGATTTAAGACTACCTATTCACCCCCCCCCCCCCCTCTTTTAGGTGCCTTGCTGCCCATCCAAGTGGGTCAACATAGAGGCTGAAGACAAGGCTGACGTCTGCACCCATTTTGACCTTACCGAGTGACATAGATGGTTTTGCGATCTACTCAGATGCTTCACAAATAGGCTTTGGTTGTGTTCTGATGCAGTATGGTAAGGTGGTTGCCTATGCTTCTCACCAGTTAAAGGAGCATGAGCGCAACTATCCAACCCTTGACTTGAAGTTAGCTGTCGTGGTTCATGCACTAAAGATCTGGAGACACTATCTTATGGTGTCAAGTTCGAGATATTCACGGACCACAAAAGTCTGAAGTACTTGTTCTCCCAGAAAGAGTTGAACCTGCGGAAGAGGGGATGGGTCGAGTTCTTGAAGGACTACGACTTCGAGCTTCAATACCATCCAGAGAAGATGAACGTCATGGCAGATGTTCTCAGCAGGAAGAGATTCATACTTCAGCGGGATTGGAGAATGTTGGAGGATGCGACGTGCACAATGATTGAGTTAGAGCCTCAATTATGCTAGGATTTCGGGGCGCAATTGTCTATCAAGAGATATCCACGTGGAGATACCCAGATTCTTGTGTTTGCCCCAGGATATCGTTTGGTGTATGGCCGCAGAGCTTCCTTGTTTGAGCTTTGGCAATGTTTCATGACTTGCTGACGGTAATGGCGCCATTGGTACTAAGATTAAAGACTAGCAAGACGTCAAGAAACTCTAAAATAGTGTGGGTTATTTGATTGTTTTGGGTTGTGAAGATGAGATATTCGGTCGTCAATTATCCCAACTTTGACAAGAATTAGTATCTGTGCTTTTAAAAAATTCATTCTATTTATTTCAAGAAGGATAAGATTACAACTATCAAGTGAAGAAAAGGTCACTGATTCTAGTACATCTCACCAAATAGTTTATCCGGCACAATCTGTTCAAATGTCAAAAAACGCCTCCATGCATGGCATGTTGACTTCTATACTAGCAAATTGAACAAGCATCTATTAAAGTTAAAGATTGCCCGGCCACTCATACAAAGGAGGCGTCAGTTTTCTACCGTAGAGGTTGTTATAATCTACTGACGCACAAGTACCACATTCTCCGGTTACAAATGGTTGGCTGGTTGGTTTGGTTTACATTAGATTTGGACCCAAGGCGAGAAAAGAGAGCGAGGCCCTGTCATTTAACTGGCTACGTCCTCCGCCGCGGACGCTTTGCTCAGGCGACTAGGTACCGTCGATTTGGTTCCGCCGCCCGCCATCCTTCTTCCGCCCCCCACACGCCGCCGACTGGAGGCCAGCAGAGCCCTCTGCGCCACCACCGCTGCGGAGCAGGAGACGGCGGCCGCTTTGGCTCTCGCCGTGCCCTGGGTTGGCCACCCGCCGCCGCTGGTGGCCCAGCTGCCCTTGCACGCTTGCTGGGTCTCCATGAGGGGTTCGTAACTCAAGTCGCCCCCGCAGCTGCGGAGGGAGCACGCAGAGTCCTTTTTGGCCATGTCATACGCCACCCTCCCCCGTCTTTGTGGTGACCGCAGCAGGGTTGGTGACGGCGGGGGACGAGGGTAGCGCACTGCACTGGCAGTAGGAGGACGGGGCTTTGCGCCTGCCCTATAAATAAGTTGGATGGAATGCCTCTTATCGGATGCAGCAGTGGAGATGGGCGGCGAGGGTGAGGGGATATATGGAGGGTGGTGCCGAAAGGCGCTGCAATTATTAGGAGCTCCCATCCGCTTTGAGCATTCTTTTGCTGTGTGTGTACGTGTTTGTGGTGGGAGGATAATTCGTAGGATGCAGTGCAAGGCAGGGAAGAAGACGAAGAAGATGATGAAAGGATTCCCAAAAGAGGGCTCCACCTGCGGCTGCCCGGTCTCCGTGCCTTCCAAGCCAGGGAATCCGATACCCTACAAAAATCTCTCTTTCGCTCTTGAGATGAGGGGGACGTGATCGTTGTTTCGTTTCTCGGGCAAGAAGGAAAGGCGGTTCTTGCTTTCCATCCAAATCCATGTCCAAGGCAGGAGCCGCCCGCAGCTGTCGGAGGACCTTCCAGGCTTCTTGAACTGTGACTCTGGTGTTTGAGAAGAAAGTACAATTCACATGGGCAATTAGTCCATGTGACATCATGGACTATCAACCCATGTAGATAGTGTCACATGGGCTAGTTGCCCATGTGAATTGCACTTTGTGCATTTTTAAAAGTGCACAAAGTCTTTCTCATTTGAGAAAGATTTATTGTACTGTTGAAAAGTATAGTTTACGTCAAATTGCACTTCAGCTCTCCCATTCGTCCACCTCAGACTATGTACCACGCTGCGTCAGCTTCCCCTTGCGCCATGCGAGCACTTTGCCACCCCCCTCCACCGCGTGACGTGACACCAAAATCATAATAACCCATGTCAAATCTAAATCAAAACCATACTTCTCCAAATACCCCCCTCACCTCTTTCGCGCATACGCCCCCCTCACCTCTTCCCTAATGATTTGATCCTTCCTCAACTGTGAAACTCGACGGGAATAAACCAGTGCGAACATCAACCAACACGGAGGAAGAGGGGAGAAGCAAGGAGGAGGAAACCAGTGCAGTTTTGCAATGTGGAGTTCCAGCATGCGGTCAAAAATCATCTCGAGAAGAAAGACACACTCGAAGATTCAAGCTTCCGGTGAAGCTGCATCACTAATCTTTCTGGCAAAAATAATGGAGGAGGTGAACACTACGCCATCAACTTCATCGGACGAAGGGGCGAAGTCCGAAAGTACACAGAGAAAAGCTTATGGAGCTCAGAGAAAAAAGAATGGTGTAGATATATCTCACACTATATATTTGAATTAAAATTAATGGAACCTTAGGTTTTTGGCTTCTCTCTCAAGATTTATGTTTTCGAAATCTCACTCTCGTTGTAGCTAACACACATTTTGGAGCCTAACATGAGCATTCTGAAGCTCATGATAAGCATTTTGGAGACCCAAATGTGTGCATTCTTCACATTTCTATAAAATTTTAATTTTTTTTCATGGCCCGTACTTTGAGATGTTTAAGGAGTTTATGTTTATTTTATGTGTACATTTTAAAAAATCTCCAATTAATAGAGCACAAAAATACTATTGGTAGCCTAATATGAGTATTTTGGTGTACATGTTGTGTGTGTATTTTTGAAAAAACTCCAAAATTTGGGGCTCAAGGTCAACTTTTCTTCAAAATCATCTCAATAATATTGTTTAGATCTTTTTTTTATGACATGACATGACCAAGTTAAGTATTTCTGAGCCCCAAATATGTGCATTCTTCACATGTCAAAAATTTTCCAAATATTTTTTGGGCATGGCCCGTTAATTTGGGATGTTTACGAAAGCTCCACATTTTGGAGCCCAAGTATCCTATTTGGTAGCCTAACAGGAGTCTGTTGCAACCTACATTGAGCATTTTGGAGCTCAACTTGCCTTCAAATTCACCTCAACAAAATTGTTTAGATCTATTTTTTTGACTTGACAAAGCATGTTAAACATTTTGGACCCCCAAATTTGTGCATTCTTCACATACTCAGAATATTTAAATTTTCATTTGGCATGACCCGTTAATTTGAGATGTTTAACAGATTTTTCTACATCTTATATCTGTATTTTAGGAAAAGTTTCATATTTTGGAGCCCAAGTTTCCTATTTGGTAGCCTAACAGTAGATTTTGCAACCCATAGACAGTATTCTGGAGCTCAACTTTTCTAAAAAATTACCTTAATAGGATTGTTTGGATCTTTTTTTTTTTGACATGGCATAAGCATGTTAAGCATTTTTCAACCCCAAATTTGTGCATTCTTCACATATCAAGAATTTTTCAAATTGTATTTTAGAAGTTTGCCCGTTAATTTGGGATGCTTACGGGGTTTTTGTACCTCTTGTGACTATGTTTTAGAAAATCTCCACAGTTTGGAGCCCAAGTACCTGACCATTTTAGAGCTCAACTTTTCTTCTTAATCATCTCAATATGATGGTTTATATTTTTTTTTGACATGACATAAACATGTTAAACATTTTTCAGCCTCAAATTTGTGCCTACTTCACATATCCAGAATTTTTCATTTTAGTTGGCATGACTCGTTAATTTGGGGTTAAGAAAGCTCCACAGTTTGGAGCCCAACTATCATATTTGGTAGTATAACATGAGTCATTTGCAGCCCACATTGAGCATTTTGGAGCTCAACATATGTTCAAATTCACCTCGACAAAATTATTTAGATTTTTCTATTTTGACAAGCACTACAGGAAGTGAAGGATATGTAGACGGCTGAAAACCGTCTACGAAACTCTAAGAACCGTCTATAAAATGTTTTCTATTTACCGTCTACGAAACTCTGAAAACCGTCTACGAAACTCTATTTACCGTCTACAAAAATGTAATTAGATGGTTATTAAGCGTCTATAAATATTTATATATACGGTTTTTAAGCCGTTTATAAATATTTATATAGACGGTTTATAAGCCGTCTATATAAACTTATGTAGACGGTTGTTAAGCCGTCTACATAAACTTATGTAGACGGTTAATAAAACATGCAAATAAAGTTTTGTAGACGGCTTAAGCCGTCTACACATTTCAATTTTTTTTAATTTTTAATTTATTTTTATTGTTTTTCCCTGTTAGTACAGAAATCAAAACATTCATGTACATAAATCATTACTACCATGCACACACAAATTATTTAAAAACACATCATATACATACATTATTAATACCATACACACAAATTATCTAAAAACACATCATAAACATATTCAAAAGAAATACAATATCTCATCCATTATAATAATCTAATCATCATCATCATCATAATCATCAGCAGACTCGTCACTCTCCTCACACTCAAGCTCACGCCTAGCACGAGACGACTGTGATGGCGGAGCAGCATATTGCTGCATGAAGGCTCGCATCTCTGATATCTGACTGCGCAAGTCTTGTAACTCCTGGCGATCCCTGCTCCTCTCTACACACAAGTCCTGTAACTCATGGCGATCCCTGCTCCTCTCTGCACACAAGTCCTGTAACTCCTGGCGATCCCTGCTCCTCTCTGCACACAACTCCTCCACCTTTTTGTTTTGATCCTGCAACTGCTGCTGCAACTGCTGCACCTGAGTGTGGTAGCCGCCTGAGGAGCTCGATCCCTCTCCCCTCCCATACCAAGTGCGGAGCGTCTCAGCCTTACCCGCACAACGAACACGGCCAGGCCTGTCTCGTCCCATGACAGCTATGAAGGCATCCTCGGCTAGAACAGGAGCGTAACAGTAGATTTTTTCAGCCTCAATTTTTTCCTGTAGTGAAGACATAAGCATGTTAAATATTTTTCAGCCTCAAATTTGTGCATTCTTCACATATCCAATTTTTTCAAATTTTTTGGCATGGCCTGTCGATTTGGGGTTAGGAAACCTCCACATTTTGAGCCCAAGTACCCTATTTGGTAGCCTAATAGGAGTCTTTTGCAGACTATATTGAGTATTTTGGAACTCAACTTGTTTTCATATTCACCTCAACAAAATTACTTAGATCTATTTTTAAAAAAAAACTTGACATGAACATGTTAAGCATTTTGGATCCCCAAATTTGTGTATTCTTCACATATCCAGAATATTTAAAATGTTATTTGGCATGGCCCATTAATTTGGGATGTTTAATGGGTTTTTCTACATCTTGTGTCTGTATTTTAGGAAAAGTTTCACATTTTGGAGCCCAAGTTTCCTATTTGGTAGCCTAACAGTAGATTTTGTAGCATATAGATAGTATTTTGTGTTGAAGAGATTATTGAACCACTCTTATAGTTTATCCTTTATTTTGGTGATAACAAAACTCATGATTAACTTAAATATCATGAATATATTTAATTTGGGATGTTTACGAAAGCTCCACATTTTGAAGCCCAAGTATCATATTTGGTAGCCTAACAAGAGTCTGTTGCAGCCTACATTGAGCATTTTGGAGCTCAACTTTCCTTCAAATTCACCTCAACAAAATTGTTTAGATCTATTTTTTTGACTTGATAGAGCATGTTAAGCATTTTCGACCCCCAAATTTTTGCATTCTTCACATACTCAGAATATTTAAATTTTTATTTGGCATGACCCGTTAATTTGAGATGTTTAACAAATTTTTCTACATCTTGTATCTGTATTTTAAGAAAAGTTTCATACTTTGGAGCCCAAGTTTCCTATTTGGTAGCCTAACAGTAGATTTTGCAACCCATAGACAGTATTTTGGAGCTCAACTTTTCTAAAAAATTACCTTAATAGGATTGTTTGGATCTTTTTTTTTTTGACATGGCATAAGCATGTTAAGCATTTTTCAACCCCAAATTTGTGCATTCTTCACATATCAAGAATTTTTCAAATTGTATTTTAGAAGTTTGCCCGTTAATTTGGGATGCTTACGGGGTTTTTGTACCTCTTGTGACTATGTTTTAGAAAATCTCCACAGTTTGGAGCCCAAGTACCTAACCATTTTAGAGCTCAACTTTTCTTCTTAATTATCTCAATATGATGGTTTATATTTTTTTTTGACATGACATAAACATGTTAAATATTTTTCAGCCTCATATTTGTGCCTACTTCACATATCCGGTATTTTCATTTTAGTTGGCATGACCCGTTAATTTGGGGTTAAGAAAGCTCCAAAGTTTGGAGCCAAACTATCATATTTGGTAGTATAACATGAGTCATTTGCAGCCCACATTGAGCATTTTGGAGCTCAACATATGTTCAAATTCACCTCAACAAAATGTTTAGATTTTTCTATTTTGACAAGACATAAGCATGTTAAATATTTTTCAGCCTCAAATTTGTGCATTCTTCACATATCCAAAATTTTTCAAATTTTTTGGCATTGCCTGTCGATTTGGGGTTGGGAAACCTCCACATTTTGAGCCCAAGTACCCTATTTGGTAGCCTAATAGGAGTCTTTTGCAGACTATATTGAGTATTTTGGAACTCAACTTATTTTAATATTCACCTCAACAAAATTGCTTAGATCTATTTTTTTAAAAAAACTTGACATGAACATGTTAAGCATTTTGGATCCCCAAATTTGTGTATTCTTCACATATCCAGAATGTTTAAAATTTTATTTGGCATGGCCCATTAATTTGGGATGTGTAATGGATTTTTCTACATCTTGTGTCTGTATTTTAGGAAAGGTTTCACATTTTGGAGCCCAAGTTTCCTATTTGTAGCCTAACAGAAGATTTTGTAGCCTAGAGATAGTATTTTGTGTTGAAGAGATTCTTGAACCACTCTTATAGTTTATCATTTATTTTGGTGATAACAAAACTCATGATTAACTTAAATATCCTGAATATATTTAATTTGGGATGTTTACGAAAGCTCCACATTTTGGAGCCCAAGTATCCTATTTAGTAGCCTAACAGGAGTCTGTTGCAGCCTATATTGAGCATTTTGGAGCTCAACTTGCCTTCAAATTCACCTCAATAAAATTGTTTAGATCTATTTTTTGACTTGACAGAGCATGTTAAGCATTTGACTGGACATAGGACTCCTGATTGATAAGAGGGCCGAACCAGAATAAATCTCTGTGCACTTTGTGTAATAGTTTCCGCCAAGTTTTTCACTTATTTCACACACACCACACTAAGTACTAACGATACTATCTAGTGTGATTTATTTTCAGATAAATTTTAACAATGCAAGAAGTCATATTCACCCCCTTCTAATACATCTAAAGCATGTTCATTCATCTGATACCAACCAGTCGTAGAAGAGCCAAGCTCCATCTCGATCCAACATTTTGGAGCTCAACTTTCTAGAAAATCACCTCAATAGGATTGTTTGGATCCTTTTTTTTTTTGACATGGCATAAGCATGTTAAGCATTCTTCAGCCACAAATTTGTGCATTCTTCACATATCAAGAATTTTTTAAATTTTATTTTAGAAGTTTGCCCATTAATTTAGGATGCGTACGGGATTTTTGTACTTCTTGTGACTATATTTTAGGAAATCTTCACACTTTGGAGCTCAAGTACCTGACCATTTTAGAGCTCAACTTTTCTTCTTAATCACCTCAATGGGATGATTTACATTTTTTTTTTGACATGACATAAACATGTTAAGCATGTTTCAGCCTCAAATTTGTGCAATCTTCACATATCCCGAATTTTTCAATTTATTTGGCATGAACAGTTAATTTGGGGTTAAGAAAGCTCCACATTTCGAAGCCTAACTATCCTATTTGGTAGCATAACATGAGTCATTTGCAGCCCACATTGAGTATTTTGGAGCTTAACTTATGTTTAAATTCACCTCAACAAAATTGTTTAGATTTTTTTTATTTTTACATGACATAAGCATGTTAAATATTTTTCAGCCTCAAATTTATGTATTCTTCACATATCCAGAATTTTTCATTTTTTTGGGCATGGCCTGTTAATTTGGGGTTAGAAAACCTCCACATTTTGAGCCCAAGTACCCTATTTGGTAGCCTAATAGGAGTCTTTTGCAGACTATATTGAGCGTTTTAGAGCTCAACTTGTCTTCATATTATTTTTTTTAAACTTGATGTGAGCATGTTAAGCATTTTGAACCCCTAAATTTGTGCATTCTTCACATATCCAGAATATTTAAATTTCATTTGGTGTGGCTCATTAATTTGAGATCTTTAACGGGTTTTTCTACATCTTGTGTCTGTATTTTAGGAAAAGTTTCACATTTTAGTGACCAAAATAGTGACTGATTGTATCGGTCACTGATAGCGACTGAAAAAATTCGGTCACTAATCGGTCACTATTAGCGACTGATTAGTGACCGAAATTTTTCGACCACAGAATTGTGACAAAAAAATTTTCACCGACAATTTCAGTCCCTATTCGGTCACTGAATCATTTAGTGACCGAATTGGGACCGAAATTGTCAGTCTCTAAAATCGTTTTTTCTTGTAGTGCAAAATGGTTAATGTGGGCTGCAAATGACTCCTGCTATGCTATCAAATAGGATAGTTGGGCTTCAAAATGTGGAACTTTCTTAACCCCAAATTAACGGGTCATGTCAAATAAATTGAAAAATTCTAGATATGTGAAGAATGCACAAATTTGAGGTTGAAAAATACTTAACATGTTTATGTCATGTCAAAAAAAAATGTAAACCATCCTATTGAGCAGATTAAGAAGAAAAGTTGAACTCTAAAATGGTCAGGTATTTGGGATCCAAAGTGTAGAGATTTCCTAAAACATAGTCACAAGAGGTACAAAAACCCCATAGGCATCCCAAATTATCGGGCCAGCTTCTAAAATAAAATTTAAAAAATTCTTAATATGCAAAGAATGCACAAATTTGGGACTGAAAAATACTTAACATGCTTATGCCATGTCAAAAAAAAGGGGGGGGATCCAAACAATCCTATTGAGGTGATTTTCTAGAAAACTTGAGCTCCAAAATACTATCTATAAGCTGCAAAATTTACTGTTAGGCTACCAAATAGGAAACTTTAGCTCCAAAATGTGAAACTTTTTCTAAAATATAGACACAAGATGTAGAAAAACCCGTTAAACATCCCAAATTAACGGGCCATGCCAAATGAAATTTAAATAATCTAGATATGTGAAGAATGCACAATTTGAGGGTCCAAAATGCTTAACATGCTTTGTCAAGTCAAAAAAATAGATCTAAATAATTTTGTTGAGGTGAATATGAAGGCAAGTTGAGCTTCAAAATATTCAATGTAGTTTGCAACAGACTCCTATTAGGCTACTAAATAGGGTACTTGGGCTCCAAATTGTGGAGCTTTCGTAAGCTTCCCAAATTAACAGGCCAGACCAAAAAAATATTTAGAAAATTTTTTACATGTAAAGAATGCACAAATTTGGGGCTCATAAATGCTTAACATGGTCATGTCATCCAAAAAAAAATTTAAACAATATTATTGAGATGATTTTGAAGAAAATTTGAGCTTGGGTCCTAAATGTGGAGCTTTTCCAAAAATGCACACACAAGATGTACACTAAAATACTCATATTATGCTACAAATAGTGTTTTTGGGCTCTAATAGTTTGAGATTTCCTAAAATGCAGACAGAAAATGAACATAAACTCACTAAACATTCTAAAGTATGGGTAATGAAAAAAAATTAAAATTTTATGAAAATGTGAAGAACGTACACATTTAGGTCTTCAAAATACTTACCATGAGCTCCATAATGCTCATGTTAGGCTCCAAAATGTGTGTTAGCTACAACGAGACTGAGATTTCGAAAACACAAATCTTGAGAGAGAAGCCAAAAAATTAGGGTTCTATTAATTTTAATTCAAAAACATAGTGTGAGATATATCTGCACTATTCTTTTTTCTCTGAGCCCCAGAAACTTTTCTCTACGTACTTTTAGACTTCGCCCATTCGTCTGATCAAGTTGATGGCGTAGTGTCGGCCTCCTCCATTGTTTTGTCGGAAGGACAAGTGGTGCGGCTTCACCAGAAGCTTGAATCTTCGAGTGTGTCTTTCTTATCAGGATGATCTTTGACCGCATGCTAGAACTATGCTTACAAAACTGCACCGGTTTCCTCCTTGTTTCTCCCCTCTTTCTCCGTGTAGATTGATGTTCGTACTGGTTTCTTCCCGCCGAGTTTCATAGTTGAGGAAGGATCAGATCATTCGGGAAAGAGGTGAGGGGGGGCGTATGCGGGAAGGGGGCATTTTGGGAAGTATGGTTTTGATTTGAATTTGACACGGGTTATCATGATTTTGGCATCACGTCACACGGCGGAAGGAGGCGGCGAAGCACTCGCGTGGCGCGAGAGAAAGTTGACGCGGCGCGGTGCGTAGTCCACGATGAGGTGGACGAATGGGAGAGTGAAAGTGCAATTTGACGTGGCTAAACTGCACTTTCGGCAGTGCAGTAAGTCTTTCTCTTGGTCTTTTGACCCAATAGTGGACTAGCATGTTTCCTCTTGGCTTTGGCTGCTGTGAACTACGGGACACTCCTGGGTGGCTGGGCAATAATGTCCCCTCGCATCTCTTATTCCTCACTCTGCTTATGATTTCGGATAGGGTTACTTCTTCAATAAACATGACAGCAATCAATAGGAGTAAGCACAGTTCAGTGTAATAATGTCAATTTTAAATACATCTTAGAAAATTTATTAGTCCACTTCATGTCCCGTATTGTATTATGCTGCATTATGTCATTTTTTATAATGGAGCTTAATTTTTTATTTTAGAGTCTAATTTTTTTTTGGTGTCTAATTTTTTAGTTTGGAGTTTAATTTTTTTCTCTTTTAATATATTGAGCTGAATTGGACGTCAGAATAAAAATTTAGATGTCAAAATAAAAAAATAAACTCCAAAATAAAAAATTAGGCTAAAAAATGACACATTGGGGTACAGTGAGCCGCATAATGTGGATCAATGAACTTTGTGATATGTATTTAAAACTAATTTTGCTGCACTCAAAATCAGTTCAACCTCCATAAAGTAGGTCCAACTTCAATTTATTTATTTGTTATGCTCCACAAAACGTAATGTCTCATGTTTGATTTAGCTCGTAAGTTGATCTGATCATCAGAAAAATATCTTTTTGATCACGTCAGAACAATTTTATGCAAGGATCGCAAATCTGTCGGGAATATAATGCGAGTTTCGACACCTAAAGCAAAGTAATTTTATCAAGTTGACATACCTGTGCAAGTGAAGCAACTTCATGAATCAAAACAAGTTGCACGTTAAGCTTGTTATGTTGCAAGCCGGTTCCTACGAAGCCTTGAAAGTTACGAAGGCGCTGGCGCAGAGACCAGGGGAATGGAGACTGGGGAGGAGGCAAGGTGGGGTGGGGGGGGCGTTGAGCATGCCAAGCGGGAGGGTAACCGTTGGACTGCAAGTTATTATAAGAGCGATTGTTTAAAAATGAAACAACGCATGTGATCCAAATTTGTCGTTTATACAGGCACCACAACAATGAACCCCATGGGCCTTCTCGACTAAAATTTATTGTTTAGCAAAACATCATGTAACCTAAGAAAAAGCATTCGGATAGGGATAGAAGTTCCTTGAAAGCCAGAGATTATTTCTCCTTTTTCTTTCTTTTTTTGGTTTTTGGATGTGAAAGGCAAAGATCTTTTACATTGTACATATCGTTACATACTTGCGTCTTATCTGATTGAGACCCAATGAATTTTATACACAAACGAGGGAAAAATAAATGGGTTCACAGGCTACAACTTCACGTATATGCCCTTCATGTGGAGGAAACCAGCAACAAGACACCAAAATATGATCTCCAGGAACACAAAAACTAAGGTCCCCCAATTTCTAGAGTGAAGGATGGCCTGCAGTAATGATTCCGACAGATTCACCTGCAAAAGAAAATTATAATTTCAGAGCATGAGCAATTGCATGCAGCAACTTAGGAACACTACAGCGTTAACAAACTAAGCAATTGCTAACTCACGAACACTAGAATGAATTCATATTTGTTTTACACATAAAGCAACTGTTTGATTGACAGACGCCTTTCATATATATGTAGCAACCATGGAATGTTGGACCTGGTGCACCTTAAGAGCAATTCTGAGGTCGAGCAATCTCTCCAACAGTGAAAACACTTGCAGAATCTACCTCACAAATAACTAATAGAGAAAAGTTTAACAATAAGCTGGTAAGCAATAATGAAAAGATCTTGTAGAAGAAACATGCAGCAACAACATAGTTGCTGCTATAGACCTAATTAGCAAAAACTAATGGCAAAAGAGTTCCTCAAGCAAGTCATCTTTCATTCCTTACGCCCACAACAGGAAGTTGCCATATATCTGTATCCAGTAAAGCTACTTTCTACATTACTTGGGATCAAAGAATTCCCTCGCCATATTAAGGCAGTCCAGAAAACAATTTTGTTTCAGTTCAAAACTATTTGCTGCAAATTTCACCTTTCACTTTCCCTCTAGTGCATGCCACAGATGCTGGGTTGAGAGGCCCTCCCCCCCCCCCCCCCCCCCACAAGTTTGCATGTCAACTACTAGATCCTATTTGCAACAGCATCAAAATCAAACCAGAGGCTTTAGGTCCAAGGAACGTTGAAATGATACTATTATTAGTTATAGTAGAAACTGGATTAATCCAAGTAACAATGATAATTTCAGGTGTAACTCCAAAACCAGGTTTAAAATTCGGATCTAAAATCTGGACCAAAGTTGACACCAGCTTTTAGCTCCTGATCTGGGTTGAATTTCATATCAGTGCTTTTGGATTCAAATTTGGATCTCAATCATCTGAGCTGCTCTGACATGTTTACAACCCTGTGGTTGTGTTTGAATCTAAAAGCTAGACACAATGATTGTAGATAATCTAATGAAGCTTAAAACTAAGCAAGATAATCTGAAGAGCTAAATAATTTCCAGACTATGGTCAAAGTGCAGTTCACAAGTCCTGAGCATTGGGAATACACCTTGGACATTCTTGGGGACAGCGACCTTGTTTCCTCTAACCTCAAATCCTCCAATCAAAAACTTCTTTAATGTATTCACTTGTCTTACCTCATTTCAACAATCACAACCCCCAGACCATCATCAACTAGAATATGCACTGTGTTAACTGATCCCCTTAATGATGATATATATGTCATATGACATAGCAAAATAAAATGTGTCCTCTTTGTTCATTGCTGGTGGATTTGAAAATAGTACTACATTCAATCTTGTCTTCCTCCCCACACGGATTTCTCACTCTTTCTCACTCACCCATTTCATCTGCATCTCAATCACAACCTACAATCCTAAAGCCTTGGGTCTATTGTATCCTTCAACAACTTAAGGAAGGCACTAGTCAATCCAAATTATCCCTAGTACTTTGTTCGCAATCTCCAAAGAATAATTCAAGATCTCTCAAGAATCTCTCTCTGGCTTGCCAAGATCCAAAATGCCCAAAATACCTAGCCTAAGAGAAACTTCAAGCAAAGTCACATGATATCATGCAATTGGATTGCACAGTTTGCTTTTGTCTCATTCAAGACTAAGGCTTTGAAATTCCATTCCTTCCCTCCAACCCCCATCCATCATAGTAACATCAACACTTGGAGCTGGTATGGACTGATTTCAGCCACCTAGGATTGTTAACTGGCTATTGTTGAACTGGAAACACCCTCGATCTACAAGCCAAAGAAGATGAGTGAGGAGAAACAGAAGAAGCTGATGAAAAATAAAGAGGAAGAAGAGGAATCAGAGAAGTTCCTACCCATGTTCAACCTATGAATTAACGACTTGCAAGCTAGAGAGGAGGATCACAGTATCTACCACTATTCTTGATCTCTAAGTAGAGAGAACATCTCTTCTCTGTACCCCTCACGAGATAAAACTGAGATCCAATACAAAATTCCTTGCCCTAAAGTAAAAATTTGCTTAATTTTAATAAATCCCATGCCCACTAATAGCCTGGGTATCAAAAGTTCCACATCATCTAAAAAAGTTCCACTGGTTATCACTTCATGCATTCCATCCATGTAATTCTTAAACCAGCCTGTTCAACTGCAGTTATCCAGTTCAATCAACACTATCATCTTCAATGAGCACAAATTGCACAACATGCAGATCTCTGCCGTCACAGAATTCAAATACTGGTGTACATCAAAACAAAAGACATGACCAAAGTTCTGTACTGACCACAACATCCACCACAGAGGTATCCTCTTTCAGTGTGAATTTAATGATGGTTATCAAACGTTTTAAGGCGGACTGCTCAAATAATTGCATGAGTTGAATATTTAGAAACTGGAATTTAATATGATTTAGAGGAAAGAAAGAAAGAAATCATGATTCAGTCAGTGACCTTTCCATTTTATATTCCAAGGCTCAGAAACTCAACACAAAAGCAGTATGTATGCTGGATAAAAGATATCTTTGATAAGAAAGAAAATGAGGATTACAAGGTTGTTCTCTAGTGAGTGCCAATAGAATCCTTGGATGGCTGCAGGGAAGAGTTCACAGGCAGCCATCCACCGCAGAGGTATCCTCTTTCAGTGTGAATTTAATGATGGTTATCAAATGTTTTAAGGCGGACTGCTCAAATAATTGCATGAGTTGAATATTTAGAAACTGGAATTTAATATGTATTAGAGGAAAGAAAGAAATCATGATTCAGTCAGTGACCTTTCCATTTTATATTCCAAGACTCAGAAACTCAACACAAAAGCAGTATGCATGCTGGATAAAAGATATCTTTGATAAGAAAGAAAATGAGGATTACAAGGTTGTTCTCTGGTGAGCGCCAATAGAATCCTTGGATGGCTGCAGGGAAGAGTTCACAGGCAGCCAACGCATACACAATTAGTGCATTCATTCCCATCCATTGTAATAATAATGTCGGCTTTCTGAATTTCTTGACATCAACCTGCAAGAAGTAGAAGTGTTCAGAAGTAAATGCCATGATAAAAGAGAGTATCACAATGAGTTGGAACCTGGTAGCATGATAAACATGATTATGGATTCGCTTAATACAGAATCCCCTAAAATAGTTGCTCCATACTCTCTGACTATATAAAATTTTCTTTTCTTTTTTTCCTTTTGTGGTTTTCTTTTTAACCAAAACATTGGAGAAATTAATTGTCAGAATTAAGCTGGCATAGATATTTTAACTTGTTGGTCCTATCATGGGTCCCATTTTCTACACTAAATCTATCTGACATCTGTTACTTCTTTATTTTCATCCAGGGGAAAAATGTATTCCAAGATATCAAAGAGTCTGGTACAGCGTTAGTGAGGTAAAAGTACAACATTTACATACTATATAATTCTGAGCACCAAATATTCTTCATCATCATCATCAGAGCCTTGTCCCATTATTTGGAGTCACCTTCACTTCTTCTGTACTCCTTTGGTAATTGACCCCAGGCTATTTTAGTCACAGGTGTATGGCTTGACACAGCAGCAATTTTAGTCCATACTATAAAAGTTGTGCATGTTTGACATCTATGCTCAATTTTTGAGGGGATAGTTTAATCCAACATAAAGGGTTATTTTAATCTTTTTGACAAGTTTAGGTTTTTTTTAATGTATCTGTAACTGTAAATTGTACCGCCTCCCATGTAGGGGCATTATAGTCAATTTTGCAATATTTTTTTCCCTATTGAGTGTTGAGGGGAGACCTCTTCATTCAGGCTGATCCCTGTTTTTTGGAAAATTTCATGCATCACCCTTTTCCTCTCTTTTGTTCTCCCTACTATTTTTCTTATACTAGTCGAGCGCAAAGTAATTGAATAAGATTTTGATAAATGATTGATATAATTCTGTGAAGAGATATTCTTCACATAAAGGTGAATACAAGCCATACTACAAAAGAGTATTGATAAAAGTCAACAGCTCTGATCACATCGTAATAAATCAATGAAAACGGATAATTGGGAGTTGATATGCATTATGCACGTAAGTCCATCTTTCAATTCCTTGTAAGTGCTACTATAAAGAGAACATTTCTCTAAAGTAAGACCTCAAGTTGAAAAAGAATGAACTTACCATGTAGTATATGGCAGTCAACACAATGCCAGAGAAGCCTGCTGTAACACACATGTAGCTTAGGGTGTATAGTGGCTTACTTAAGGGAAGGCCTGAATAAGCGAAACAAAATCAACTAATTAGAGGAGCAGGAGTTCATTGCAAATGTGGATATAAAAATGATATTACCCCAATGTCTTTAAGGTACCTAATATCTGCATAATATAACCACCAAGAAGTAGCATTAATGAAGTCATGGACCAAGACATCACTATCTTCACACGACCCTAAAAGCAAGCATAAACATTGGTATATCAAAAAAGGGAAGAAAAAAAGCCAAACAAATTACAATTACTTTGCTACTGTTGGAAATTCTTTTGAAAGAGTCATATCTGCCTCAGGGTTCCACCAAAATGTTGAGGAACATTATCTGTTAGATTTGTCTATGAATGACATTTTGGTTCATATGGATGTAATAACCACATGAAAGCATATAAAGCACACTTATATTTGGGTCCCTTTGTTCAAATGAGTCATACCTTGAAATGTACAATTACATGTCCAAATTGTAGTCCAATGAAACACGTTACAGCAGCAGCCAAGGAACTGAATAAGCAGTTTAGCAAAAAGTCAAACATAAGAATCTAAATGTCAAGACCTCACACATTATTTTCTAGAGAGATGGCTAATGAGGATTAGTTGACTATAGAAAGCCTCATTCGTCAAATCAAGTCATGCTTTTCTACAATCCATTGGAGACAAGTAGAATTGTCTAAAAATTAAGAGCATGAGCAGTTATCAATCTTCCTTAGTGACACAATCATCTCATTAAAGCATCTTCAAGATGACATGTTTACAAAATATATCATTCTCCATCAGGTTAGTCGAAAGTAATGTTTCCACTCAAATCCTTTGAAAATCCATATGGAAAATGTTAACCAAGCCTGCTTGGTTTTGCAGATTCACCAAAGCTTGACAGGTAAAGAACAACCATTTCTAGTCAAAAAGTCATAAAGTGCTTTATAACACCAATTTGTGAGTTTCACAGAGCCAGCATAACAAGAAAAGGATTTGGACATTCTAGAGAATTGACATTATTCTTTTATAAGGTGGAATTATTGTTCTTGCTTGCTTTTGGGCTCCTCGTTGTCCAGAAGATCTCTGTTAGCTGTCTGGCTAAGGATTACTCAATTAATTCAACCTTTAAATGAGGAAGACAAACAGGAAGCCATCTTAAAGTTTGTTGGAAAGTCACAGGTGTATGTCATATATGTGTTTGCCTTGCTGGAGACAAATGTGTTTGCCCTGCCGAAAACAACTATTTGAAAGAGAGGCCAGTAAATCATGAGACAATCAAAGTTTTCATAAAACACTTAAACAAAATATTATATAATATAGAACTTGCTTAGTAAGTCCATTGGGGGTATCTGCATATACACTCCACCATATGTCATTTGTGAGTGAATAACTGCATCAAAGTCATGATTTTTTCATATACTAAACAGTCGCAACTTGCTTACAAGACTATGCAATTTACTTTCTTAAATAACTTTCTTACAATAAAAATGTGCATTTAGCATTAAATATCATTATATTCTAAAATATTTATTTAATGATCACTTATGGAACTTCTAACAGAAACATTCACATAGATAGGAATCCCACAATAAAGAGCCCTAGACTAGGCTAAATCTTAAACGGAAACTTAAACATATACCCCTGGAAAGCATTATATTTTACCATACACTCCTACAATATTCTCGTCGTCATGTACAGCACATATTCCACCATATCAAATCATATATGCCACACCCCTAATCCTAATCGGTCCTAATCCCTCTCCGGCAACCCCTCCCCCCCCCCCCCCCCCCAAAAAAAAAAAAAAGAATCTATCACTCAGCTGTGCTAGAGGGGAGATCCCTCCCTACCACTGGTTCCCCACACCTGATCTCTCTCTCTCTCTCTCTCTCTCTCTCTCTCTCTCTCTCTCTCTCTCTCTCTCTCACAAGTGCTGGCGGGGGAGACCCTCTCTGGCACTAGTTTGAAGGGGACCTCTCTCTCTCTCTCTTCCTCCCTCCCTCCCTCCCCATACATCTCTCTCTATCTCTTCCATCTGGCAGTTGTGGTGTAAGGGTATTTTACTTTATTTAAACATAATTAATAGTTCTCTGCGAGGTTCACTGTAAGGCCCAACAAGTTTTCTGCAGGTTTGCACTTTCAGAAGATCGATCGGACGACGTTCGGGACTCCAGATGAAGCTTTCGCGGACTGTGAGAATTCTGCCTAGGGGGCTGTTGACACGGGGGAGGAGATATACGCATGTAAATATGTCGGTCGGACGGACACAATGAATGTGACGTCCTTTTGGTTCATTTTGCTTATTTCATTTTATTTGGTTCATGTATTCATCTCATATGCTTTGGATTTTTTTGTTTATTGGGGTTTGCGGGGCGTGCCAGCCTGTCTAGCAGACAGAAAAAGAGTCCGCACGATGCGGAAGAAGAATTTTGGTGTCCGAAGAACGGACGGCTATGGTGTCCGTGAAACGGACAGGTATGGTGTCCGTGAAACGGACAGGTTGTGTCCGCGAACGGACGGGTGCGCCGTTTTTTAATCTGAACCTCTTGAGTCCCATGTCTATTCTCATCAGGCAATTGGGGTAGCATGTGCTGGACCTCCATCTCCATCGACCGGAATCGATGTTACATTTACATCGAGTTAAAACTTTTGGTATTATTTAATACCAATTTCTAACCCGAATACCATTCATAGTAAAGGACGAGAAAAAACATACATGCTTTTTAGAAAATCCTGATCATGACATGTTTTTGTTTCTTTTGATTATTTTGAAATGCTTTTGCTTTGGGTATTCCATTTTTGAAACGACTGCCTTTTTGGGAGTCCAAAGTTTGATTTCTTTTGAAAAGGGGAGCGGGTATATACCCGTGGACCGATTTGAGGTCTTTCTCCTTTTTGCGAAAGGTTGATTATGGATTTTTATTTGGGAAAACATGGGGATTATCATTATGAACGGACATATGCCTGTGGATTTTGATTCTGAACTTGGGGGTATTATAACCCAGAGCAACACTTCCGTATTAGAAGGATGATTGTGCCAATTTACATATGGGGTTCTTTCACAATGCCATTTTTGAGCAAAGTCCGAGTTTGAGGTAGGGTTTCTTTTCTCTTTATTTCGCACTTGTGCGGGTACAATTTCCGGAGAACATATGGATGTATCTCCATGGAAGTCCTTGTCCCATTGTGATTACTGTCCAAAGTCCATTTCCAAGGGTATAGTTCTCGTGGAGGTGCATATGTGCTCCCATTTAGAGTATCTGAGTGCAGTTCTTGTCTTATCCTCCTTTTTCTTTGGATGTGTGTATATTATCACAATCCCTTTTTTTTTAATATATGAATATGTCTTGGCGAGTCCCTGCTTAGGCAGGGTGTCCTTGTAGAGATATTTTCATATTGGTATATACTTATATCCATGTATTCTCGGAAGAAACTTTACCCGGAGGGATTTTGCCTCAAAGAGATATATGTGTATAAACACAAATTTGCACTTTGTGAATATATTCTCAAACGGTATCTCTATTTGAGCAGAGTATCCGATGGGAAGGTGCCCCCGTATGAACGGGATTCCCTTTTGAGAAACATATACACAATGGGGCATATTTGTGATTATATAGATATGTTCTCGGGCAGAATCTCTATTTGGGCAGAGATTTCACTAAGAAAAACATGAAGTTTGTGATTATACGGATATGAATTTAGAGGGAACTTTTGTCCGGGCAAATTCCTCCTAAGAGACATATGCGTATAGGCACAAATTTGTGATTTTATGGATATGTTCTTAGGGGAGTCTCCATTTGGGCAGAGTTTCCCCTAAGGAACATATACATAAGAACATAAATTTGTGAATATACGAATATGTTCTTGGACAGAACCTCCGCTTGGGCAGAGTTTCCTCTAAGAAACATATACATATAACACGAGTTTGTATTTATATGGATATGTCCTCTGAGAAAGATTTTTGCCTGGGCGAGATTCTCCTTAAGGAACATATCTGTATAATTACAAATTTGTAATCTTTATATATGTGTTCCTGGACGGAACCTCCACTTGGGCAGAGTTTCGTCTTAAGAAACATATATATAAGAACACAAATTTGTGAATATACGAATATGTCCTTGGGCAGAACCTCCGCTTGGGCAGAGTCTCCTCAAGAAAACATATACATATAAGCACAAAATCCACCATCCCAGAGACTTGCTCGATGGGCGGGGAGAACATGGGTATTTAAATACCATGTGTCCATAGAGACTTGCTCGATATGGACGGCATTTAAACCCCACAGAGACTTGCTCGATGTGGGGGATGGGGATTAAGAAGGAATGTCGATGACGATTACGCCGACCGCTCTCCTCTCCGCGCCTGGCCTATCGGGCAAAAGAAGGGGATTTGTACCTTCGCACACCAAGCAAGAGGGATTTGAGAATGAGAGAGGGAATGAGCAAATGCTCCTTTCTATTTTTCTGGGATTTTTCCAACAGGGCTTCGCCGGAGCCAAATCCGAACCCAACAGGGCTTCGCCAGGGCAAGTGAAAGACTCTCCTTTCCTTTGGAATAGGGGGGGTATTTATAGGGGTTTCGGCCCCTTTACAATGCGTGGGAGAGAAGAGAGAGGGAGCCTAACCGATGGTGACCTCATGGTGAGGTCACCATCGGTTGGGTCTAACCGATGGTGACCTCATCATGAGGTCACCATCGGTTAGGGGGAGATCCCCCCTTAACCGATGGTGACCTCATCGTGAGGTCACCATCGGTTAGGAGGGTCCTAACCGATGGAGGGGGGGGGGGAATTTCCTATAAATACCCCCCCACACCCCCATTTCTGAAATGTTGATGCCGGAGGTGCTGCTGGAGTCTTGCTCCGTTTCCTTGGTGTTTCGCCCTGACTTCTTGGAGTTCTGCCCGATCGGAGGGTGCCTTTGCAAGCCTCGGAGTTCTTCCTCGAGCTTGTTCTTTGTACTTGTCCTTCGTACTCGGTCTATAGACCTTGTGCTGCCGGATTTTTCCGTGCTTCGTACTTTGGACGGAGACATGCTCTCCTTGTACTTTCACTTTAACCGGGAATCCGGGCGCCATTTTAAGGGCCGGAACTCCCCTGCTGAATTTTGGGGAAGGATCCCACTGAATAAGTTTGTAACTTAAATAACCTTGTGGGTCATTTTAAATCACAACTTATTTGGCCTCTGAGCAGGCTGTTGATAACATATTGTAAGAAGCCCCGTTGATAACCAGCATTTAATCTTCACGGCTCAACGACCCCTTTCATCATGTCCATGACTTGAACGATTGTCCGCCAAGAATAGGCTTCAACTAGCCAAGTCGCCGACCATCATCTGATGAATTCTATAATTTCCGCTGAAGTAAACGTGTCACACTTTTACCTTTCAACAGGGGCAAGTTGATGTCAACAATGAGTGACGTCAACCTGATGTTGATGTCACACATGCTCACGTCAACAGCCTGTTCATGTCAGGACATGCTCACATCAACCAGGTAAATGTCCAAGGCTTGGATGACTGGGGTTTTGGCCTCCATGGTGCTCCGTCTGACGGCGGTTTCGACTACCGTCTATTTAGGGTTGACGTCTAGGATGTTGACCTCAACATGTTCTTCGCCGGATTTCCGTATTTTACTCCATTGACGACAAGGTCGATTGTCGTCAAGTTTCCTTTTGACGTCAATATATATTGACGTCCCAATCCGACTTTTACTCCAAAAATAGCTGGTTTCTTTGGACAAGTATGCCGAGTTAGAGTCGTGTTAGGGCAAGGATTTTATTCCAATCACGACCCTTGGCTCTCTATATATAGAGGGGTTAGTTTGGGGGGGGGGGGGGAGAACTTTTGCTCTCTTGGCTAGTGTTTGGGTGTTGTAAGAGGAGAGAGAGAGAGAGGGCAATCCCAAGGGTAGATCTACCATGTTATTGCGAGTTCGTGTTGGTTACTGTGAAGAGAAGGGTTCCACGACCTGAGCGGAAGGCTCTGCAAGAGGAAATCGTGGATGGATCGTGCACAAGACAGAGGATTTGATCGTGTTTGGAGGATACCTCTTTAGGTGTGAAAGAGGGCTTCATCGGCTAAAATTTCTTGTTGTAGAATTTTATTGAGGCAAGTAACTTAGTGTTTCTCTCTGTGGACTTGTCCCCTAGGGTTTTCCTATTTTTCTATATTTTTAGAAAATTATTTCAATGCCATTTTTCATGTTTTCTTGCACCTGGGCTGCACTGTGTGCAGTCAGGAACTTGACGGCGACATACTATGCCGTTAATCAAAAGTTAACAGCGACATATGTTGACGTCAAGTTCATCTTGTCCAGAAATTTACAGTTTCGTCATATGTGATGGTTTTTGAGATTATGTGATGGTTTTTGAGTTCTTTTCGTTCTGTCTTGATCTGTTAATTATCATGATGTGTTTGGGTAACCCTAGATTAATTTTTGTTAATTATGATAATTATTTAAATTTCTATTTATATGAAAAAGCATGTGAATACTTGATAATTTTGATTTCCAAGATCTATACATGTTATACAAATCGTTAGACATTATACTTTAGTTTGTTAGACTTCTGTGAACATGATTTAAGGCTTGTTAACCCCATTTAATTTCTGTTCATGAATATATAGTACTTTTGTAAATAATAAATTAATTTTTATCTTTAATTATGAAAAATAGTTTTACTATTCTAAAAATTCTGAAAATTTCCAGATATGTTCTATGTGGTATATTCATCTCGTGGTTAAAATTTGAACATGTTCTGATTACTCTACAATTAGTTATGAATTTCTGAAATTTTGATATCATGTTTTGATAATGTATCAAATTAGCTTAAAAATGTGATTAGCATCATGATTAGGTCCTGGTTGCTACTGTTTAAGATTAAACTGAGTACCTAAAAGTGATTAGTATATGTTTTATGTCATATGTGTCCATGTGCATGGAATGAGAGAGAATACGTGTGTGTATGAATAACATGATAATATGAAAGATAAAAGTTGTGCCAATGAGACACTACCACAGTAGATTGTGTGGAGCCATACTGTAGTAGTGTCCTACGAGAAGGCTCAATCGTGTTACATGAAACTCGGGGCAACGAGTTGTATGAAATCCTAGAGGTGGACAAGTTCCACTGGTAATGGTAGGGAGGGCTGCTCTTGGTTCTACGCAATAATCAAGGCTTGATCACTTTGCCTAGCAATTAAGTATATGTATGTGATTGTGTGATCTTTCAAGTGGTGATTTGGGTTGTGCCTCAACGTTTGTAAAAGTGAACATGTGAATAATGTGTAAAGTGATATGTGAACATGGCATGCGGTATGTGTATGTGATCGTGATCGTGAAAAGTGAAAACTATGTGAAAACAAGTGTGAGTGAATGTGAATGTGATATATGTGAGAATAAGTGCATGTGGAAGTAAAGGTAAAAGTGCATGTGAATATGTCATGAGAAGATAAGTGCATGTGTTAATATGATCCATATTAAATGATAATTGTGATATCATGTTTAGTACCATGCGTAGAAGTATGTTTAGTGATTACTTGATGAGCATGTCAACAGTATCATGTTATAAGTTTTAATATAAGTCATGTGTTAGTGTTATGTGAAAGTAAGAATTGCAAGCATGTGATTATATGAATGCTTTCATGTTAGTGACACTATGTTATAAGTGACCATGTTTAGAATTCTTGTTATACATGAGTTAGTATAGCTTTGTTTAATAGATTCCATATTTAATTATCCATGTTATAGCATGAGTATGTGTTAGTTAATTGTTAATTGCTAGTAAGTTAATGATATTGTGATATTAGTAAAGTGTTTAAATTGTTAGAAGGCATGTGTGGTAAGTGCATTGTTTGCAATTCTAAATTACATACTGAGTCTATTGCGTAGACTCACCCTTGCTAACATTTCAAGAAGAGTTGGAGATTTAGAAGTCGAGGAGTCAGTGAGATCTGACGTGGAGCATGAAAAGTAGATTGAAGATTGTTAGTTTATTTCTTAGTATGTGATGTAATTGTACTTAGGACTTTGTTTATTTGTACTTAGAAACTAGCTACGTTTAGTGGATGTGGTTTTATGTTATTTCTTTTGCTTGGACTATATAGACAGTGGTACGTGGATTATAAAGTTGATGGAATAAGAGTTATTTATTTTCCGCTGCAATATTCTTCTCTATTTGTGTATTTCTCAACCCATGTGACTATAGTTGGGGTTTTCCTCCCTTGTAGCGACTTGCACTTGTCCAACGTGGGTTGGTAATGGTATAACCATACCGGGCAGAAGTAGGTCGTTAAGTTCACAATGGAATATTCATCATATTCTAATAGGCTCCTAACTCGAGGAATATAACCAATGAGTTTTATAAAATATGGGTATACATGAAGAGGAGAAGATTATAGACACATACAATAGAATACGGTATTTTCCAAGGGCATATATGTAATTTTTCCTAAATGAGGTTGTTGGAGTTAAATACACTTCTAAGAAGAGTGTACAAGGGATTACAGTTCTTTCAAAGGTACTTTACAAGACGTATAGTTAAAATTTGTAGTTTCCCAACATTATTGATAACTATCAAGCTCAATATTTCTTTCCTTTATTTTTGTTTCATGGTGGTTGCGGTGAGAAGGATCACAAAGTTTCAAAAACAGAGGAGGATTGCCATTTTCAGGTGATGTTTGCTCCAGTCAACACCTCTGATGCCATCAATCTCTCACCACATGCTTCTGTACAGGAGTTACCATGTCTAGTCTTGTTGACATACCTCAAGATACCCTCAGGATCAAATGGAGCAAGGCACCAGGTGGGGGAATCTTGTGGAAGAGGTCCATAATCAGGGGAGTTTGCACTACATTCCTGCCAGCATCAACCACATCAGATTTGCCAGAAACAAGAAGCCCAGAATTAATAAGATAGAAAAAAAGCAACAAGATGTGCTGAAGAGAAATGACGAAACCTTTGTCCTCCTGTACACAGGATGCTGGTAAAGATGCTTCTCACCAAGAAGAATACGATCAACCAAGCCAACAGCATTGCAAGGAGGCCCAAGGTCGCCTCTCAGCCCACAATAGACCTATTTAGGAAAACATGTTGGGATCTTCATAAGAAAAGTAAGGTGTCCAAAGCTGACATGAAACATTATTTAAATTGAGTTTGTCCAGGAACATCACACCCTAAACAAAGTTAAAGAGATTTTTGTTCACTATTTCTTGAATCCTTCTTCAGATCTTGACAGAGCAGTGGAATAAAAAGAAGAGAAAAATATAACATCACATTACTACATAAAAATAGGATTAGTGGAAGTATCTACTTGATAATGAGAAACCTCAATTGCCTTATAAATTCTGGTCTTGTATACTTTTTCAAATGTTTTTGACGTGTTGTCAATTTATTCTTGTGCATTCAAACCAAGAATCCTATAAAATATTCTAGTTCTAAATCTTAACAAAGGATCAATATTTTTCTTCTCACTGTACATATTAGATGTTATTCCAAGTCCCTTGAAAACTCTTTAACTTTGCACATCTTCACAACCAAGCTATAGTGCATTGGTTTCTTAAAGGAAAGCCATGCATGACTAGTACATTCTTTCTTCAACAGCTAAGTTTTCTTGCAATGGAAGAAAATACTATGTTAAGGGTGAAAAAAAGCAGATGATCTCCCAAGTTCTCATTGTAACAGTGAAAAGGCATGGAATGATCAAACTTGTAATCACCATACACATGGAAATGGTCTCATTTAGTTTCAAAGTTGTGTTATTGATAGGTAGGTATGCAATGAGAAGGATTCATTAGGGATGTCAATGAATCTTCGGCCCGTTTTGACACCCCGAGCCATAATGACCATGAATCACCCTATTGCTAACTTGATCCTAAATCCACCACATGTGAGCTTTACTAATATACTTGATATGAGCTGTAATCTTAAACTGTGTCATCAATCTTTATAAATCTGAGAGATATTCCATAACCAAAATGCCCCATTCATCATAAGCTTCACAATAATCAACAACGAGAAAACCAGTAAAAAATGGCCATTTACTGAACCAGTCTAATTAATGAATTCCCATAATCTAACACCGTAGACGGACAAAACACCCTGGGTGTTATGAAGGCTAAGGAAGTCAGAAGACAAATATCTATATGTATATATGTATTATGTATATGTATATACTCATTGTCATATATATATATATATATATATATGTACACATTAACTACACACATTATTATTGTATTTATGTTCATATATGATTGTATGTACATTAACACACATGTATATATATGTATAAAGTGTTCATTAATATGATATATTGTAAGGTCCTAAATTTCTATGTATTAATGCTTGTTGTATGTGTGTTTCATGCTCTGGGCGGAACACATCTTGGCGGCAACAAACAGTGCCACCAAGTGTTCTTAACGGCATATTTGAGTGTCGCTAACAAGTTGTTAATGGCATACTATGATGTCGTTTACATTTTCCAGATTTTGAGTGATTTGTACTCTTGAAAGGTTAATGGCATGATCGATTGCCGTCAACTGTAACCTTGTCGTCTACCCCTCTGCATGTTTTCAGTTTTCTTTTTCGATCCAATTCCTATTTCTTCGTGGATAGACTAGGAAAGCCCGAATTGGTTTGGAATTCCCTTTCCTACCTTGAACATAACCCAAACCCCTATAAATATAGGTCATTTCTATAAAGGGAGAACCTTAGCTAGGATTTTATTAGGAGTTCAGAGAGAGAAAGGGAGAGATTTTGGGGTGAGCAATCCAAGAAACAGAAGCTACACTGGCGTTCTTTGGCAAGAGGAAGGCTCAACAGAATGTGAGGAGGCTCCTGGTTCGTGGGGAAATCATCTACAAAGATGTGGAGGTCAAATAAAGCCGGAGAAGAATACATCTTTGGCTTGGTCAAGGAGGGCTTCATTAGTTAAATTCGATCTTCAAGGAGTTTTTCAGAGACAAGTACTTAGGGTTTTCATCCATGTGCCTATCACCTAGGGTTTTGGGATTTTTACAAATTTTTGTCTCATGCCCTAGACCCCCAAATTCTCTTTCCCTTAGCTTTTGATCTGTTGTTTCTGCAGACAGGATGTTGAAAGCAATGTAGAGTCGTAGACTACCGTCAAGTTCTTGGGTTGACGGCAATCGATCCTACCGCCAACACCCCTTAACAACAAACACACTGCCTTTAAGTTCTTGTTTATTTCAGACATCCCTAACTGTTATGTATATGATGTGTTATGTGGATTTCGAGTGTTAAATGGAGTTTTAAGGTTCTAATAGGGTAAGTTATGTACTAGAGAGGATTTTGTGGAATATTGATATTTTCTGAATATCTCTGTTAATTTCTGTAATTTATGTTAGGGGTTAATAAAGCATCCTATGATAGATTTAATTCGAGAAAAATAGTTATGTCATGAACCTATGTCTTCGTATTTTTCCTTAGATTTAGAGTACTTGTAACATGTTTTCAGATAATTAGATTCGCTAGTTCCTGTTAAACCTATTTTTTAGTGACTCATGTTAATTGCTTGAAATCTGTTTTAATTTCTAAATTAGTTATATTGTTCCGAAAATTCTGAAAATTAGACATATGATATGTTC
Source organism: Colocasia esculenta (assembly GCA_014218235.1). Taxonomy (NCBI): domain Eukaryota; kingdom Viridiplantae; phylum Streptophyta; class Magnoliopsida; order Alismatales; family Araceae; genus Colocasia; species Colocasia esculenta. Next base: position 146,699,117 of record CM024757.1, read on the forward strand.
CATATATATGACCTATGGTAAAAATTTGAGCATATTATGATATTCGGAGTTACTGTTTCCAGTTATGAGGTCATAATGACTGTGTTAAGCACGATTAAGTAAAAATGATGGTTTCTTGATGATTAGTATCATGATTAGGCTCTGTTAAGTATGTTTTAGCACTGTTAGACAGTAAAGAATACTTATGTAACCTGAAGTATGTGTTTATGTCATAAGTATGTGAATATGTCATTAAGTGCATGACAATTATGTGTTAAACAAGTAGTTAATGTGATAAAGTGATCAATGTGCCGATTATGACACTGCTACCATAGAAGGTTGTGGAGCCATATTGCAGAAAAGTCCCTATAGGAAGGCTCAATGTGTATGTGATATCTTATGGGCATCAAGATGAAATCCTGGAGGTGGACAAGTACCACTGATTAGGGTGAAGAGTGCTTCTCCTGGTTCTGCGCAATTACCAAGATTCGTCACTGTGTTGCCTAGGTGATGGGTATGTGCTATGTGTGTGATAGTGTCCTTTATGATGGTTTGGGCTGTGTCACGGCAATATGTGAAACAATGTGAAAATAAGTGTGAATATGCAATGTGTCATGTGAAAGTGATGTGTTAATGTGATCCAATGTGAAAGAATGTGAAACCATGTGAATGCGTTATGTTTATACTAAAACAGCAAGCAAAGAGTAAGTATTTGTGGTATATGAATGCATTAGATAAGAAAGATATCATGTTAATATCATGAATAGGTATGTGTTCTATTTTGATTATGTGAATATGTGGAAGTATGTCATAATAGTGAGTTATGTCCACCATTATGTGTTATAGAAATCCATGTGTAGTTAGTATGTTAAAGCATGTTTACATAGTACTTGCTAATAGCCATGTGAATCATGTAATAGTTACTTGATGTGTTATGCTTGTGTAGAGTGTATGTGATAAGTGTATGGATGTGGCCAATGGATTGCTTGTTGAGTCTATTGCATAGACTCGTTCTTGCTTAATCATGCAGGTGAGACAGAAGCTTGGAGACTGAGGAGATAGCGAAGAGCGACTCGAGCGTGAGGAGTAACTTGTGGCTTAGAGAGCTATTGCTATAGCTTTGTACTTTACCTTTTTACTTAGTACGTGAGACATTGATATATTATGAACTTATGGGCTTAGTTATTTGTGGACTTTGATATATTTACTTTGTTGCTATATAGACTGTGGGATGTGTGTGTGGTGATGAATAAGAATTTCCTTTATTTCCGTTATACTTTCCTTGTTATTTGTGTACATCTCTACCTACTTTGTAGTGTTGGGTACATGACCTACTGTGGCGGCACATTTTATATCGACGTGGATTGGTAAAATTGTACCGGTATAAAGAGGATCGTTAGATATTTACTATGACGATATACATTAATTATGCCTATACATTACGAGATATGGATGTGGTTACATATATTGCATGCATACTTGAATGTGTAAATTAATTTATATGATTACATAAATCATAACCACATATGTATAAACAAATGAGGTCGATCTACGTGGCCTGACTGCGCAAGTTGATCCGTGTGCACATACCTGCACATTAGAGAATTTAGAGCCCCAAGCTGAATATCATGTTCTGCTAAAGATTTCTATGAAGTGCTATACTCGTTTTTGTGGAGTTGTTTCCTATTCGGTGAAGGACCGAGCAAAACCTACGATAAAGATTTCTATGAAGTGGTATATTCATTTTTGAGGAGTGGTTTCCTATTCGGTGAAGGACCGAACAGAACATACGGGGGAAAGGGGAAGGAGCCTCAGCCGGTGTGAACGTAACTCCTACAAAACTAGATAGCGTCAGGGGGACCCGGTTGCCTAAACCAGGGAAAACCCTCCGATGCCAAGTCAGATGACTGAAGAGAGGCGTAAGAGAGAAGGGATTTGCTTGATGTGTGTTCTCATGCGTAGGCGACTGTGAGGATAGAATTGCCCGTACCTTTGCATGAAGGCCTTAGTCCCTTATATAGGCGTGGAGCCTGAAGGGAGTTAGTCGCTTGGAGACGCCCGTTGGGAGTTTTGGAATAAGAAGTGCCTGCTGGAGGCGTCCCTTAAGGCGTCTGCCAGGTAACTGCCCCGATCATGGGCAGGTGGGTCACACAGCCTTAAGGGGAGTGAAAGGCCGTTAGAAGGCCAAGCGGGTGAACGAACAGTCGCCAGTCGAAAGAGCAGAACAGACGCCTTGGGAGTTGTTCGATGATGCTCGAGGGCATTTCACAGAGTAGCTGGCACTCGGTAGCCTTGCTCTCTTCGGGGCTGCCTGGAGGCAACCGAAGAGCAGAGTCTTCAAGGAGCCCGGGGGCACATGTTGGGACCTCCACTGTGTCCGAGGACACATGGCGGTCGAGGCCTGTGCGAGAGCTTCTATTGTGTCCGAGAACGCGTGGCTGAAAAAGTCGCTGCTTTTGGGCCCTGACAGACCGTGATGGGCCCGTGGGCCTAGGAGCCAAAAAATGGCCTCCATAGTTTTTAACCCAAAAAGCTAATGTCCTTCCTAATACATCGCACACATCTCATTTTCGGTCTTTCTTGAGCTCTTTTACTAACATCTGCTATGATTTGGTACATCTTTCAATGGCGCCAAGTTAGGACGATGGCATACGTGTCTAAACCACTTAAGTATATTTTCACTTATTTTCTATCAATTGGAGCTATCCCCAAGTCCTCACGAAAGCACTCATTTCTAATCTTATCTTTTTTTAGTCTTGTCACACATCCATCTCAACATCATTATCTCTGCTACACACATTTTGTTAATGTGTTCCTTTCGTACTACCCAACACTCGGTACCATATAACAAAGCAGGCTTCACAACTTTTCTATAAAACTTCCCTTTTTAAGTTTCATTGGTAAACGACGATCACAAAGGACTCTTGATGCACCTCTCCATTTTAACCAGCTTGTGCAACATCGTTATAAGTCTCCCCATTCTCTTGAATGATAGACCCTAATTACTGAAAGCTACTAGTCTTAGGAATATTTTGTCCACCAATTAGAACCATATCTTCATATAACGCTCTCTCTCATTACTATAATTACAATGCATAAACTCTGACTTGCTCCTACAGATTTTAAAACCATTAAACTCTAAGACATTCCTTCAACTTTCTAACTTAACAGTTAAACCATCAATATTCTCATCAATTAAGATGATATCATCTGCATATAACATACACTAAGGGATATCATCAAGCAATTGTTTTGTTACTTCATCCATAGCCAGCACAAAGAGATATGGACCTAGTGTAGAATCTTGATGCAAACCTATAATGTAGTGCAGAACCTTGATGGAGACCTATAGTGACAAAAAATTTATAAGTGTCTCCAACAATAGTTCTCACACTAGTAATAACACTTTCGTACATATCTTGAACCAAGTCAGCATATCCTTGAGAGACTCATTTCTTTCTTAATGTCCACCAAATGAATTCTCTCGGTGCTCGATCATACGCCTTCTCCAAATCGATAAAATTATATATAAATCTCTTCTCATCTCTCTATACTTCTCCATTAACTGTTGTAATAAGAAAAGAGCTTTGTAGTAGATCTACTTGGCATAAAACCAAACTGATTTTTTCATACATACATCAAATATGTTTCTCTATTACTCTTTCTCAAAGTTTCATAGTATGAATCATAAGTTTAATTCCACGATAATTATTGCAACTTTAAATATCTCATTTGTTTTTATAAAAAGGAACCACAACACTTTCCTCCATTCTTTTGGCATCCTCCATTCTTTGAAAATTTTATTGAAAAGTTTAGTTAACCACTTAATACCAATGTCTCCTAGACCATTCCATATTTCAATAGGTATGTCGTCTGGTCCTAAGGCCTTGCCCACTTTCATTTTCCTTAAAGCATCACCTATTTCTGACATCTTAATATGCTTAAAATACTGATAATTATCAAATTGTGTTGACTCTTGGTACCCTTGTAAAGAAAAATCCTTAAAACAATCTCTATTAAGTAATTTATGAAAATAGGTATGTCACTGTTGGAACGCGGATATATATATTTCTTTTTTTTCAAATTTATTTTCCCTCATCTCCTTTCTGAAATGACGAATTTTGGGCGTGCCAGACTGTTTACGGAAACAGACAAAGATTTATTTTACGAGGAGTATCGGGTGCGAACCCTGATACCCTCGAATTTCATTTCATTTATTTTCCCGTGCGCTGCGTTCAGGGCGATTGGAGTGGTCGTGTACTGGACCGTTCCCCACCGACCGAAGTCGATGTTTCGTTTACATCGAGTATAACACTCGAATACCTTCGAATGCGTAATGTTTATTAAAAGACCGTATGCCGAACTTTAAAGAAGAGAAGGCAGATGACAAATAAATTTCCACAATTTTATCAAGCATGCTCATGTCATTTATATTTATGACATTTACATTTACGCCTTTAATGGGGTTTTGTACCTCCACTGGGCGTGTATACAACAAGTCATGTACATGGACGTCGACGACAGGGTGTTTGTGCCTCCGTCGGACGTTTACATGGTAAGGAGTACATTTTTTGTTACTAGTGGGGTGTTTGTGCCTCCACAGGGTAACATGCCTCTATGTATGTCTTCTGTGACACCGGAGGACTTAGAACAGGAGCCTCGACGTATGTCGTTTTATGACACCGGAGGACTTGAATATATGCCTCAACGTGTGTCGTTTTATGACACCGGAGGACTTAAATATGTGCCTCGACGTATGTCATTTTATGACACCGGAGGACTTAAACATATGCCTCGACGGGGGTCTCGTAACAACCTGTGGCGTCTCTATAGGGCGAGCGCAGGAGGGCCCGGCCACGGAGACAAAGCACCAACGGGTGTTGACACGTGCGGCCTATGTAAGCTCGCGCACGGACCAGCCGAAGTGCTCACAGGGGGCTCTGCGGTTTTTCGCACCAGTGGGCCGAATGGCGTTTACGGAGGCCGAATGGCGTGTTCGGAGCCTTGCCCGCCTTCTGCAAATGGGGGTATGCCCCCCTATTTATAGGATTCGTGGGGGGCATACCGGCGGGGGTACCCTCCCCGGCGGGGGTGCGCGGGCTCGAGCGTCGAGGACGGGCGCGAGCGCCGAGGCAGCGCGGCAGAAAGGCACTGACCGGCGGGGGTGCACGGACTGGCGGCGGTGCGGCACTGGCGGGGGTGCGCACTGGCGAGCGGGCGAACGGCGGGGGTGCGGCACCCCGCCGAACCGGCGGGGGTGCGGCCCCCGCCCGGACCGGCGGGGGTGCGCACCCCGCCGAACCGGCGGGAGTGCGGCCCCCGTCCGAACTGGCGGGGGTGCCGCACCCCGCCGAACCGGCGGGGGTGCGACCCCCGCCAGGAACCGGCGGGGGTGCGCCCCCGCCCAAACCGGCGGGTGCGGCCCCCGCCAGGAACCGGCGGGGGTGCGCCCCCGCCCGAACCGGCGGGGGTGCGGCCCCTGCCAGGAACCGGCGGGGGTGCCCGCCTGGCCCCCCTATAAATGGGGTGGGGCTCCACTCCTTGGCCATTTCCTCCTCTTCTTCTCGGGAGAGAGCTCTGTGGGCCTCCCGTTCCTTGTGGTGTTGGTTGACGCGTGCCGTGCACGTGCACACGTGCGTCGCCCGTGCGTCTTCGGCCATTCCACGTACGTTTGTCCCCGTTTTCGAGGGACACGTGCATCCGACTTCTCAGGACTCTTTGGCTTCGGGAGCGACTTCGAACTCCGATCCGAACGTGGATTTTCTGACACCCGGAGTACGTGCTCTTCGCCGATGAAGACTTTTCGGGTTTCTTGCTTCCGGGTCACCCCGGTTTGGCGCGAGTACTCGGACTTGTCTGTTTCTGACGTCCGAGCGGGGAGACCGGGGGTTTGTCCCGGGTTCCCCCAGGGCGTTTTTGTCGCCCGGGGTTTGTTTAAATCCCGATTTATTTCGGGTTCAACAGTCACCTCTTTAATCTCAAGGTCCTTAATTAAAACCTTTTGATCTTCACCCTTAATGCAACAAACATGATCTAGATCTCTACTTTTCCTTTCTCTTAACTTAGCAAGTTTAAATATATTTTTTTCACCCTCTCAAGATTCCTAATTTATTATACACTTATTTAAACGCCTTGGACTTAGCTTCACTCACTATTTAACCCTCTTTTTAGCTATTTTATAATCTTCTAGGGTATAATTATTATTATTAGTTTGCCGAGCTTTAAAACATTCTCTTTTTGCTTTAATGGTATTTTGAATTTCCCCACTCCACTACCAAGTCTCTCTTCCTACATTCATTTTACCTTTAGATTCACCTAAGAGTCATTTTGCTACATTCTTTATACAATTTGTAGCATTATTCCACATTACATTAATTTCTTGTTCTAAATTCCAAATATTTTCTTTTACTAGACAATTTTTAAATGTTTCCAAATTTTTACTTTTCAAATTCCACGACTTAATATTAGAGTAGTTACTTATGATGGTTTTTCTTTTGAGTTTTGAGATAATGACATCCATTACTAGCAACCTATGTTGTGCGGCTAAACTCTCCCCAGGGATAACTTTACAATCTTTACAAGAAACTCTATTGATCTTTCTAATAAAAAAATAGCCAATTTGACTTTCATGTGTTCCACTCTTGTATATTATTAAGCGTTAGTCTCTCTTCTTAAATAAGGTATTAGCAATTGTTAGATCATAGGCCATAGCAAAATCAAAAATAGTGACACCCATATCATTTCTATCGTCAAAACCAAATCCTCCATGAACCCTCTCATATCCTCTATTATTTTTACCCACATGGCCATTAAGATCTCCACCAACAAAAATTTTCTCTTCACTAGGGATATTTTAGGTCAATCTATCAATAGCCTCCCAAACTTACTTTTTAATTTCCTCTTCTAATCCTGCTTGTAGTGCATATGCACTAACTATATTCAAGATATCCTCACCTAAGATAAGTTTAATTAAAATAAGTCTATCCCCTAATCTATTAATTTCTACAACTTTATCTTTTAAATCTTTATCTATTATTATAGCTACGCCATTTCTAGAGTTACTATTTCCTATATACAAAATTTTATATTCGTCAATATATTTAGCTTTAGATCCTTTCCACTTAGTTTCTCATAGGCATGTTATGCCAACCCTCCTATCCCTCATTAACGTAACCAACTCTAAACCCTTGCCTTTTAAAGTTCCTATATTCCAAGTAGCTAGACAGATCCTATGCTTTTAGTTTAATATCTTTACTTGTGTTTGCCCAACCCCACATGGGATCCAACGTCTATTTAACACCGCAATCGGGCACCATTGCGGTGCATCGCTTATGCTGAACGCCCTAGCTAGCCCTTGCTCACTTATCATTCCATCCGAGTTTCGATGTAACACGTCGCTTCTAAGGAATGCCCTAGTATTAGCATTTAGCACAAATATTTAGAACATAATTCATGTAAGGATTTGACATTATTTTATTGTTGGTATATATATATATATATGAAAGTGTAAATTTATATGTATGATTATATATATCATAAATATATATATGCAAATATTGAAGACATTTGTTTCTTGATTTTTTTTTCTTCTGATTTTTCCTTTTTTCAAAAAAAAAAAAATAATCTGGCCGATCGAAGATCAGCCACACTATAGGCGGATCGGCCGATCAGGATTGGCCCAGGACTATTCTTTTTTGCTTGTTGAGAGTTTCCCAATCAACAAAGTCCTCCTAAAATCAATGCAACCTCATTTGGCTCTGGTAATTAAAGGAATCTGCATTAGATTGATTTTCCATGTCTTTAATACCACAAGTTAAGAGCTATGAATGATATAAACGTTCTGAGAAATTAACTGTGCATGATATAATGCTTTAACTATTCTTCAATCAACAACAGAGATGAGTTTGACTGTCATGACTCCCAATTTGCATATTACTCCATGCCTAATCTGAGAGACTCATGTGAACTAAGATTAACTCAGCATTTGTAATTAATCATATCCATCACAATCTAAAGCCCATTAAAAAGCTACTCTTCATGGTCCTTTTCAGAGGTATAATATGATGATCAGTTTATCCCCATGTAATTTAAATAAATTACATATCCATTTTGGTGATTAACAAAACTCAGATGTTGGTAAAATCTAACATACTTTCTATAAGATTTGAGCACAGGAAATAAACCAAGGAAAAACAAGCCATTCAAGTAAATATTCATCACACTGTAGCTATTTCAAAATTCAAGCATGAAATTTCTCTAAGTACAGATCGACTCCCTTCTTGCTTATAACGATTCCTTAGAATCATAAGGATTTCCTCATTCACATTGATTTTGATTTTATAACGATTTCCTTAGAATCATAAGGATTTCCTCATTCACATCGATTTTGATTCTATAACGATTTGCCCTCACAACGATTCGTTAAGTGATCGCAACGATTTGCTAAGTATTCATAACGACTTGCTTTCGTAACGATTCGTTAAGTGATCGCAACGATTTGCCCTCACAACGATTCGGTAAGTGATCGCAACGATTTGATAAGTATTCATAACGACTTGCTTTCGTAATGATTTATTAAGTGATCATAACAATTTACTTTCATAACGATTCGTTAAGTATTCATAACGATTTGCTTCCATAACGATTCGATAAGTGATCACATCGACTTCTTAAGAAAAGACAACGATTTGTTCTCACATCGATTGATAAGTGAGAACAACGATTTCAGTGTCACAACGACTCATCAAGTTTCAAAACGATTTGATCCCTGTAACGATTCGATAAGTTACATAACGACTCTGTTACTGTAATGATTCATCAAGTTACATAACAACTTGGTCGCTGTAACGATTCGATACAGCAAACAACGATTCATTCACATTGTCTTAACGATTTGATTATAACGACTTGTGCATGACGATTTGCTTATGGAGTCACAACGATTTGTCTCTACAACGATTTGGTTATTAATGCATAACGATTTGTATGTGCATCGGTTTGCTTATGAGTGCACAACGATTTACATGAATATCAACTCATTTGCATAACGATTTCATAAGTCATGCATATAACGATTCCATGTGAAAATAATGATTTGACTTTCAAGCTCATTTTTGAATACGTTGAAAAGTCAAAGTCTTCACGTATATCTTTCTGACAACCATGCATTTATTATGACTGAACGTATCACTGCAGTGCATGCAAATGATATCTTCTATTCTCATGCTTATTTTGTAAACATCTTTTTAGAAGAACAGAATGGAACTTCTATTTCTATGTAAAATCAATCTAACGTTGACTGACAACAAGAGACAGCCTAGCTGTCTATTATTTAGCATTTAATGCATGCAGGTCTCTGACAGTACTTCTCATACAACGTTGGACACAATAGAAGCCAAAGGATATCTCTGAAGATCATCTCCTTTTTGCGTGCATGGAAGGCTAAAGACCGTTGAACGGGAAGCTCTACAGGACCATGCAGTATAACGTAAACAAAAGCTTAGAGACAACGGGCACTTCAACGTTCAAATTTCAAATAGAAGATATATAAAGAAGATTGAAGCTCCAGAAGAACATAACTTTGAGATTGAGAATACCAACTACAATCTTTTCTGCGAGCATCTCGAAGAGCCAAGCCTCACTCCTTTGGTTGTTTAGCTCTTAGCTCTCTGCATTCAATGTGTTAGTCTTGAGAGCATCTGAAAACTCAGAGTGTCCCTCACTGTAGAACTTTCCCTCTCAGTCTTAGCTTCAGATCTAGCATTGTATAAGCTTGATCTAGGGGCATGATCTCATTTCACATTCTTGTGCTCTTGTATTCCCTTCGTGTTGAAGGAAGACCTGGGGGTTCCAGGGTGTGTGTTCCCTTCGAGTAGAAGGAAGACCTGGTGGTATCCAGGGTGTTATAATTCCTCTTCGGGTTGTGAAGAGAAGACCAGTTGCGGCTGGGTGTGTAAGGGTCCATAAGGGAGACAGTACCCTTGGATAGTGAAAGCCTGAGTTGTTGCTCAGGGACTGGACGTAGGATTCCTGTGGAAAGGAGGTCCGAACCAGGATAAATTTCCTGTGTTGTCTGTGTGCTTGCTTTGTGTTTACTATCTTTCTTTACTAACTCTAACACCCATCGAAGTATGTTTTGTGTGACTGTTTTGTGAACAGGTTTAAGGTACTCAATATTTTTAAGAATCCCATTCACCCCCCCTCTGGGCTTGCTAGCTGGGCAACATAATACACCTTTTGGGTTCAAATCCGATGACACAGTCATGTTCATGTTTGACTATCTTTCGTGAGTTGTTTTGTTATTTTCAAGGACATTATCTGACAGTTAATCAGGGTATTCAATTAGTTAATTCAAAGACATTGTCAAGGGTGGTCAAGAACAGTGTGGAGATATCCAATGCATGAATCCCCTTGTTGGATTCAAATAAAAGTACAGGGACACCCCAAGTCCCTAAAGCCATATGTGGCATTCTTTCTCTATTCTCATAGAGGTTTGATGCCATAAACAACAAAATACAGAATTTAATTAAGAATAAATTCACATCTTCCACAAGTGGATTGTAAGGCTAAGATTCATTTTCTCCCATAAAAAATAAGGTGTGAGTTGAACTGGAACCCTAAGTTTGAAGTAAGATTTTCATTGTCTTATTTGTTCTATGATATTTGTAAGGTTATAAGATGACTGAAAAAGATGAGCGACAACGTAAAGATGAACTTTGGACATAGATAATCTAAGTGAGGTTTGAATTTGAAGGTTGCAGCAGTAGGGGAAGGTGGAAAAACAGTAGCAAAGAATTAAATAAAGAAGAAAAAAGATGGTGGCTGGAGAGAAAAGAAACTAAAGAAAAACAAAAAGCAAGAGGGTGAAGAAGAAGAAGAATTGGAGCCGCAAGAGAGCTTTAGACCAAGGTTCACCGCATCGCCGATTCGCCCAAAATCGGTTTTTTTTTTTCTGATTCACTCCGATTCGGAGAATTGGGCCGATTCGCATGGGAATCGATGGAATCGGTCCGATTCACATAGGAATCAGGCGAATCGAGAATCCCATGATACGCTCCGATTCATCCGAATCAGACCGATTCGATCCGATCTGCCAAACCATGCTTTAGACCTGTTCGCACATGTGTTGGTAGGTGTACGGCAGCACGCACAGGGCTGTGGGGCAGTGAAAATGTGAAATGTTGACGGCAATGCTGGGTTTCAAGAAGAAAAAATGCAATAGAAGGAGAGAAAGAGAACAAGATTGCTGCATAAAAAAGAAAGAAGATAGGTTGGGCCCCTCACCCTCTCCTTACTGCGGAGAAATTTACAGACATTCATTCATTTTCAAATTCTGAAATACAGCAGGTATGGGTAGACTCCCTTCTTTCCAAAATTTAATCCTATTCCTACTAATACTACGACCCAAAAATAAGCATCCATCTTTTTCTTAAATCCTACTCAAATACCAACTTTTATAGACTAGACTTTCCTCAAACACACCAGAAATAACTCCGAAAATATAATAAAATTGGAAACTCAACTCTGACTCCTAATTGGATTGCTAAAACAAGACAGCAAGACCTAATAGGACTGTAAAACAAAGATAAAAATTTAACTTCTCTCGGGACTTTAAAAATAGGAAACACAAAATAGGTAGGAAATCCTAAACCCCATTAGAGTTATGGATGGTAGGATCGGAATCGGGGTTTAGATTGGCCATGGCCGATTCCGATCCAAATCAGGCATGGAAGGCAAAATCGCTAGGATAGGCCCAGGATCGCTCGATCCAAGATCGGATCGACGGTTGGGGATCCAATTCTGGGGGGAAGTCCCTGAATCGCCTAGACGTCTAGCTGGATCGGCCGGAGTCGACTAAAATCGGTCTGGATCGGCCTAGATCGGTCTAGGTCGGCCGACTCTAGGCCGATTCCAACTGATCCAAATCGATTCTCCTACTTATTTACTTGAATATCATTTAAGTAAAATGTTACTTAAAATATTACATGTAAATAAGAAAGCACCCCCCATTTGAATCTAATAAAAATATCAAAAAAATCATATCTCTTACCAATAAAAAGTCAACCCTCTCATTCAAGAAAAAAATCGTGATTTTGGTGATTCCATCAAAATAACGACTTTCTAATCTCTCATAATTTGACATATCTAAAAATTTCATAATTCAAATAAACCCAATAGAATATTAAAAATATAAAGTCTGATAAAAAAAGTCAAATGTGCATATGACTTCTCCAAGAGAGCCACTCTCCTACTGACAGCACTTAGTTTACTTGAAACCTCTCAGAATTTGGTCAAACCTAAGTTATCATCACCTAAATCTCTCAGGATTTGGTCAAACTAAGTTGTCATCACCCAAACCCATGAGTGTCGTGAGTTTGGGTGATGACAGCTTAGTTTGACAAAATCTTGAAAGGTCTAAGCAAATTAAGTGTTGTTAGTAGGAGAGTGGTTCCCTTGGAGAAGTCATATGTGCGTTTGACTTTTTTTGCCAAACTTTAGATTTTTAGTATTCTATTGGGTTTATTTGAATTATGAAATTTTTAAATATGCCAAATTATGAGAGAGAAAGTCCCTATTTTGATAGAATCACAAAATTCGCGATTTTCTTCTTAGATGGGTGAGTTGACTTTTTATTGGTAAGAGATGTGATTTTTTTTATATTTTTATTGGATTCAAATAGGGGGTAATTTCTTATTTACATGTAATATCTTAAGTAAATGAAACTACAAATTTTAACATTTACTTAAATGGTATTCATGTAAATAATACACAAAGTCTTTAATATTTTATGCTTTTATTGTATTATTATAGTAGCAATAATACACAAAGTCTTATGTTTCATATACTATGAATGCATGTATGATTGATTTTATTTTTATTTTTGTTGCTTAATTTTTTCTAAAAAAAGAATCCATTTTGTAGACTGGACGATCCAGGATCGGCCAGACTTCCTTTGGATTCGTGGGATCTTGCGATCCGATCCCAATCCGGATTGGATCGGTGCCTAGCGATCCCGATCTGATTTTGATTCTGCCTTCCATGGAATCAGGCGGGGATCGGCCTGGATCAGCCGTGACCGATCCGATCCAGAATCGGCCGATTCCGATCCGATTTGGCCGATTCTGCCATCCATGCATTGGACTGCTAATACCCATTCTATTTCAACTAGAACTTAAAATCAGTACCTAGAAAAAAATGAAAATATATAATAAAAGAAAAAATGACTTGATCACAATCCAATGACCATTGTTTGTCATTTTGTCAAAGCTGAATATCATGGAAAAAAGTATCAGATCGGCCCAGGAATCAGCCAAGGCCGATCTGATCCAGATTGGGCTGATTCCGGCTGGCTGATTCCGGCTGGGAATCGGCCAGAATTGGCCGGATCGCCCTGGATCAGCCATGGCCGATCCCGATCCGGATCGGCCGATTCTGCCTTCCATGCTGAATATGCTTCTGCATCAGAAAACCTGTAGCAACTAGCAAGTAAACCATTTATAACAAGTTTTATATTATATCCAGAAAGATTTCCTCCAGATTTTGGGACTTTCCACAAATTGTGTTAAAAAGGAAATGATATAATCATATTCTTAGCATAAGTGGATTTCCTAATACTTACTGTTGTACAATGTTCCTGGTATGTGCTTCCTTACATATTTATTTTTGGCTGTAGTTCTAACTCTTGGTTGTAACTGGCAACCATGTTGAGACATGGCATTTAACATTAGTGAATCCCTCATTATAAATTCATACAGGTCTTTGCATAGAAAAGATTTAACTAAAATTTTACTGATCGTATTTGCTATTCTTTATCATTACTCATTAGTATAGACTTCTTATTGCTATTCCTGTAGATGCCTGGAGAAGGGAATGACTGTGTACCAGCATTGCCTCTAGTGCTTTGTAATTCTTCTTTGCCAGAGGGACATTTCCTCCCCCACCTGATTGTCACCTCCTCAGTGTATCTTAATGAAACTGGTGGTACAATCCCCTGCCTTTCCCAGAAACATAAGAAAACAGTTTAAAGATTTGTAGAGAAACGTTGATTGCACTTTCCACAAGCACAAAAAAGCATTCAACACAATTCATACATTATAAAGATGATATGAATTTTTCAGGCAATTCAACTCACTGTTTCAGATTGAACACCATAACCCATAGACGAGGTGGAAGTGGAACCATGTGGAACTTGAAACTTCCAGTCAGGAACATAAAGGCCATATAGCAAGCCGACATACAAGGAAGAAAGTAAGATGGCCACTATCCTTTAAAGAAAAAACAGTCAGTAGTTCACAGGAAGTCAGATGTCAAGGTAAAAAGTAAAATAGTTCCTTGAGTATAGACATAATTGGATTCATCCATAACTTTTTTGATCTTTTGGTTTAACTCATTAAATCATTAAATGGTATAATGGTATGAAAACGCCATGCACTGTGAGCATCCATAATTTTCTCAAGAAAATGCACAAGCATCCAATGTTTGTTGAGCCATCTGCAACTAAAGAAATGCTTGAAATGTACATGTCACATACTAAATATATAGTAGATAACATGCATCCAATAAGATGCGAAAGTTTTTAGCAATACCCAAGGCTATTGAATCAGATGCCAGTAACAAGCCATAGATGGTAAAAACACTCATTGTAGGAAGTGTTATCAGTGTTTAACTAGTCTGAATTCCGAAATAGCAAGTGGATGAAATGTTGCTCCCTCCCAGGGGTTTACCCAGCTTCAGCTAAGGTTATCATCACTGTTAGGAAAATGACTTAGACCCAAATCTTATCAATCACAGAGCCAATATGTCAGAGCATGAAGTGTCAACTATATCCATTGATCCTAACTCGTTGTATATAAGTACTTTACTTCACCCAAGCTTGGAACCAACTCACGGCATTTGCAGCATATCATGGGATATGAAACTAATTTGCAACCACATTGAATATAGCAAGCCTGAGAGAGATGGATCTTATTGACACCCCTGACCAATACTGTATTTCAGCTGAACCAACTCTTCAACTTGTTTGCAGAAGGTGTAACCAACTCTTCAACTTGTTTGCAGAAGGTGTAGAATCATGTTCAATGGAATCATACCCGATAAGACCAACAGAATATCAGAACATTCCCAAAGAATCCCTATGCTTTTCCAGTTGGATGACTATAAGTTCTATGAAAAGTAGCCTCTAGTCTGAGTAATCTATGGATTTTGCTCATAGTTTAGAAACATTTTCTGAACTATGTATTAAGGACTGACATGCTAACTTTCCCAGATCTGGCCCTGGATGTTTAAACACAAGCTTTAGGATCCCCACAAGAGACAAGGGCTATGGCTCCTGAAACTAAGGCCGAGAGGAGAAGGGTTCACCTAGGCAACATAATAAAACCCTGACCAAAAAGTTGTCCAAGTAGGTCATAAACATCATTATATCAACCATTGGAAGCTAGCAATGAAGCACAATCTAGAAGAGGGTTGTAAATTCAAGAAGAAAGAAGAAGATCCCAGTCTTGTTTGTCAAGTGTAAAGGGAGAAAACCTACCATGTCTCACCTAGTGCAGGCCCTCAGGAGTATGGCTGCGAACGGAACCCGAAAACCCTATATTCCGATTCCGACCCGATTCTAATAAGAATTATTAGTTTTGCAATTGAAAAATAATACTGATAGGTTATCAGAATCGGTATCGGTTATCTCGATATATCATCGGAGTCAGAATCAGAATTAAAAATTAATCGGAATTGGAATCAGTATCAGTTATTCCAATTTCCAATAAATTATCCATAAACTCAAAAGACAAAGCCATGGTAAGCACCTTAGCTTATCGGAATTTCAGTTCCGGAAATGTAATCGGAATCGGATCAAAATCGGAATTGACTATTCCGATTATATCGGAATCGGAATCAGAAGTTTTAAACGGTTATCAGAATCGGTACCAGAAACTCATATTTTCGGTACTGAACCCGATCCAGTTGCAGCCCTACTCAGGAGGCATGAAAGCAGTGAAAGGACTAACTATTTTATGTTCACAATGGCTTTACAATTTTCAAAATCCAAACATCACATAGCAATATAGTAGGTGGACAGTGGACTATGGTAACTTGGTGGTAGAGTAGTTGTAATGTAGAGGTGGTTAGAAATTTCATACCTGAGTAGACGGTTGTGACAAAGTCACAAAGGTGATCCTCTGAAAAATTATGTATAGGGAAGTGGTGATGTGTAGGTGGTGTAGAAGATTTTCATGCCTAACAAAATGGAGTTTGCAAATTGCGTAATCTATGGACTTTGTTAATTGTATTTCAGAGGCATCTGCTCACAAAGGTACAAGGCACTGACATATCTTCTCTAGATCTTGGACTGGCCGTTTTTCTACAAGCTTTTGTTCACAGAAATAACCTCACTCATGGCAACTTTGGTATAGCCCAATTATCGATTAATCAGGTTTGAGCGTGACAGTGCAAAAGGTTATTAAGACACAGAGACATGCTACCAAACCATTCCAATGGTCATGAAGAGAATTACATCCACATCTTTGCACAGATCAAATTGTGTGTTTAGCATGTATGTACCATAACACAAAACATGGAAGACTTGTAAAAATATACTCACTTGGGTTATTACAAGAATAGTGAATAACTTTTAGCTTCTTCCCAGAAAATAAGATTTTATCCCTGAATGTAGATTGACTACATAGTGATATCAGACAAATCCCTCATTTCTTACCACATTGAAAGAATCTAGACCTCTCAAGACATAAGAGGCAATGCTAAGTAAAAATAAGGATCTGAAAAGCAACATGAGACAGCATGGCAAGTCAGATCCAAATCCACATGCATAGACATACTACAAGAACGAGAATTCAATGTTCTCCTCTTCAACCACCTGTCAATTATGTCTCCCCAGGAACAAAAAAGGAACCCAGGAGCAGATTGAGTCTTCAAAAGTGTTACAAATAGAGAAGAGGAAAGAGCTCGAGGGCTTGCCTCCCTAATCATTACACTACTGAATATATACAGACATGAAAGACCTGAATAGGGCAAGGCCAGTAAGCCAACTTCCTAAGTAAATATGGTGCTTAAAACCAGCCAAAATGGACCAGAACCGGCTGAACGTCTGGAACTGGCCTTGGAACTACGACAGAGATCAGAACAAGCCCCTCCTTATTTGGGAAAAAACATAATAAGACCTAAATGGAAACTTGAGCACTTGGATGCACATTTTGATGCTGATGTTAGGGACTGTTGTTTCCAAAAATAATGAATTGAAGAACAAAGAGATGAAATTTCCTCAGAGAAAGGACAAAAAAGGTACACAGTTAAGGAATGAAAAACTGACCATTCAATATAATATCTCTTCACAAATGCAAATGCTGAATCAACCAGAATATCACTTGCAAGCCATATTTCTGCAATCCCAGCTAAGAAATATCCAATGGATATCCTCTAGGCAAATACAAAAACACAAGTCATACACTTGAAGTAACATGAGAAAAGGGGAAAAGAGTTAACAAATAAAGGACAGAATTATATGTCACGTTGGACAAGCCACACCTTATTCGGCTTTTCCTAAAATTATTAAGTAAATGGAATAACGAAACCACTATGGTATATGTCACTAAAAAGTGAAAACCATATTTGAATTAAGCATCATATTGAAATCACAAAACCACGGTGTTGAGATTCACAAGCACAAGGTAATAAGCAATAGGAAGTAGGAACCAATATAGGACTAAATCCCAAGTTCCACACTCCCCCTTACAGTCAAGATGGGCTGTGAAGATTAATTGGGTGGAGATGGAAAGGAGTGGAGTTGGGCCTATGCACATGCTCTGATACCATATTGAAATCACAAAACGTGGTGTTGAGATTCATGGGCCCAAGGTCATAAGCAATAGGAACCTTAACCTAAAAACTGATGTGGGACTAAATGCCTAAGTTCCAACATATCATATGGCCACTTGTTCAATAAACACCAAATCCAGCATATATTCAAACTCCGTGTAGAGATACTATGGGTGGATGTCAGCCATTTAGATAAGTACCTGGAAATATCAGTATAAAGCAAAAGATATTAGTCTAACATTTTAGACTCTCTATAAGGTTGTCGCCCTCCTCAAAGGAAAGAAAAACAAGGGATTAAATGCTTTCAACCACAAATCAACGGGTGCCATTTACTGGAGCAGGAGCATTGTCTTGGTTATACATAATTGCTTCACTACCTATGAAGGATGTGAACATGATTTTGACAGAGCATAAGAAGGCAGATCATTGAATGCAAATGGTCTATAATAGAGCGCATGTGGCTCATACCAACACCACCTTTTTCATGGGAGGTCCACGGTTGTGCACAAGGGATTGAACCCACAGATCCATAAGGGCCTATGCCCAAGTGTTGTCTACAGGTGCTGGGATCCATAGGAAATTTATGCCCCACAGTGGGAGCTACATATCTGGGTAGTCATCCACATAAGCAGAAAAATCACTTGTCTAGATGGATTTGTCATAAGAATTTCCATGGTTGCGGAATTGGCCGAGTCGGATGGGGATCGGCCGATTCCATATTGGATTGGCCATCCTTGGATCGCATAAATCCCCGCCGGATCTACCGAAATCGGACAGAATCAGTCCAGATCAGACAGGACTGGTCAGGATCAGACTATCCAGGGCCAATCTAGTCGATCCGGCCTATCAAAATTTAGATTTCAAAATGGCCTCCCAGACAAGCCTAGTATCAGGCTGATCCTCTGTGTCGGTCCGGATCGGCCGATTCTAGCTGACCCGAAATCGATACCGGCTGATACAGGCCAGATCTTGGGTGCTTTCAGCACCTTCTAGCCGATCACTATCAATCGATCTGCTGGTGGTGATCAGCTGTGTCCCCCTTCCCCACCTTCTTGTTCTTGTTCTTCTTCTTCTTTGAAGTTTGAAGGAGTCATTTTAAGGGATGTTTTTCAATCTTTGAAATTAAAATTTTTCTTTAAAAATGAGAGATTGAGTTGTAATATTATAGTAAATGGGAGATTGAGTTAATCATATGGGTTTGAGAATAGAACAAAACCCCTAAATTTCACCCTAATTAGGGTTTAAAAATTGAGACTTTTGTCCAATAAGTGCAATTAGAGGTCAATTAAGTGTGTCAATCTCACTTAATTGACCCAATTGTAGCATGATGTGAAAAGGTGGGTGTTTAATTTCGGGAAATTAGAGAAACCCCCAAATTTCACCCTAATTAGGATTTAAACATTGGGCCTTTTATCCAATTAGTGTAATTAGTATTGAGCAACTACCTCTAAGAAATCTAATGACTTTCTTAGATTTTATAAAACTATATTTTTGCTATGACAAATCTTTAAATATATGTTTTATACCACAAAAATCTTTTTTCAGGAAAGAGTATCCTAAAATTTTCTAAGGCCACAACTATCTCTCAACATACTGAATCCGACTGCCATATTCAACTCCTTCAGAATAGCAGTCAGAAATCAAAGTCCACATTGTTTACATAGTATTCGACTCATACAGTCGAATACCTTTGTTCTGCATTCGACTCATACAGTCGAATACCTTTGTTCTGTATTCGACTCATACAGTCGAATACCTTTGTTCTGCATTCGACACATACAGTCGAATACCTTTGTTCTACATTCGACTCATACAGTCGAATACCTTTGTTCTGCATTTGACTCACAGTCGAATATCTTTATTCTGCATTCGACTCATGACTTCGACTCTTACAGTCGAATGTCTGCTCTGTATTCGACTAATACCTTCAAATGCCTAAATCGAATACTTTAGAAATACTCAGTATTCAACTGTAGTCGAATCATATTGATCTCTCATGAGTCGAATCACTCTTACTTCTTCAATCGACTCATCTGTTCACATTCGACTACACTGACAAATTCTGTACGTACTTTTCACACTGTCAGTTCTATATGAACATCATCAAATCTAGTTTTTGTATTTTTTAACAACAAGATTGATGTATGCATATTATCTTAATAACTTAGAAAATTATTATTATATTTCTGACAAGATCTTGACATGAAAGCTCTCAAATTAATTATCCTGTGCTAAACATGTTCTGAAAAGTGTCTCCTTAAATTTCTCAGTACTGATGTCCCACTTTGCCTTATTGTTATTGAAGGATCGAGAAATGATGTGGACAAAATCTAGAAGGGGGGGGGCTGAATATATCTATGCCAACTATTGCGGAAGCTTAATCGATTTAGAAAAACTCTTTGAATCAAAGACAATTTGAAAAACGAATTTCACAGATCTGAAGAGAAATTAAGTGAGTTGTGCAAAAGGAGTGTGTGAACAAGTTGATTAGATGAATTTGAACGATCCTATGCATGCATCTAACGAAAGGTAAATTCAAACCACAATCAGACCAATGCATAGAGATTTTTAGGTGGTTCGGAAATCACACCATGTGATTCCTACATCCACCCCTCATACAGTGAGGATCCACTAAACAACTTGGGTACACCACACCCACTAGAGTCTGACAACTCCAACAACCTGAGTTTACAACTCACACAACCTCTAGAGTAAGACTACTCTAGAACCCTGAGCAAGACTGCTCAACAACACCTTGAGTACAAGACTCAAAACCACTGAGCGGAAAGGCTCACAAACAACTTGCTAGAAAAACACACAAGACTCAGATCCTCTAGCAATAGATCTAGTCTAACAAGAGTTCATTCATGAGACTTATGCAGCAACTCTTGCACAATCTCACAATGACTCAGAAGAGACAAAGAGAAATGACAAATTGTATTGAAAGCCCTTGCTCTTCAACTATACTCCCTTGTAGAAGATCGAATTGGGAAGAGGCTTGAGTTCTTGAAGTCCCTGGCCGATGCTCTGCACTCTGAACTTTGGGATCTTCCTTGAAGTCTTCTCAAACGATTGCTTCCACTTGATCTGCTTCCTTGAAGTGATCAAATTGCATCTTCAATGATCAAACTCCACTTCTCATGCTTGGTCAGATGAGAATTGGCTTGAGGAATCACCAGGAGAGCAGGAGCAGGGAGGAGAACTCTTCTTGCCGCCAACAGGAGTTCTGGGAGGCTCTGAAAGCATTCTCTTACGTTGGATGGCCAATAGGAGGGTATTTATACCCTAAATAGTCCAAAGATACCCTTGGGGTACGTGGGCACACGATCCAAGGCCAATCCATCAATTCCCTAGGGTGCCACGTGTCCAGGACAAACTTTAAGTCACAAAGTTTCCGGAGTGTGTCGACCTGCCCATAGGGTGTGTCGACACACTGTCCCAGACTGGGCAAAACAGTTCCCTGGGAGAGCCATCTAGTGTCGACCTGAGATAGACTGGTGTCGACCTGCTGTAGCCAGCTGAAAAACAGGCCTTCTGGGAAGGCTCTCTAGTGTCGACCTGACTGCATCAAGTGTCGACCTGAGATAGAAGTTTGTTGACTTGTTTCTCTGGGATCTGTCTCTAGTGTCGACCTGCCCTGGTCTAGTGTCGACACTAGTTGACCATTTCTTCATCTTTTGGCTTAGGGCTTGGAGCATTGTGTCGACACCAGTGTGGGGTGTGTCGACACTACCCTTGTAATAAATGTTTGTCCTTGAGAAATAAACACATAAATCATTAGTCAAATGTATTATCATGAATATAAATGATAAATGTGTTTGGAAACATGCTTTTTGAATATAGTTATTTCATGCAAGGTTCAAAAACCCGGGGATCGGGATCGGATCGGTCGGCCCAAAACCGATCCGACCCGGCGATCCCGACCCCGGCTCGGCTGAGCCGGGCCGAGCCCGGCTGAGCCAGGGGTGGGTGGATCGGCCCATTATACAGGTGTATATCTTGTACAGGCTGAGTTCAGGCCGAGTCCACTGCGACTTCAGGTCTTATTTACCTGAATATCATTTAAGTAAAAGATATTACATGTAAATAAGGAAGTACCCCCCATTTGAATCCAATAAAAATATCAAAAAAATCATATCTCTTACCAATAAAAAGTCAACTCTCCCACCGAAGAAGAAAATCGTGATTTCGATGATTTTAGCGAAATGCTAACTTTCTAATCTCTCATAATTTAGCCTATCTAAAAATTTGATAATTCAAATAAACCATATGGAACACTAAAAATCTAAAGTCCGGTAAAAAAAATCAAACGTGCATATGACTTCTCCAAGGGAGCCACTCTCCTACTGACAACACAGTCTGCTTGAGACCTCTCAGGATTTGGTCAAACTTAAACTATCATCACTCAAAGTCATGAGAATTGTCACTTTCTAATTTCTTTTCAATTAAAAAGTGAAAAATCTCATGAGTTTAAATGATGATAGCTTAGGTTTGACCAAATCCTGAGAGGTCTCAAGCAGACTAAGTGTTGTCAGTAGGAGAGTGGCTCCCTTGGAGAAGTCATATGCACGTTTGATTTTTTTTACCAGACTTTAGATTTTTAGTGTTCCATATGGTTTATTTGAATTATCAAATTTTTAGATAGGCTAAATTATAAGAGATTAAAAAGTTATCATTTCGCTAAAATCAACGAAATCACGATTTTCTTCTTCGGTGGAGAGTTGACTTTTTATTGTAAGAGATATGATTTTTTTGATATTTTTATTGGATTCAAATGGGGGATACTTCCTTATTTACATGTAATATCTTAAGTAAATGAAACTACAATAATAACATTTACTTAAATGATGTTCAGATAAATAAGGCCTGAAATCGCAGTGGACTCAGCCTGAACTCAGCCTGGGATTGGCCTGACTCAGTCCATGACAAGGTTGAACAGGATCGGCCTGGCTCGGGCCGATCCGAGGCGGATCGGGCCGGGCTCAGCGAGCCGGTCCGATCCGTGTGCAAGGACCGGCTAGGTTACCCCGGCTCGGATCGGGAGGCCCAAAACCGAGCCGACTCGGCCGATCCGATCCCGATCCGGCCGAGTTTTTGAACCATGATTTCATGTGTCATGTATCTAACATGTTCCAGTTATTTTGCATTAAAATCACACCTTGTCATCATCAAAATATGAGGGGAAATGAATTGTATTCACACTCAACCCAACAATCTCCCCCTTTTTGATGATGGCAACATTAAATCCATATAAAAGTGAAGTTTCGATGAAATGTGATTTTAAGCATTTTTGTTTATTTAACACTAAGTTTGAAAAATATTGATTGGCACTGAGTGATGTTTCATTTCCTTTTATTCATACTTGTCAAAGACCTTTGAACATTTTTTAGTAACATTTGAAAGTTGCACACATGAAAGACACAATGTTACTAGAAATGAGCTATTTTCACACAAAGGTCAAGCAGCTTGACAAGCATTCATACATTCACATTCATTCAAAGAATTTTCAATCACATTGAAGACACAAAAGTTTCTATTCATTTCATTCAAGGATATGAACATTACAATCTTTCAAAAACACATTTCAAAAAGACATTACAATCTTTCTTTCTTGCTATCTTCTCCCCCTTTGACATCATCAAAAGAAATGACATTAGGTGGAAGGAGGAGGAGGAGGAATAGGTATCAAGATGGTCTCAATATCCGTCAATCTTTTCTCCATAGAAGTCAAACTAAACTTCATTTGAGCTTGGATAGTTGAGAGTCTGGTATGTAAGAGATGTTCCATTCTTTCTGAATTCTCTGACATGGTTGCTTGAAGCCCACTGAAGTCAGCTAAGATGGGCTGAGAAGATGAAGAGGAACCAGCTGTCCCACCATGTCTGTACAAAGCTTTGAATTCCTTTTGCAGATCAGACATTTCTTCATCAATATGAGCAGATAAGTTCTTCATACTCTCCAAGTCATCTACCAGATGAGCAAAGGATAATCTGGTCTTAGAAATCTGAGAGAGTATTTCTTTGGTGTTGAATACATCAGCCTGGGAATTTACCAAAATTCCCTGAAGAACCCTTTCCAACTTCTCTTGATGTTCTTTCAATTCAATAGAAGCATCTGCCAATGTTCCAATCAGCCTGTTGAATCTTTACACTGCATGGTCAGAAGCTGCTTTTTGCTCAATGAATTTTGCAGACATTGTGTTCTCTAACCTCTGTACCTTCAACTCAAAATTTTCTGTCATTTGCTGAATAGAAGTGTTCAAGACATCAAAATTTTCATTTAGAAAAGAGTACAACTCTGGTGGAACAGAAGGTCCACCAAAGGATGTGGAGGCTTGAACTTGAGGTTGTGGAGAAAAAGAGGGAATTTCCATGTCAAGGTTTAGTGAGGAAGAGGGCTGAAGTTGAGGTGAAATTAGGGCATTCAGGGGTACATCAACTTCATTCTCAACATGAGGCTGATCCTCATTTACTGGAGGCTAGTCCTCATGAGCTGGAGGCTGGTCCTCTTGAGCTGGAGGCTGGTCCTCTGGAACCACAGGGGCCTCAACTACAGCTGGCCCTCTCCTAACTTGGTCACCCTCAAGCCTAAATCCCATAAACTTTTGAACATGCTTGAAGCAGTATATGTTGGATTTGGGAATTGGCTTAGATTTCTCATTAGCTAGAGACACACCAAAATGCTTAAAGACTTGAGTCAAGTGAGCTGCATAAGGAAGAGATCTATTGAGATCCTTCCTGGTTGTCTCAGAGATAATTTGGTACATTATGACATGGAGGTTGACCTTTATGTCCTTTTTCATGCAATATATCACAAATCTTTGAATATCTGTGAGTCTATCCCTTCCAACACCTTGAGGGGTTATGATAGTGGTGAGAATGTGATGGATAAGTCTCAACACAGGTGAAAATGTGTTTGTGTTGAACTTGGTGACATGTGTCTGCTTGGGATCAGACTCATCAGCTTGCAGTCCAGTCAAGATGGTGTAAGCTTCATGAAGATTGAATTCAAAATTATGGTAATCAGCTCCTTCATCTGGAATTTTAAACAGGGTGGCTGCTAAGGCTGTAGGCATATCAATCACAACATCTTTGACCTCAGACTTATAACCATCATCAGTGCATTCCAAATTCATGTAGAATTCTTGGACAAGACGAGGATAAAAAATCCGAAATTCAGAGATAAGAGGTAACCAAGTCTGAAATGAGAAAAACTCTGAATTTCTGGAAATGCAGCTGCTAACTGAGTATCTGTCAAATCGACTGCCCTGGGTTTCAAAATTATCTTTCCTTCACGAACTGACTTGGAAGGAGTGGCCTCAGAAGATGAAGAGGACGATGATTCCTCAGACACATCAGGAGAAGAAACCAAGATTCTTCGTCTAGGGTATGCTGATCCTCTACCTCGACCAGAGGAAGTCCTACCTCTCTTAGCAGACGAAGGGGATGCAGAGGAAGGCCCTGGCTGCTCCACAGGGTCATGGCGCCTCTTGGTTCTCCTCTCAGTGGGAGGTGCATCTTCCGCCGGAATGGGCCGAGCGGTGGCCCTGGATCTTGCTCCATGGTGAGGGGCCTGCTTGTGTGTCATGGGAGCAAGAGAGAGTCGAATAGAAGAGTATGGAGAGAAAGGAATGAAAGAAGAAGGACAGGGATAGGTTGGAAGAGGGAAGAAGGTGAAATGCTCGCCGGATTCAAAGGTGGAAGACGGCCATCGGGTCGACCTGCAGAACAAAAAGGGGTTTTCAGAGGTACAATACCCCGCAGGTACAATCTGACCCTTAACCGGCGCCCACGGCTTAAATTACTCTGGCAGGGGGTCAGTGTCGACACTAGAAGAGGTTAGTGTCGACCTGAGCTAAAGTGTGTCGACACTAGATGTAGGTAGTGTCGACCTGGCCTGATGAAAAATTGAGATTTGAGTATGGAAATAAAATTTGTGAACTTTGGGACATCTTTATAATGATAAGCAATGGGTGGAATAATCATTTCAAGGATTTTTAAGAGGCTAAAAAATTCATTTGTTATATTTTGCAAAAATTCAACACAATCCAAATTTTACACAACATCCAACAGGATATGAGCATTCAGTGACTTGAGTCATTAAAATGATGATTTGAGGGATATTATACATCTAATAATCAACTACAAATTATCATATTCTTCAAATCCAAAGAAATAAAAACATCTTTTAGACTGAAATCAAGTGTGTTAAAAGTAAACAACTTCTTAAAAACAACTTGATGATGGATAGAGATGATTCTTTTTAAACAATTCTCCTTTAATGGACATTTTGTTTTTGAATCAAACTATCAAATGTGATAAATCTTGTTCACTCAAGAACTAATGTTTTTTACACACCATAGTCCCTGGATACTAAAGATTTATTCATTATCAAGTCTCAAAGGGGTAAATGATGACTTTTTGACATGGAAATATACGTTTTTCAGACGCCAATATTTCCAGTTACTCAGTCATCATCAAAAAGTATAGGGCATATTTATTTTGTTTTGCATTTATTTTTTATTTTGACCCTCTTTGAACAGAGATAGCAGTAATGCCTCATGACATACATGGCACTTCATTCATTGTGAAGGTGTGTAGTTTCTCAGCATATGTGTCATTGCTCTGTTGAATTACCAGATTTTGGAGAGTTTTGTAAGATAGAAATCATTTATATCCAACATCAGTTGCAAACAAAGAAATGTTTAAATTCAAGGCACACATTATCCTTCAGACTTTGAAAGTGATTTGAACTTCTGTAGTTTTGAAGAATATAGGTAAGAGTTGACAAATCAATATAGTAGATCACTCAAGAAAATCATTTTGAGACTCTAGACACCTGAATGAGGACATCATGTAAGGAAATTGATGTAATGCAAGAAGAGTTTTGAATTTTTCAAAAGAGATGACTTGTGAATTCTCTAGCTCCCCCTGAGATGATGATGCCAATAATTTTTCATCAAAGTAAAGATATGCAAGTTTTTGAAATCAGAAATGATTCTCTTTGAACAATAAAAGCTCCCCCTCAACAATTGCATATTTATTTCTTGGTACTTGGCGGAGACATATACTCTCGCATAGTGAAAGTGTCCAGACAAGCATAACTTGTCCTTCTCCAAGTCACCATTTGATATACCAAGAAATTCAACACAATGTGAGTTGAAGAATCCATTGTCAAAAAGAAATGAAAGTGAAATGGAGAGAGATATGAGCAATATGAATCAAGGAAGCAAAGGATAATGATGATGCAAAGAACTCCCCCTCAGAAAATGCCTAACACTCAACCCAAACCCAATGAGAGAGATCAAGAAAATGGACATTTACAAAGGCCAAGCTCTCTCCTTAAAGATGAGAATCTACTGTCAGGAAGAGGTTTGGTGAAGATGTCAGCAATTTGTTTTTCAGTTTCTATGAAGTGGAGTTCAAAAGATTTCTTTGCTACCTCATCTCTCAAGAAATGATGCTTAATTTCAATATGCTTTGTTCTGTAATGCTGAATGGGATTTTTAGACAAATTTATTGCACTTGTGTTATCACAGAGAATGGGAACACAACCTAAGTCTTGGTTATAATCAAGAAGTTGATGTTTCACCCAAAGAATTTGAGTTCCACATCTACCTGCTGCAACATACTCAGCCTCTGCAGTTGACAGAGCAAGTGAATATTGCTTTTTAGAAGCCCAAGAAATTAGGCACCCACCTAAGTATAAACACAAGCCACTTGTGTTTTTTCTATCTAATTTACATCCAACATAGTCAGCATCACAATAGGCAATCAAATCTAACTTGCAACTAGCAGGATACCAAATTCCTAAATCACATGTTCCAACAAGATATTTGAAAATACGTTTAACAGCTAACATGTGACTTTCCTTAGGATTTGATTGAAATCTAGCACACAAACACACACTAAACTGAATATCAGGTCTAGAAGTTGTAAGATAAAGTAGAGAACCAATCATAACTCTGTAGGTCTTTGGGTCTACTGACTTACCAAGATAATCTTCTTCTAGCTTAGCATTAATTGCAATGGGTGTGCTTGAATGCTTGAGGTTCTGAAAGTCAAACCTTTTCAAGAGTTCTTTGACATACTTGGTTTGACTTATGAAGATCCCCTCATGTGTTTGGTTAACCTGCAATCCCAGGAAAAGCTATAAGTCTCCCATTAAGCTTATTTCAAACTCAGTTTTCATTTGATTTGAAAATTCAGTACACAGGCTTTTATTGGTTGATCTAAATATTATGTCAACATAAATTTGGACTGCAATTATTTGTTTATTAACAGTTTTTTTGAATAAAGTTTGATCAACATTTCCTCTAGAATATCCTTTTTCAAGCAAAAAAGAACTCAAACGGTCATACCAAGCTCTAGGAGCTTGTTTAAGACCATAAAGAGCCTTATGAAGCTTGAAAACATGATTAGGATGTTTTTCATTTTCAAATCCTGGAGGTTGTTCAACAAAAACTTTTTCCTTTATGTAACCATTTAGAAATATACTTTTGACATCCATTTGATAAACTTTAAATTTCATGGAGGATGCAAAAGCAAGGAAAATCCTAACTGCTTCTAGTCTAGCTACAGAGGCATATGATTCTTCAAAGTCAATTCCAAATTCTTGATTATACCCCTTTGCAACTAGCCTAGCTTTATTTCTAATGACTTGACCATTTTCATTCAATTTGTTTCTGAAAACTCATCTAGTGCCAATGACTGTTTGGTCACTAGGTCTAGATACTAATTCTCATACTTGATTTCTTTCAAATTGATGAAGTTCATCATGCATGGCATTAATCCAATCAGAACTTGATAAAGCTTTATCAATTGACTTTGGTTCAATTTAGGAAATTAGAGCTAGTGGGTCTTCTTCAATAGCATGCAGGAATGATGATCTAGTCCTAACTCTATCATGCAAATTACCAACTACATTAT
Source organism: Colocasia esculenta (assembly GCA_014218235.1). Classification (NCBI taxonomy): domain Eukaryota; kingdom Viridiplantae; phylum Streptophyta; class Magnoliopsida; order Alismatales; family Araceae; genus Colocasia; species Colocasia esculenta. Next base: position 146,727,853 of record CM024757.1, read on the forward strand.
CTAATGGGTGATCTCTCAAAAATCTAGACTCAGAAATTACCTGTTGAGGGGTTCTTAAATCTGGAACAACATTACCTGATCCACTTGAAGATGGTGACTGGATGTTCAAGTTCTCACCAATGTCTTCAAGTTCCTCAACAGTTGGTGAAGAGTCCACAACGAAATCATCCTCTTCATTGTCTTGACTTTCCCTGCAAGATTTAGAACTTTTAGTTGAAAAAGAATTTTCATCAAAGATAACATGTGGAGACTCTTCAACATTTTTGTTTTTGAGAGAATAAACTCTAAAAACTCTTGACACTTCAGAATAGCCAAGAAAGATGGCTTCCTGACTCTTAGCATCAAACTTGTCAAGATTTTCTTTATTGTTGTTATGAACAAAGCATTTACACCCAAAGGTTTTGAAATAAGATACAGTTGGCTTTTTGTTTTTCAATAATTCATAGGGGGTTTTTCTGATTTTTGGTCTGATCAAAGCTCTATTTAGAATGTGATTTGTTGTGTCTACAGCTTCAGCCCAGAAGGATTTGGGCAAATTGCTTTCTAAGAGCATGGATCTAGCCATTTCCACAAGAGTTCTATTCTTTCTTTCCACAACTCCATTTTGTTCTGGAGTTCTTGGTGAAGAAAACTTGTGAATATTTGAAGTTCAGCACATAAATCAGAAAAGATTTATTTTCAAACTCACCCCCATGATCAGTCAAAATGTTTTTGATTTTATATGGATAAGTTGTTAAGGCAGTGGTACAGAAATTTCTGAACTCAAGGCAAGTATCACTTTTGTGGGACAAGAAGATAACCCAGGAAATCTGGTAAAATCATCAATGACCACAAACCCATATCTCTTGCCACTTAGACTTAGAATTCTTGTTGGGCCAAAAGGTCCATGTGAAGTAATTCTAGTGGCCTAGATGTGAGTACCTCATTGAAGGTTTTAAAGGATTTCCTGGTTTGTTTTCCTTGGGCACATATCCCACAAACTTGATTTTCAATATTAAAAAAGATTCAGGAAGACCCTTAACTAAATTCAGCCTTAACAATTTATTCATTGTTCTGAACTTGCATGGCCAAGTCTTTTGTGCCAAGTCCATGCAATTTCCTCTTTATTGGCAACAAAACAAAGGTTTTCAGAAAAAAATTTATTGAGGTTGATCATATAAACATTATTTTTTCCTTTTCCAAAAAAATTTATTTTATCAGTTGATGATCAATTATCTTACAGAAATCAGATTCAAACACAACTTTGTGACCTTTGTCACATAGTTGGCTAATACTGAGCAAATTGTAATCTAGACCATCAACTAATAAAATATTATCAACAGAGTTTGAGGAAGATTGACCAACCTTACCAGATCCAATGATTTCCTTTATTTTTTTTTACCTCCAAAAGTTACTGAACCTCCCTCCTTCTCAATCAGGAATGAAAATTTGGCTTTGTCTCCAGTCATGTGTCGTGAAAACCCACTGTCAAGGAACCACACATTCGAATTGGGTGCACGACCTTCCTACAAAATCAATCAGTGGAGAGAAGATTTTGGTACCCAAACAGTATTGAGACCATCAGAATGTTTGAACATTGTCATCAAATCTTTTCTCACCCAAATTATTTATTTTTTATTTTTGTTTTATTACAGTGGTGTTCTCAGTCTTTTTCAGTTTATTCTTTCCCTTAGGAATGAAAACACCAGTGTTTTTATTTTTAGTAGGAGGGGTGTTTTTCATTTAGATATGAGAGTGTAGATGAGGAGGTGGAATCCAAGGATTTTGTTGGTACATCAAGAAATTTGGATAGAAGAATTGAGGATGATACCAACATGGGTTATGATACCATTGGTTCCAATCAGCTTGATGTGCTGTATTGGAGGTCCAAGGTTTTTTATGAATGACTTCCTTTGGATTTTTCTTATTTTTCAAATTTTTATTTGAATTTTTGTTTTTGTGGTTTGTGTTATTTGATGTTGAGCAGGTCGACCTTTCCTTGACTGGTGTCGACACAGCAGTCACAAAATCCTTCTTCTTGTGGACTGGTGTCGACCTGTCAGGTGACTGTGTCGACCTGGTTGCCCTGTTTTGATTCTGAGTTTTTGAAATTTTGGTGTTTTGCTTGATGTTTGCTTGATTTCAGTGTTCTCAAGACTAGGACCTTTGACAAATTTAATCAATGGTACTTTATCCTTTTTCTCACCAGATTTGTCTTTCTTAGGTTTCTGTTTATTGAATCCTAGTCCATGAGAAATTGAGTTCATTTTGGCTCCCAGCAATGCCTCCAAATTGTCCTTACCTTTTGTAAAGGTTTCAATGACTTCATCCTTTTCCTTTAGCTGGTTTTCCAAGGTTTTGATTTCTTCAACCTTTTGTTGTTTATCTTTGTTTTCCATTTCCAACTTTTCAGACAGTCCTTTAAATTCATGGGTGGCCTTTTGAGAGGCAAGCTTAAACTCATCAATTAGGTTCAGGAGATTTTCTTTTTCTTCATTAGTTCTGTTATTTCATTTTCCAGTTCACAAATTCTTTTGTTGAAAGATTGGTTGTGCAAGAAGTTTTCAATTTTCTTTTTGAGATTTTTGTTTTCTTTTCTCATTTCAGTATTTTTCAACAAGTTCAGCATATGCATCTTACCAATCCTCAACTGAATAGTCTTCGAATGATGTACTTACCTTTCCATCTGAACTATTCGCCATGAAATAGATTTCCTCACTTTCAGAACTTGAGGATTTTTCTTCTTCTTCCTTTTCACTTGAGTCTTCATCAGACCAAGTGGCTACCATGGCCTTTGGCTTCTTGAACTTGTGAATCTTTTTGTGTTTTTCCTTTTTGTTTTCAGGACATTCTCCCTTCATATGTCCTGCCTTGTTACACCTGTAACAAATGACAATTTCGTCAGATTTTTTATTCTTATTAGAATTAGTATTAGAAAAGGAAGTGTTTCTTTTACCTGATGAAAATTTCTTTTTCCTGGAAAATTTTCCTTTTCTATATTTTAAGAATTTTCTGAATTGCCTGGTCCTGAGGGCAATTTCATCCTCATTTGACTCAGACTCATCAGAACTTGTTTTCTCCTGTTTTTTGTCTTTGTTACTTGAAGAGGCCTTTAGTGCTACTGGCTTGGTTTTAATTATATGTTCTTCATTTCTCTTTAGATTAATTTCATATGTCATTAAAGATCCTATCAATTCATCCAAAGAAATTTTGGACAAATCTTTAGAATCTTCAATGACAGTGGCCTTTGTGTGCCAAATTGAAGAGAGAGAACGTAAAATTTTCCTTACCAAGTCAGCATCCATATAATCCTTACCTAAGGCCTTCAGTCCATTCACAATTATCATAAACCTGGCAAACATTTCAGAAATTGTCTCATTAGATTTCATCATAAACAATCATATTCAGAGACAAGAATGTTAGCTTTAGTTTCTTTCACTTGAGATGTTCCCTCATAAGTAACTCAAGTTTATCCCAAATCTCTTTGGCAGATTTGCACATTGAGATTCTCGAGTACTCCTTAAGGTGGACTGCACATTGGATCATGTTCATGGCACTATAATTCAAAGTGGCCCTCCTAATTTGTTCCCTAGTCCAGGTCTTTTCCTCCCCCTGATTCTCATAGGGACCTACTTCGACTACCTTCCATATTTCGTAGTTTTGGGCTCCAAGGAAGACATGCATTCTATTCTTCCAATAGGTATAGTTTGTCCCATTGAAAAGGTGGCCTATTAATAGAGTGACCCTCAGCCATGAACCCTCTTGAATCCATTAAGACAATTAAAAGGTGCAAAGAAGAGATACTTAGCAAACAAACAAGCAAACAATCAAGACACACAGAACAATCATAAATTACTCAGATCAATCAGATCAAGTGTAAACCCTCTCTGATACCAATTGAAGGATCGAGAAATGATGTGGACAAGATCTAGAAGGGGGGGGGGGGGAATAGATCTATGCCAACTATTGCGGAAGTTAATCGATTTAGAAAAACTCTTTGAATCAAGACAATTTGAAAAACGAATTTCACAGATCTCAAGAGAAATTGTGAGTTGTGCAAAAGGAGTGTGTGAACAAGTTGATTAGATGAATTTGAATGATCCTATGCATGCATCTAACGAAAGGTAAATTCAAACCACAATCAGACCAATGCACAAAGATTTTTAGGTGGTTCGGAAATCACACCATGTGATTCCTACATCCACCCCTCACACAGTGAGGATCCACTAAACAACTTGGGTACACCACACCCACTGAGTCTGACAACTCCAACAACCTGAGTTTACAACTCACACAACCTCTAGAGTAAGACTACTCTAGAACCCTGAGCAAGACTGCTCAACAACACCTTGAGTACAAGACTCAAAACCACTGAGCGGAAAGGCTCACAAACAACTTGCTAGAAAAACACACAAGACTCAGATCCTCTAGCAATAGATCTAGTCTAACAAGAGTTCATTCATGAGACTTATGCAGCAACTCTTGCACAATCTCACAATGACTCAGAAGAGACAAAGAGAAATGACAAATTGTATTGAAAGTCCTTGCTCTTCAACTATACTCCCTTGTAGAAGATCGAATTGGGAAGACGCTTGAGTTCTTGAAGTCCCTGGCCGATGCTCTGCACACACTGAACTTTGGGATCTTCCTTGAAGTCTTCTCAAACGATTGCTTCCACTTGATCTGCTTCCTTGAAGTGATCCAATTGCATCTTCAATGATCAAACTCCACTTCTCATGCTTGGTCAGATGAGAATTGGCTTGAGGAATCACCAGAAGAGCAGGAGCAGGGAGGAGAACTCTTCTTGCCGCCAACAGGAGTTCTGGGAGGCTCTGAAAGGGTTCTCTTACGTTGGATGGCCAATAGGAGGGTATTTATACCCTAAATAGTCCAAAGATACCCTAGGTACGTGGGCACACAATCCAAGGCCAATCCATCAATTCCCTAGGGTGCCACGTATCCAGGACAAACTTTAAGTCACAAAGTTTCTGGAGTGTGTCGACCTGCCCATAGGGTGTGTCGACACACTGTCCCAGACTGAGCAAAACAGTTCCCTGGGAGAGCCATCCAGTGTCCACCTGAGATAGACTGGTGTCGACCTGCTGTAGCCAGCTGAAAAATAGGCCTTCTGGGAAGGCTCTCTAGTGTCGACCTGACTGCATCTAGTGTCGACCTGAGATAGAAGTTTGTTGACTTGTTTCTCTGGGATCTGTCTCTAGTGTCGACCTGCCCTGGTCTAGTGTCGACACTAGTTGACCATTTCTTCATCTTTTGGCTTAGGGCTTGAAGCATTGTGTCGACACCAGTGTGGGGTGTGTCGACACTACCCTTGCAATAAATGTTTGTCCCTGAGAAATAAACACATAAATCATTAGTCAAATGTATTATCATGAATATAAATGATAAATGTGTTTGGAAACATACTTTTTGAATATAGTTATTTCATGTGTGATGTATCTAACATGTTCCAGTTATTTTGCATTAAAATCACACCTTGTCATCATCAAAATATGAGGGGAAATGAATTGTATTCACACTCAACCCAACAAGCTTCACAAAGACACATAGCATTTATGTAAGACTCAGACGCATGGCATCTGACCATCTCACCTACCACTGACAGACCCATACTTTAACTTTTTGTCTGTCTGTCTGCTATCTGTAATACTGATGGGATACGAGGTTCCATACTTTGTACTGAACTTTTCTGACCCACCTACCATAAAGGTATGGAGATACGTTTTTCTTTTTGTCTTGTTCTTGCAGCAGGCATTTATTGAGCATATGTTTAGCATGCCTCTCCCTCAGCTATTTGCTACAAGAGCTTATCTTCTAGCTGTTAACAATAATAAAGACTTCGGGAAGAAGCTAATTTGAAGACATGCTGGGCAATATCTTCAGGACACAAAGAAACTCAGAATTCCTCCTCAAACGGCTATATTGCAAACGGCCACAAGCTTCAAACGGTCATCTTCTCATACGGTCATAATTTGAAGACTATAAAAGGAGCTCAAGAGGAAGAGAATTTATATACAACATACTGAGAGATACATACAGTGATACATAGAATCCACAAGTGTTTCAAGTCTCATTCTCCTACAAGAGCCATTTGACTTCCTCAAGCTCTTGTTGACACGGGGAAAAGAAATATACGTATGAATATGTTGGTCGGACGGACACAATGAATGTGGTGTCCTTTTGGTTCATTTTGCTCATTTCATATGCTTTGGATTTTTTTATTTATTGGGGTTTACGGGGCGTGCCAGCCTGTCTAGCAGACAGAAAAAGAATCCGCACGATGCGGAAGAAGAATTTTGGTGTCCGAAGAACGGACGGCTATGGTGTCCGTGAAACAGACGGGTATGGTGTCCGTGAAACGGACGGGTTGTGTCCGCGAACGGACGGGTTGTGTCCGCGAACGGACGGGTGCGCCGTTTTTTAATCTGAACCTCTTGAGTCCCATGTCTATTCTCATCAGGCAATTGGGGTAGCATGTGCTGGACCTCCATCTCCATCGACCGGAATCGATGTTACATTTACATCGAGTTAAAACTCTTGGTATTATTTAATACCAATTTCTAACCCGAATACCATTCATAGTAAAGGACGAGAAAAAACATACATGCTTTTTAGAAAATCCTGATCATGACATGTTTTTGTTTCTTTTGATTATTTTGAAATGCTTTTTGCTTTGGATATTCCATTTTTGAAACGACTGCCTTTTTGGGAGTCCAAAGTTTGATTTCTTTTGAAAAGGGGAGTGGATATATACCCGTGGACCGATTTGAGGTCTTTCTCCTTTTTGCAAAAGGTTGATTATGGATTTTTATTTGGGAAAACATGGGGATTATCATTATGAACGGACATATGCCTGTGGATTTTGATTCTGAACTTGGGGGTATTATAACCCCGAGCAACACTTCCGTATTAGAAGGATGATTGTGCCAATTTTCATATGGGGTTCTTTTACAGTGCCCTTTTTTGAGCAAAGTCCGAGTTTGAGGCAGAGTTTCTTTTCTCCTCATTTCTCGCTCATGTGCGGGTACAATTTCCGGAGAGCATATGGATGTATCTCCATGGAAGTCCTTGTCATATTGTGATTTTTTGTCCAAAGTCCATTTCCACGGGTATAGTTCTCGTGGAGGTGCATATGTGCTCCCATTTGGGGTATCTGAGCACGGTTCTCGTCTTATTTCCCTTTTTCTTTAGATGTGTGTATATTATCACAGTCCTTTTTTTTTTTTGAATATATGAGTGTGTCTTAGCGAGTCCCCGTTTAGGCAGGGTGTCCTTGCAGAGATATTTTCATATTGGTATATGCTTATATCCATGTGTTCTCGGGGAGAAACTTTACTCAGGGGGATTTTGCCTTAAAGAGATATATGTGTATAAACACAAATTTGCACTTTGTGAATATATTCTCAAACGGTATCTCTATTTGAGCAGAGTATCCGATGGGAAGATGCCCCCGTACGAACGGATTCCCTTTTGAGAAACATATACAAATGGGGCATATTTGTGATTATATAGATATGTTCTCGGGCAGAGTCCCTATTTGAGCAGAGATTCCACTAAGAAATACATGTATATAAACATGAAGTTGGTGATTATACGGATATGAATTTAGAGGGAACTTTTGTCCGGGCAGGATTCCTCCTAAGAGACATATGCGTATAGGCACAAATTTGTGATTTTATGGATATGTTCTTAGGGGAGTCTCCATTTGGGCAGAGTTTCCCCTAAGGAACATATACATAAGAACATAAATTTGTGAATATACGAATATGTTTTTGGACAGAACCTCCGCTTGGGCAGAGTTTCCTCTAAGAAACATACACATATAACATGAGTTTGTATTTACATGGATACGTCCCCTGAGAGAGATTTTTGTCTGGGCGAGGTTCTCCTTAAGGAACATATTTGTATAATTACAAATTTGTAATCTTTATATATGTGTTCTTGGACGGAATCTCCACTTGGGCAGAGTTTCGTCTTAAGAAACATATATATAAGAACACAAATTTGCAAATATACGAATATGTCCTTGGGCAGAACCTCCGCTTGGGCAGAGTCTCCTCAAGAAAACATATACATATAAGCACAAAATCCACCATCTCAGAGACTTGCTCGATGGGCGGGGAGAACATGGGTATTTAAATACCATGTGTCCATAGAGACTTGCTCGATATGGACGACATTTAAACCCCGGGAATATCACCCCACAGAGACTTGCTCGATGTGGGGGATGGGGATTAAGAAGGAATGTTGATGACGATTGCGCCGACCACTCTCCTCTCCGCGCCTGGCCTATCGGGCTAAAGAAGGGGATTTGTACCTTCGTACACCAAGCAAAGGAGATTGGAGAATGAGAGAGGGGATGAGCAAATGCTCTTTTCTATTTTTCTGGAATTTTCCAACAGGGCTTCGCCGGAGCAGATGGATCACCCCCCATTCTTATGGAATAGGGGGGGTATTTATAGGGGTTTGCCCCTTACATGCGTGGGAGAGAGAGAGAACCTCCCTCAACTGATGGTGAGTCACCATCGGTTGGGGGAGGCCAACCGATGGTGACCTCATGAGGTCACCATCGATTGGCCCCTTAACCGATGGTGAATCACCATCAGTTAAGGGGTCATCCCCCTTAACCGATGGTGACCTCACATGATGAGGTCACCATCAGTTGGGGTTGCCAACCGATGGTGATTCACCATCGGTTTAAGGGGACTGTCCCCTTAACCGATGGTGACCTCACATGAGGTCACCATCGGTTGGGGAAATCCCCCTCAACCGATGATGAATCACCATCGGTTGAAGGGGAGAACCCCTTAACCGATGGTGACCTCATCTTGAGGTCACCATCGGTTAGGGGTTTCCTAACCGATGGAGAGAGAGGGAGGGGAGGGGGGTTTTGTCTATAAATACCCCCCTACACCCTCATTTACAAGGCTATCTTGCCCAAGTGCTGGAGTTTTTCTTTCTCTCTCGGAGTTCTGCCCGACTTCTCGGAGTTCTGCCCGACTTCTCGGAGTTCTGCCCGATCGGAGGGTGCCTTTGCAAGCCTCGGAGCTCTTCCTCGTGCTTGTTCTTTGTACTTGTCCTTCGTACTCGGTCTATAGACCTTGTGCTGCCGGATTTCTTCCGCGCTTGTACTCTGGACGGAGACATATTCTCTTTGTACTTTCACTTTAACCGGAATCCGGGCGCCACTTTAAGGGCCGGAACTCCCCTGTCGAACTTCGGGGAAGAATCCCACTGATAAGTTTGTAACTTAAATAACCTTGGGGTCATTTTAAGTCACAACTTATTTGGCCTCTGAGCAGGCTGTTGATAATGTATTGGAATCAGGCCCGTTAATACCGCATTTAATCTTCATGGCTCAACGGCCCTTTTCATCATATCCATGACTTGAACGGTTGTCCGCCACAAATAGGCTTCAAATGGCCAAGTCACCGGACCATTATCTGTAATCTTTACTGACATGAACATGTCACACTTTTACCGTTCAACAGCTCTCTGAAGCCTTCATGCTTGATTTCCTTTGAGAGTTTCCTTGTGCTTAGATAGGAGAAGTTCTGTCTGTGGGTGGCAATTGTATTCAGTGTCAATTTCCTCTAGTCCACTCCTTTCTTCAGATAGGATTTAAAGTCAATTCTATATCCGTTGTATCCATCTGAAGTGTGTGTTTTGTGCTCAATTTTGAGGCAAACACACCTCTGTCATATTTCCCTGTATTTGTGCAGAAATCTATCTCTGCACTTTGCCCCTCTTGTAGGGAAGGCCTTGGTGAAAAGACAGTATTGTACCCCTGTATAGGGAAGACTTGCTAGGGAGCAAGTGGGTTTGTAATTCCTCTCAAGGGTGAGAGAAGGCCAAATTTATTGGCAGCTTAGTGAAATCTCAAGTGGTTGGCTTGAGGACTGGATGTAGGACTTCCATCTGGGAAGGGCCGAACCAGGATAAAATCTGTGTCTAATTTCTTTGTGTGATTGTTTCCGCCAAGTCTACACTTGAATCACACACATCACTTTGAGTACTAACCTATTTATTTAGTGCTGTGATTTTCTGAAGAAATTTTAAAAGATCAAAAGTCCTATTCACCCCCCCTCTAAGACTGCTTAGCTTGCCATTTCGATCCAACAAGTGGTATCAGAGCGAGGTTTTCTCAGAAGAATCTTAAGAAGATTTGAGAAGAAATGGCATCTGAAGCTCACAACTATGAAGGTCAATCAGTTACAAGGCCACCATTCTTTGATGGTGAAGATTATCAATAATGGAAGATGAGGATGGAATGCTTCATCAGAGGTACTGACTTCGACCTCTGGCAGGTGATAGAACAAGGTGATTATCAAATCATGGGAGAATCCTCTTCTGGTGCTCTTTCTATTGCTGACAAAAGAAATATGTCTTTAAATTACAAAACAAAAAATTATCTATGTTGTGCTTTATCTAAAAGAGAGTTTAATAGATTATGAGCCTATAAATCAGCAAAAGAAATGTGGGATAAACTTCAAATTACATATGAAGGCACAGATAGAGTTAAGCAAACTAGAATAGACATACTTGTATCTCAGTATGAACAATTCAAAATGCTTCCAAATGAGAATATCACTCAAATGTACAATAGATTTTCTAATATAATTGTAGGTTTAAGTGCTTTAGGGAAAAATCTGACAAACGAAGAAACTGTTAGAAAAATATTAAGATCTCTAACAAATGTTTGGACACCTAAAGTTACAGCCATAGAGGAAGCACATGATTTAACACAATTAACTATTGATAAGTTAATAGGATCCCTCATGGCACATGAAATAAACATGGAAAGATTCTCTGAAAATTCTTCAAAGAAGAAAATTTCAAATACTTTAAAGATTGCAGATTCCTCTTCATCTGAGGACTCCAAAGAGAAATCAGATGACAGTGATGATGAGGCTATGCTCTCAAGGAAGCTGCAAAGAATCTTGGCTAAGAAGAAGAAATTTGGGTCAAGGAAATTCTTTAAGAAAGACAAGAAGAAAGAACCTACATGTTATGAATGCAATCAGCCAGGACATTACAAATCTGAATGTCCCAGACTCAAGAAAAAGACCAAGTGGACAAATCAGATAAGAAGAAAGGAAAAGAAAAGAAGTTCAGAAGATTCAAAAAGAAGGCTATGGCAGCAACATGGGATAATGAAGATGCTACAGCTCAGAGTCTTCCAGCTCGGAATCTGAGGAAGAAGAAAAGGCAAATCTAGCCCTCATGGCAGGACTAGAACAGGTAAATTCTGAAACATCTTTTACTTCCTGTTCTGAATCTGATTCTGATAATATTGAAGATGCATTTAACGAGCTCTATGAAAAATACAAATCTGTGGTAAAACAAATAAAGATAGTTAAGCTAAATTTAATCAACCAAGAAAGAGCAATACCTTTCTTAAAAAGGAAACTAAAGGTTGAATCAAAATCTAAATGAACTAAAAGAGCAAATGAGTTACTCTGTGAAGATTTGAAGAATAAAAATAGCAAAATTTTAGAATTAGAATCAAATCTAAACTTGCTCAAAAATGAAGAAAAATTAGTAGAGGAAAATAACTATCTAAAAGCTACCATTGAAAAGATTTCTAATTGCAAAACCTCACTATTTGTTAGAATTAAAGGTTCTAGATCTGGTAGAAAGAAATATGGATTAGGATACACTCCTCCACATAATAAAAGAGATTATTTATCCAGAATGTATCCAACTCCTAAATTTGTGGCTGAAAAGAACAAAAAAATACTAAAAAGGTAAATCAGCATAACTATAAACAAACAGAAATTCAGCAACAATGTGCACAGGAAAAATGCTTTCAGTTTGTGCTGTACTCATTGCAATCAATTAGACACACTGTTAGCACCTGCACCACTAGACATTTAAGATGGATTCCTAAAACTAACCATCATGGACCCAAGAAAAATTGGGTACCAAAAGTTTAACTTAGCCTATTTTGCAGGGCCGGCTGAGGGCATCCAAATGGTATTTGGATAGTGGATGCTCAAGGCATATGACAGGAGATAGGAAGCTTTTCACCAGTTTTAGAGAAGAATCCGGTCAAGTAACTTATGGAGATAATGGAAAAGGAAAAGTGCTAGGATGTGGAACCATTGGTACTAAAGAGAAGAATCTAATTGAAGATGTTATGTATGTAGAAGGTTTGAAGCACAATCTGATCAGTATAAGTCAACTATGTGATAAAGGACATTTAGTAAGTTTTCAGAATGACAAGTGTATAATTCAGAAGGATAACAAGATTATCTTTGAAGCGCAAAGAGTTAAGAATCTGTACACATTGCAACTAGCAGAGTTAAAAGAAGTAAACTTGTGTCTAGCTACCACCAAAAGTGATGAATCTGATCTTTGGCATAGAAGACTTGGTCATGCTAGCGCTTCAGTGATCAAGAAGTTGATAAGGCATGATCTGGTTGAAGGACTTCCCAAACTCAAGCTCAGAAAACATGGAATATGTTCAGCCTGTGCAAAGGGAAAGCAGACCAAGACCTCTTTTCAGTCTAAAACAATTGGTACAACTTCCAAGCCATTGGAACTAATTCACATGGATTTGTTTGGACCAATAAGGACAGTCAGTCTTGGTGGAAAATTGTATGACTATGTGCTTGTTGATGATTATTCAAGGTATACTTGGGTATCATTTTTAGAAGCCAAATCTAAAGCTTTCCAAGTATTTCTGAAGTTCAGCAAAGTAGTTCAGAAAAATCAGAAATTTTAGATCACAAGTCTCAAGTCAGATCATGGTGGTGAATTCAAAAATGAAGATTTTCTGGAGTTCTGTGAGGAAAATGGAATTGAACACAACTTCTCAGCTCTCAGAACACCCCAACAAAATGGAGTAGCAGAAAGAAAGAACAGAACACTGTTGGACATGGCCAGAACAATGCTAAATGAGTATAATCTACCAAAGTACTTCTGGGCAGAAGCAGTGAATACAGCTTGCTATATCATCAATAGATGCATGATCAGACCAATTCTGAAGAAAACATCATATGAGCTATACAAGGACAAGAAGCCAAATATCAGTCATCTCAGACCCTTTGGTTGTAAGTGTTTCATTTTAAATATGGTAAGGATAATCTAGAAAAATTAGATGCTAAAAGTGATGAAGGTTTTCTCTTAGGATATGTTTCAAAACCTAGAGGCTATAAGGTATTTAATAGAAAAACTTTAACAATAGAGCAATCAGTTCATGTATTATTTGATGAAACTAACCCCTCTATCAGAAGGATAGAAGAAGAAGAATGTGTTGATGATCTGTGCAGGGATCTAGAAAAGACATCTCTTGAAGAAGAAGGGAAAGATAAAGAAGAAAAGATCCTCCATTAGAAGATCTTCAACAACAAGAAGAATCACAAGAAGGACTACCTAAAGAATTGAGGTACCACCGGGACCATCCTAGAGAAAACATAATTGGTGATCCTCAATCCAGGGTAAGAACAAGAGGTATGCAAATTCCTTGTGACTTCTCTGCCTTAGTTTCACAAATTGAGCCTAAAACAATCAATGATGCACTGGTTGATGAATCTTGGATCCTAGCTATGCAAGAAGAACTTAATCAGTTCAAACGAAGTGAAGTTTGGACTCTTGTGCCTAGACCTACTGATCATCCAGTTATTGGAACCAGATGGATTTTCAGGAATAAAATGGATGAGTCAGGGGTAATAACTAGGAACAAAGCAGACTTGTAGAAGGATATTCCCAAGAGGAAGGCATAGATTTTGATGAAACCTATGCTCCAGTTGCTAGATTAGAGGCAATCAGAATTTTATTAGCTTATGCTTGCTCTCTTAATATCAATTTATTTCAGAGGATGTTAAAAGTGCTTTTCTGAATGGTTTTATTAAAGAAGAAGTATATGTTGAGCAACCACCTGGTTTTGAAGATAATAAGTATCCTGATCATGTTTTCCGTTTAAAGAAAGCACTATATGGTCTGAAACAAGCACCAAGAGCTTGGTATGAAAGATTAAGTGCTTATCTTATCACATGATTTTATAAGAGGAAAAGTAGATAGCACCCTATTTATAAAGAAATTTTCAGATGAAATCTTAATTGTACAAATCTATGTTGATGACATTATCTTTGGATCTACTAATGAATCACTCAGCAAATTCTTTGAAAATTTGATGCAAAGTGAATTTGAAATGAGCATGATGGGTGAACTTAATTATTTTCTTGGATTGCAAATTAAGCAAACCAAGAAGGAACTCACATCTGTCAAACCAAATACATTTCAGATTTACTGACTAAGTATGGCTTTGACAAATGTAAGCCCTTAGGAACACCCATGAGCTCAGACATTAAGTTAGACAGTGATCCTCTTGGCAAAAAGGTAGACCAAAACCTATAGAGGAATGATAGGATCACTGCTCTATCTCACTGCAAGTAGACCAGATATAATGTTTAGTGTTGTCTCTGTGCAAGATTCCAAGCTGATCAAAAGAATCTCATTTCTTGCAGTAAAAAGAATTTTCAGATATCTCATTAATACAAGTAACTTAGGTTTATGGTATCCTAGATGTTCTGATTTCAAGTTGATTGGTTATAGTGATGCTGACTATGCTGGATGCAAATTAGATAGAAAAAGCACTAGTGGTACATGTCAAATTCTTGCAGGTTGTTTGATATCTTGGTCTTCTAGAAAGCAGAATTCAGTAGCTTTATCCACTACAGAAGCTGAATATATTGCAGCTGGAAGTTGCTGTACTCAACTCCTGTGGATCAAGCATCAGTTAGAAGACTATGGTCATCAACTTCAAGATATTCCAATGCTTTGCGACAACACAAGTGCTATAAATTTAACAAAGAATCCAATTCAGCACTCAAGAACCAAGCATATTGAGGTTAGACATCATTTCATCAGGGACCATGTAAGTAATGAAAATATTTCTCTTGAATTTGTTTCTACAGAAAATCATTAGCAGATATTTTTACAAAACCTCTCCCTGAAGATATTTACTTCAATAAGAAGAGAAATAGGTATGTGCAATCCTGATTAAACTAATAAAGCAGTGTTTGAATTGCTTTGATAAAACCTTCCTTGAACTGTCTGTGAAAGTATCCTGAAAATCGCTAAGTCCTATATTGACTCATGCATTCGATTCATGAGGAACCGATGCATTCGATTCATGTTATAATGATATATTCGACTAATGCATCGAATACCTAATTCGATTCATTAAGTTAATTTAAACCGACGCTTACCATTCAGAATTCTTTTAATTACTTAATTGAGGTAACTGACACCTCATTAAGGTGCGTCCATTCGTAATTAAACGGTCAAATCAATCATCGCGACCGTTCATCCTAAAATCAAGCGCCTGTTACCTTTTTTTTTCCCTCTCTATATAAGTAAACCCCTTCTACCTTTTCAAAACACCCATTTGAAATCCCCTTTCGACTCACTTGTCTTCTTGCGTTCTTCGCGCCTTCACTGTGCTCCGGCAAAGGACTCTCCGGAAACCATCTGAAACCTCATTCCTCCGGAAGAAAGGTAGGATCTTTCATCCCTATTGGTCATTTCTTTCTCTCCTCTGAAGGTTTCCTAAGTCCCTTTTGTTTCTTTCATCTAGATGGCTTCCCTTAGGGCACACGAGTCTGTCCAGTTGACCCCTGACCAACTCCAGCGTCTTGCTAAGATTCCCATTTGCTCTGGGAAGGCTGTTGAGTTCTCTCATTTGTCTGGAATTTTGTCTTGGGTAGAAGAGACTCTGAATGCTATGGGTTGGACCAGAATGTGTCAGATTACTGAACCATTTGTTGCCAATGCAGTCAGATCATTTTATGCTTCATTACAAGTCTCTGATGGGAACTCAGTTGTAGGTTATGTGAAAGGTGTCAAAATCACCATTTCTGAGGAACTCTTAGTCGAATTACTGGATTGTCCCAACTCTGGGCACAGGCTTAGTGAGTTCATCCCCTTAGAAAAGCAAAAGCTAGGGATTATTGGTAGCCTGGGGACCCTCAGCAAGCGAGGACTTCAAGTCAATGAGTTGTCTGCTGAGAAAAGACTGATTCACTCTATCATTACCAATATCATCACCCCTAGAGCAGGAACTCATTCTTCCATCACTGCTAGGGATGGTAATTTGCTATTTTGGGCAATTCAGAGGCACAGGGTGAATCTGCCAGCAGTTATTCTGGAGAAGATGATTGCTTCAAAAGACCTCCAAGAATCTCTTCCATATGGATCTCTACTAACTCTTATCTTCAAGAAATTTTCAGTAGATCTGTCTGGAGAAATGTTTGTTGGTAGCAAGGAGAAGATTGGTATTTTCACTCTGAAAAGAAGCAAGTACTCCTTGGTTGGTAAGAGGCAAAATTTGTGGTACAAAAGTTCAGTCCCTGAGTGTGAGCATGAAGTATATCCTGATGAATCCTTTGTCTCACTACTCACACATGAAACCCCTGCATCCGAAGTTCAGCATGAACATCCTTCTATCCAGATCAGATCTGAAGAGTCCATTCCTGTGCAAGAAGATGTTCCACCAACCATTCCAGTTCCAGATGTTCCAGAGGACACCCTCAATTATGTCCTAAGAGATCTCAGAGGCAAAAGAATCATTTCTGAAGATATTCCAGCCTCTTCCCCCCAGGATCACCTCTTTGAAGATAGAGAGCCTGACAACTCTCCTTCTCAGTTTGAGACCCGGCCAAGGTCTCAGGGGGAGAGCAGCAACAGCCTCAGTAATATTTTGGAAATGGTTAGAAGTCAGAATGAGAACATGTCAGTTCTCCATATGCAAGTTGTGTTGTTAGATACAAAGTTTGATAATTTGTCTGATGAGGTTAAGCAAATCAAAGATCTTCTACTTCAGTTAGTGTGCCAACCAGGCACCTCTAGGCCATCAGGGCCTGCTTCCTCACAGCAACCAGAAGAGACAGTGCCAGCTCAAGAGAAAGAACACCAAGCAGAACCTCAAGTACCTATACCTGAGGAACCAGTTCTTGAGCAACCTGTCAAAGAACTAGCAGTTCAGGCTGAAGAGCAGCCTAATGAATCTGAGCAGCAGCAAGTTGAGCAGACCACTGAGCAGCAGGCTCAGTTGGCAGTTGTTGTGTTTAAACCCAGTGATCAGCAACAGCAGCAGCAGCAAGTACAAGAATCAAAAAATCAGCCAGAAGAAGTGGCAACAGCTGTAGAGGACCCTATGCAGAAGGCAGCAGCCAAGAGACCTCTCGAGCCCTCTCAAGATTGTCAGACTTTTAAGAGAAAGGTGAAGAGGAGATTAGTCAAGGATGGTGTTCCTGTCAAACCAATCCTCCCTTCTCCTTCTTCCAGAGCCACATCTTCCACTGCTACACCTGCACCTGAACCTGCTTCATCAGCACCACTATCTCCACACTCCTCCTTGGATCTACTTCCAGTAATCACTCCTGTAGATCCCATCAAACAGGATGTTAAATTCTCCATCTACCCCTTGAAATATCAAGTTGAACCTCTTGAAGAGTTCACCATGACTCTTTCAACTCAACCTCCTCATTTTTATTCCTCTCTTCCTACAGCCTCAAAATCTGACTCCAAGAAAACAATAATGCCTTTAGTTGAGATACTTCCTAGTATCCAACTGTCAGCCTCCAAAGGACCCAAATTGGGACACTAACCTTCCTCTCTACTTCCTCCGTTTTGGTATGCCTTCACTCATTAATCTGAACAACACATGAATTTGTTCAGAGAATATCTTGCCATTAGAGCCTTTTTGGAAGTTCATGAGTTGCCAGATTTCACATTTGAACACTGGCTTCCTTCCTTTTGATTCAAACTTCCCAACTTTCTATTTCTGATCTCCAACTCATATCTCGGAAGAGCCACTGCCTCACTCCCCAAGAATTTGTTGATCAATACCCTGAAGAGGCTGCCAGGTTCTTAGAAAATCAATCCAGAGCCCATCACTTGACAACTGCTCAGCATCTTTCTCTTAGATTTCATGGCCTTTTTGCAGAGCAACTCAGGGCCTCCTAGGCCAAGTATCTTGAACTCAGATCTTTCAATCATGAAAGATTCAAACTGGGATTGCATGATGTCTCTAAAGGACAATATGAGAATTTGCTCAGAGGGCAGAGAGAGATTATCCCTTCCATGACAGTGGCTTTACCGTCAGGACTTCATCCTCCTTTGGTAGGAGCAGTCTCCTACAGAAGAGAATTTGATGAAACATTCTTCAATAGATTCCTCCGGATTTCTGCCAGATTCAAAATCAAGTACAAATCTAAGCTCAATTTCCAGAGGTTTATATTTATTCAGTTGTCAAAGAAATCCAAGCATCTCCTTGATATCCAGCTCAGTTTTGCTGAATCCGAAAGATTCACCCCTGAGCAATGGGAAGCAGCCTATCCATCCTACCACTCTCAATGCCGAAAGATGAAACTCAACATCAATCAATTTCATTCAAAAGTACTCATGGATTTCCATAAGAGTGTCACTCATCGTTGGGTTGAGAGGTACCTCATATACTATAAGGCTAAGGATGCAGCCATCTCACATGGCCTCTATTGGAATCTGACCTTCAACGAATTCCTCCAACTGGCATCCACCAAAAAATTTGTTGCCTCGTTCAGCTCGAGTCTGAACTTTTTAGTTGTAATTTCTTGTTTAAACCTGCTTGCTACTATGTACTGTTTGCCATTTTATAGATGCAATTTCTTCCTACTTGTGAAATTCTCAAATGTTTTATCCTTTCTGTTAATGTCACAAAGGGGGAGAAAAATGTATAAACATAGCATATGATACATATCTATTTAAAGATTTTTATCATTAACAAAAAGGGGAGAATTTTTGAGCAACTACCTCTAAGAAATCTAATGACTTTCTTAGATTTTACAAAACTATGTTTTTGCTATGACAAATCTTTAAATATATGTTTTATACCACAAAAATCTTTTTTCAGGAAAGAGTATCCTAAAATTTTCTAAGGCCACAACTATCTCTCAACATACTGATCCGACTGCCATATTCAACTCCTTCAGAATAGCAGTCAGAAATCAAAGTCCACATTGTTTACATAGTATCGACTCATACAGTCGAATACCTTTCTTCAGTATTCGACTCATACAGTCGAATACCTTTGTTCTGCATTCGACTCATACAGTCGAATACCTTTGTTCTGCATTCGACTCATACAGTCGAATACCTTTGTTCTGCATTCGACTCACAGTCGAATATCTTATTCTGCATTCGACTCATGACTTCGACTCTTACAGTCGAATGTCTGCTCTGTATTCGACTAATACCTTCAAATGCCTAAATCGAATACTTTAGAAATACTCAGTATTCACTGTAGTCGAATCATATTGATCTCTCATGAGTCGAATCACTCTTACTTCTTCAATCGACTCATCTGTTCACATTCGACTACACTGACAATTCTGTACGAACTTTTCACACTGTCAGTTCTATATGAACATCATCAAATCTAGTTTGTGTTTTTTAACAACAAGATTACTGTATGCATATTATCTTAATAACTTCGAAAATTATAATTATATTTCTGACAGGATCTTGACATGAAAGCTCTCAAATTAATTATCCTGTGCTAAACATGTTCTGAAAAGTGTCTCCTTAAATTTCTCAGTACTGATGTCCCACTTTGCCTTATTGTTAGCTTCACAAAGACACAGCATTTATGTAAGACTCAGACGCATGGCATCTGACCATCTCACCTACCACTGACAGACCCATACTTTAACTTTTTGTCTGTCTGTCTGCTATCTGTAATACTGATGGGATACGAGGTTCCATACTTTGTACTGAACTTTTCTGACCCACCTACCATAAAGGTATGGAGATACGTTTTTCTTTTTGTCTTGTCCTTGCAGCAGGCATTTATTGAGCATATGTTTAGCATGCCTCTCCCTCAGCTATTTGCTACAAGAGCTTATCTTCTCGTTGTTAACAAAATAAAGACCTCGGGAAGAAGCTAATTTGAAGACATGCTGGGCAATATCTTCAGGACACAAAGAAACTCAGAATTCCTCCTCAAACGGCTATATTGCAAACGGCCACAAGCTTCAAACGGTCATCTTCTCAAACGGTCATAATTTGAAGACTATAAAAGGAGCTCAAGAGGAAGAGAATTTATATACAACATACTGAGAGATACATACAGTGATACATAGAATCCACAAGTGTTTCAAGTCTCATTCTCCTACAAGAGCCATTCGACTTCCTCAAGCTCTCTGAAGCCTTCATGCTTGATTTCCTTTGAGAGTTTCCTTGTGCTCAGATAGGAGAAGTTCTGTCTGTGGGTGGCAATTGTATTCAGTGTCAATTTCCTCTAGTCCACTCCTTTCTTCAAATAGGATTTAAAGTCAATTCTATATCCGTTGTATCCATCTGAAGTGTGTGTGTTTTGTGCTCAATTTTGAGGCAAACACACCTCTGTTATATTTCCCTGTATTTGTGCAGAAATCTATCTCTGCACTTTGCCCCTCTTGTAGGGAAGGCCTTGGTGAAAAGGCAGTATTGTACCCCTGTATAGGGAAGACTTGCTAAGGAGCAAGTGGGTTTGTAATTCCTCTCAAGGGTGAGAGAAGGCCAAATTTATTGGCAGCTTAGTGAAATCTCAAGTGGTTGGCTTGAGGACTGGATGTAGGACTTCCATCTAGGAAGGGCCGAACCAGGATAAAATCTGTGTCTAATTTCTTTGTGTGATTGTTTCCGCCAAGTCTACACTTGAATCACACACATCACTTTGAGTACTAACCTATTTATTTAGTGCTGTGATTTTCAGAAGAAATTTTAAAAGATCAAAAGTCCTATTCACCCCCCCTCTAGGACTGCTTAGCTTGCCATTTCGATCCAACAATTAGAAGTCAATTAAGTGTGTCAATCACTTGATTGACTCAATTAGAGGCCAAAACCACTTGATGATGAATCATCCTAGTCTGGATGGTAATGTTAGATTTCTTTCTAATATGTAAGCTAGAATTGATGTTCATATGTTTGATGTTTATTATGGTTATAGTTGAATATTATGTGACACTTGATGTCCCATGTAGTATGAACACATGTATAATTGTTTTTTAATGCAAATATAAACCTCTTCAATTTCTCTGAATTTTCTGCATTTTTATGATTTTCCTGATTTTTCTTATTTTTGTTGCATTTTTATGAAGTTCCCTGATTTTCCCTATTTCTATTTAAAAACAATTTTTTAGTCTGGCCAATTCAGGATCGGCCATTCGGCCAGACTTCTAGCAGATTGGATCGGGATCAGGATGTATCAGCCAAGGCTGGTCCCTAGGCCAATCCGATTATTTCTTCCATGGTAATTTCAGGAGGTTCACTCAAAAGAATGCTCGGAATTGTACATATTCTGACCCAAAAAGGAACTGAATGCAAATCCTCCCATGGTAGGTGCTCATCCAGCATGATCATGCTAACCTCATTGTTTGTATTGTCACAAGCAGCATGTTCTTTCCACATTTTTCCTTTTAGATGAAACAGGACACAAGTCTGAGATGGAAATCATGTAAATGTGGATGGTACAGAAAGATGTGACAGTGAACACACCTGAGGTATTTATGAGTAAATACTGAAGAAATAACAAACTAAGTATAATGAATGGTGTAGAAACGAATTACCAAGTGTTCTTTTTTGACAAACATATATGAAGACTCCTTGCATGGAAATCCCACCACAAAATTACTGTATCAAAAACTAAGTCTGTAGTTTATTTTTATTCAAAGTAGGACAAAAAGGAAAAATCATTAAAACAAATACATCTGCAATAACATAGGATCAGCAATTCTTTCCTTGTTACAAA
Source organism: Colocasia esculenta (assembly GCA_014218235.1). NCBI lineage: Eukaryota > Viridiplantae > Streptophyta > Magnoliopsida > Alismatales > Araceae > Colocasia > Colocasia esculenta. The sequence goes on from CM024757.1 coordinate 146,749,625, forward strand.
AGAATAACGTGTAACTTCCACACTATACCCAGATTTTCACAAAATAAAAAACATGAGAAATTCAAGGACAATGGAACTCAGACTGAAGCATCAATTGCATTTTTATAGTCTTCATGTATATATTCTCCTAATTGTCTTTTTTTCCCCAAAATCCCCGTAATATGGCAACTGATTGCTTGATTGCAATGAGATAGAGCTAGATGTACCATGCCAAGTGAAACTTTCACCACAGAGGAACTAGCTTAAAATGGAACTTTGATAGCAGTTTTCTACCACTAGGCTCTAGGTGTCATCCAAGAGATTTGAAATGCCCTCTCCTGTAAAGATCCATCATGTTCAAATACTTTGCACCACCCTTGTCCCTTATAACAGTTGATATCAGACAAGGCAACTGATCAGAAAACATTGTAAATCTCAAACCCTTCATTTTATGTAGACAACCCCAAATTGGAAAAATAGAGTTTCTGATGATGATCCTGAAGCTGTTGGCAGCATAATATATATAAGCCTCACAGCCATCCTTTGATCCCAAAATAGTGGTACTGGTATCAAATATATGAGACTTGCAACCATCACCATAGACACAAGAAATCTTACTCATGGATATAGAAACATCCAGTTCCACCCTAAAAGCTTTCCCATAATACAAAGATCAATATCTCCTAATGCTGGATTACATTGTTTTATCCTAAAGATGATGATTGAAGTATGTTGAACCCATCGGTGCAACCTTCTTAGGAAGGGGTAGCACATGTCTCTTCATGAGGTGTATGGAGAATTTCCCCCTCACATCCCTCAAAAAGGTAAGTCATCTTAAAGCAAGCAAGTAAAGCAAGAAGTCTTGCTTACAAAATTCCTCTTCATGCAGATTTTCCACACTGCAGTATTTGTATATGATTAGCCTATAGTAAAAGCAAGAAGAAGCTTGGCAAAATGTAAAAAGTATCCACTTGTGTCCTCGCATGCATATAATAGAGGTTATAAACTACAATGACAAAATGCTAGTCAAAGATAGCCGTACCTGTAGTACACCTAGCCATCGAATACGATCTATATCAAGTCCATATGTCAGATGATTTCGGCCATGAAAGTAACCACCTGAAAGTGATTATGTAAGAATAAGAAGTTTCAGGGTATCTAAATGGATAGAAAAATGACAATCTTATTCTTTATAAGGTTCTCAGAGCACAAATTTGAATCTTATTTCAGACAGAAAAGATGCACTTCCAATCATAAATCACCTTCTTCGATCTTTATAAAAAATATCCAAGACGTCCATGCTGCAAGATAAGTGATAAACTCTCTCGTGACAAATCAGATATTTCACCTCATACTTAATTAACTGATATTTTCCCTTATGATCATCTGTCTATTGTCATAAATGACCAAATTACCTAGACACTTTGCATAGATTTAAGTAACAATACAATAAAGTAGAACAAATTCTATAGGTACATGCTACTGCATCTGGAAGTTCCACTAAGATAATCCACCATTATATGTTGATGAATGATGATCTTACACTCAGGGAGCTGATCTTTTACCAGTAACCTCAAGCCGGCAAAGGTGGTTTCAAGGTTGTCAAATAGACAACTACACACTGCAGAATGACCCTCGAGACTAGTTGTTATAAATTTCGTTTTGGAGATTCGGCACAACTGCAGAAATTTAATGTTTGCAGGGAAAAAAGGAAATGGATGAGCATGCTCCTAACCAAGGATTGTTTCTCCTAGTATCAGAAAATTTGTCTTCCTTATCCAATACTTCCACTGGTAAATGAGGATGTGTGAGTATGTTAGAAAACATTAAGGTTCCTTTGATTGGTCACACAGAATATAAGTTCTCAAAGCACCAGAATTGGAGAAACAGACTTGCAGGGACCTTCATGATGAGCAATAGTAGATATAAGGTGCAAACCTTGAAGAACTAAACTTCAACATCTGTAGCTACTAGCTAGTGGACCGGATTGCACTGATGGGAGACCAGGACAATGGGGCATGACATAGAGAACTCTGAGTACCTATTTATGTCAAGTAATCTTTATTCATGTTCTTCACATGGACGATGGGCCCAGAGAAGGGTCATTACTTAGAAATGTAAAAGCAACATGTTTCACTTAGCTGTTTAGGAGTGGCCACTAACTTTGCACTCTATGAAGTATGGGGATAAGCCACCTTTGAAGAACCAAAAAGGGCAAAAAGATCTCTGCACTTCTATTAAAGAAGTGAGACAGACTCTCTAACAGAATCTGCCAAAATATCCCTGACCATAGGTACATAAGCAGTCAAGGAATGCCCCAGAGCATCCCTCTCAATTGCTATTTCTCCGTCCGAATCCTATTTTCCTAGAAATTGAAACTAGAGCATGGAGACACCTTTAATTAACTCAATCAGTCAAGAGCTAACAAAATGAGGTAAATCAACAGAACGGTTTGCTCTCGAGTTAAGGAGATGCTTAGAGTTCTGCTGTCTCTCGAGTTATCAACGGAGTAGCGTCCCTGACAAAATAAAAGTACCCAAAAGTTAGGAAATATCTCAAACAGACCTTGAAGCAGTAAACCCAGAAGAAAAAGCTTGACGCTTCTCTCCACAACCTTCTTCGTCGCAGCTCCTTTATTAGGCGTTTTCTACGCACAGAAATAGAAGAAGGAAGAATTCCGGTGAGTTCGTGAGCCCTTTACACAATCATATAACACGAGGTACACGATTAAACTGATAATTAAGGATCCCAGGAAGCTCCCCGTGAAAAACAAATACCTTAAACACCAAAGCAACAGAGACGCCAACGCCGAAGAGGAAGAACGGCATGACAAAATCTGCAAGTGTCACGCCGGTCCACGGCGAGTGATTTATCGAGGGAAACGCCCCTCCGGCGTCATCCACTAGGATCATCAACTGCAAACCATCCAGAATAGGACAGGAAGGGACGAACGATCGTAGACGTAAGAATTTTAAGCAGAATCAAATAACACTACCCGCCAACGAAGAGATGGCATCCGCTGAGACCAAAAGAAGAATGACGTACAGCCACAGTGAGACCACGGAAGACATCCAGGGAAACCACTCGCTGCTTGGGGCCCGGGGCTTTCGGCGCGCCATCGCCGTCCGAAGGAGCCGGTAATTCGCCCGTCGGCAAGGGGAGGATCTCATCGTCTGACACGGGGGCGGCGCCGGGATGCAGAGAACGGGACTCGAGGAGAGCAACCCGTTCCTCAGCGACGTCGACGACCACGGAGGCCACGTCCATCTCCCGCAGCCGCCCTTTGCGGTGACAAAGCTCGAAAGGCTTCCCGCCACGACGTGCCGACCGTCCGGCGACGACTCCGAAATTTGTTGACTGTTGGTTGCGGGATGTCCGAAAACAAAATTCTTATTATTATCATTTTTTAGATAATTCTTATTGTTTTAGAGTATTTAGTTTGATGAAATAAAATCAAAAAATGAACTAAATTATATTAACTCAATAAGCACTTTACACTTTTTGCATCCAATTATCCAAATGGCTCTTAAAGTTCTTAATAGCCTCTCTTTGTCAACTTCTACAATGTACGACATGCTTATTAAACTGGAAAATTGAAGATTCCATATATAAATATAAATTGTTAATTGTTGTAAATATTTTGTTCCAATAAATGTGCATGTGATTTGTGAACTGTTATGTTAATATTTTGTAAAGCTTTTATCGTTAAATTTACATGTGTCTCTAGATTTAGGATCCAACCATGCGATGAACATGTTTCAGCTGTCTAAATGTGTCGTTTGTGTGTCAAATTTTAAGTTTCACCCGGTTCATGTCAGCGTGAAAACAAAAGAGCTGTTTTGCATAAATACTTCTTTTAAACTGAAAATTATAAATATAATTTCTTAATTGCTGTAAATTTTTAGTTCCACAAAGGTACATGTGATTTGTGAGCTGTTATGTGAGAATATAGTTTTTATCATTAAATTTAAACGTGTATCTAGATTTAGGATCCAACCATGCGGTGAACATGTTTCAGCTGTCTAGATGTGTCGTTTATGTGTCAAATTTTAAGCTCCACCAGGCTCATGTCAGCCTGAAATAAAAGAGCTGTTTTGCATCAATACTTCTTTCAAACTGAAAATTATACAAAAAAAACGTTTCCTTCGTTTTGTGTTTACTTGTGTATCCGAATGCATGGTGAGTCTAAAGGTAACAGCTTCCAACATACTGCCACTAGGATTTAAGACTATTTTGATATATTAGAGATATTTTGAAGGGTTCTTGAAAATCAAGATATGTTATTTATAAAAAGATCCTAATAAATGATGCCTTCAAATGGTTGTACATAACGAGTGGTTGGTCCGCTTGTTTTAGCCTAAAATCTCATGTAAAAAGAAGTTTTCAGGAAAAACTTCATATAATAGCATATTTAATACCACTGAAAAGTTAATTCATGAAAATCTTTTACCTAAAATTATAAATTTTAGAATCTATGATGAGACTCTGTGAATTATTTTCTTGAATTTCTCTTTCACGTAAGATTTTTATGAGTGTGACTACAATCTCCACTCTCATTCTTAGCGTCCAATGTTTGGAATTTGACGGTCAGTGTCCGACGGCCAACAACTAGCACCTGATGGCCGGTGTCTTGCACCCGTTGGCCAGCAACCCGGCTTCTGGTGTCTGACTTCCGGCGCCCAGCATCTTGATGTCCAACGCCTGGCAACCGGCGGCCGGTGTCTGACGCCTGGTGGCTGGCGTTCAGCACCTGGCAACCTGCAACCCAACACCCAGCGGCCGATGTCTGATGACCGACACCCGATGCCGCTCGATAGCTGACGTCGAACAATCAATGATCGAGTGATCAACACACAGAACGTATACATATTTATTTTTTTTAGATATTTTAATTATTTTTAATAAATATTTACCGTAAAATAAACATCAGAAAAATCTTTTCAAGGAAAACATTTACGTGGGTACCAAATAGATAATTATGTTTTAATTTTTCCTATAAAAGTTAATCTCTTAAAAAAATTCCTATGAATATATTTTACAAGTAATAAAATGGACCCTAAGTGGTTGAGACTTTCTATACACTTTTTAATGACTTCATTCTAATGAAACCAATCCAAAAGTCATGAGAGTCCAAGATGATCTAACTTTGGGATCCGAGTTTAGCTGCTCAAATAAGTGAGTAGAGAATGGGAAGTGATGTTGTTGATGTCGAACCGATGATGCCTCAAGCCTACAAGAAAGTCAATCCTAGGGTGGAGTTTTTGGGGTCAACCCTCCGATATCTAAGTCAATGATCAGCTTTAGATATATATATATATATATATATATATATATAGAGAGAGAGAGAGAGAGAGAGAGAGAGAGAGTCTAGAACCATAGACGAGAGGTCTCGATAGGCTCTATCCCTTTTACCTGTGACTGTAGTGATGTATATATAGGCTAGCTATAGGTGATGGCTTCTGGCACTGTCATTAGGGTTGGACTTTAAAGTGCCATTGCTACTTTGAGATTTGTGGGAGAAGTTGTCGCGTTCCCCCTTGGTTGTGTGCTGATTGGAGCAGGTCGTGCACCATCCTCCTTTGATCATACGTTGAATGCGTATTGATTGTGCATTGGCCTGCCCACTCAGTGTAGTTATTAGGGTCCATATCTCACACCCTAACTTCTCGGGTAGATGTGGGCATAGCCTCCACCCACTCATGGGACAGCTGGCCTGGCTTGCGTCCGATCCACCCTTGTCTTCGTCATCGACTATCCTACTATGCAGGGCTATTGTAGTTGAAGGGTGCAAGTCAAATCGAGATAGGTTGCGAGGAACACGATCAATTGGGAGAATCGACTAGTGTTTGATTACCTATAACACTTAATCGATCAATTGGTGTCGATTAGTCAGAATTGGGATATGATCAATCAGTAGGTATCGATCAATCGGGACTAAATCGATTAGTTGGGACTAAATCGATTAAGTTTAGACTCAATCAACTAAGTTGGGAGCTAATTGATTATCCAGTTTGCCTCAGTTGACGTAGTTGAGCTTGGGTAGGACAGAGATGGGTCAACCTCAGGGGCCCATCATGAGCTTCCCATTGTGTAGTGTAAACATAACCTGCGTGATGTACCATATGGCTGGTCCGACTAACATCCTCTCGGGCCAATCATTTTGATTTCACACTAATCCACTCCTGACAACATCTACAATGCCTCACACTTCAGAGTGGGAAGCTCATAATGGACCATGCAACAAACGAGGCAATTTGGATAATTGATTGAGTCCCAACCTAGTCGATTGAGTCCAAACTTAATCGATTCAGTCCCAACAAATCGATTAAGTCCCTACTGATCGATACCTACTGAGCGACTAGGTCCCATTTAAGACAAATTGATACTAACTAATCGATTAGATCCCAGTTTATCAATTAAGTCTCAATTGATCAATTAGATCCCACTCTGAGGCCCAACTCCAGCGACAGTGCAGGAAGTCATCCACCTACCCCTAGCATGTATATAGAGCACTATAGTCATAGGTAATGGGGATGAAACCCATCAAGACCTCTCGATTGCAGACTTCTTCTTTTTCTTCTTCTTCTTCTTCTTCTTCTTCTTCTTCTTCTCTCTCTCTCTCTCTCTCTCTCTCTCTCTCTCTCTCTCTCTCTACGCCCATGGCTTTCTAGTGGTTGGCATGTTGGTACCCGCACTGAGCACCGTGTGCGCGTGGCAGGTGTGCTACCAACTCTTCGTTGGTTCTCCAGCCGTGCGTGGTGTTGGTGAGTCTAGAAGCCGATGGCAGAGTCTTCTGTCAGTTTGTCTAGTGACAGTGAGGCCTATTGGCTCGCTAGTACTCGACCACGTAGTTTGTCGACATTGTGAGGTGTTCGATTTCGGATTAACCTCATATGTCTTTTGTGTTTCTATCGCGGTGTGCCACGTTGTGGAGCTTGTAGCTCCCAGTTTTTGTGGCTCCGTGTGCATTTGGTGTCCTTGTGGGACCACGAGGAAGGTCTAGGTGAGACCTAGTGGTGACAACGAATGCCATTTTTGTGTGTTAAGGTTTCTCCACGAGCGTTTGGTGTCCTTGTTGGACCATGAGGAAGGTCTGAGTGAGACCTAGTGGTAGCTATGGATGTTGTTCCATGTGTTGAGGATTCCCTGCGAGTGTAATGTTGCTTTAGTTCTCGTCGCTCACATGACTTCTCGGTTGGGCTGGTGACCGATGCCAGCTGTTGCTAGTAGCATGAGGCTATTCCCTTGAGTGTTGGGATTGACTCTCAAGTGTTTCTCGTGTTGTTTTCTGCAACTGCGTCCTCTGTCAGGTTTTGCTGGTGACAGAGTGGTTTGTTGGGCGGTCGATCCCAACAGCGAGATCTATTGGTGGTTGCAGTCGTGCGGTTTTCGGCTGGGGTTTTCTGCTGTTCAGGTCGATTTTGGCGTTGCTTGGCACCTATGGGGTTGTCGTTCCATTTGGATGCCTCACGTGTGGCTGGAGTAAGTCGTTGGGTTTTTGGTGGCGTGCTGCCTGTATGTTTAGGCCTCATTGTATGAGCTGTTGGTTTTCCGGCTTTGTGGTGTTGAGCAAATATCTCCTTAAAATATTGTTAAACATTTTAAGCATTGTGTTTTTGCTATGACAAAACCTTTTAAGACTTTCCATAAACAAATCTATTGGAATATACCACAAGAAATATAACATATATGATACAGTATCTATCAGCACTATCTTACAAAATTTTCTCTAAGTCCACAGCGTATACTATGTACCATACTAACTCCGACTTCAGACTCCGACTTCTGAAAAAGTCGAAGTGTTGTACCATTTGATGAACCAACAGGTAGTACTCCGACTTCGAAAAAGTCGAAGTCTGACAAGACTCTGACTCCTAAAAAGTTGAAGTCTAGCTGAACTCCGACTTCTTAAAAGTCGAAGTCAGTCTAGACTCCGACTCCTTAGAAGTCGAAGTATGACTTGCTATCAAATGATCCTTCACTCTGACTTCTGAAAAAGTCGAAGTCCTCTCACTCAAACTCCTAAGAAGTCCAAGTCTTTTGTATCTTACTCCAACTCCTTGAAAGTCAAAGTCTATTTTTGTTTGCACTCCGACTCCCCAGAAGTCGAAGTGTGACATCGATTGATGATCTCTTATCACTCCGACTTTCCAAAAGTTGAAGTTTATGATCAATGTCTCACTGCAACTTCTGTATAGTCGAAGTTCATCATGCATCTCTTATCTTTGACTCCGACTTCAGAAAAGCCGAAGTAACCTATATCAACTTCTGTGTACTTGACACTTATAATTTTTTTTATGATAATCTGTCATTCCACAGAATCCATGAAATCTTAATCTTGTTTATTTCAAGTTATTTATTATTCCAATGGGATCCTTTACAAAATGAATAACACTTACATATCTTACAAAATAATACTTTTATTGCTACCACCATTTAAATTTTCTGTTAAGTAGGTAAAATTATATTCAAAATGACCACATAAATTATCTTTGATAAGATCTAAAACAATTATACAAATTGGTCTCTTGCTTTCTGTCAGAAGCTTAGTCCTTTCGATTTTGACAGAAGATATGCGTTGGTAGGTATAAGCAGCATGGACTATCTGTCAGAACCCACCTACCATGTAACGTCGCATGCTTTTCGGATCCTTATGGATCATGTGTGTAATGGTTGTAGTAGCCTTTGTGAGGCCAGTGTGGTTTGGACGTGTGTGTGTGCAGGTTTGGCGCAGGTTTGGTCTTGAAACAAGATAGGACCTGCTGTAGCTAATTAGGGATTGACGGCTAGGTGTGGTCGTTGACTGGTTTGACGTCCACCGAAGGTGACGTCAACCTTATGAACTTAACGTCGGACTTTGTGGACATTTATTGTGGTGGTTCTCTAAGCGACATCAGGGTGACGCCAACCTATGCGACCTGCAGAATATAGGTCTACCCGAGGACAGTTACCTCATTCGGTTCTCCTCCCTCGCTCTATTTTATGTCCTGTGCTTGCCCTAGTGCTTCCAATGGTTGCAGAAGACTAGTTGGGGGATCGTGGAGCGTGAGGTGGTGACGAATCGGGCAAGGAATCGCCGGAGCGGGGTGTAATCTTCATAGAAGCTCGCGGAGGATTTGGTGTGAATCGGGAGGATTTAGGAGTTTAAGTGTGTCTTGAGGTAGGGAATGATCCCTTTAGTTCCTTCAGATTGTGATATTGCATCTGGAATGCAGGAATCTGCATCTTAATTATGTTTTTGGGTAAAGATATCCATGTGGGGTAAATGGGTGGTTTGAACGATTTAATGAATGAAACATGTTGTTTCAATTTGATTAAGGTACTTGCATGTTAGAGGAAGTGTTTCCTCGTGTTTTTCTATTGATTTTAAGGCTGAGAATACCTGAGATATCAGCCCATGGTTTCTGTGAAGTTGATAGCCGAGGATCTTGGCGTCAATATCGATTGACACCAGGTTCTTCAGTTGGAGATTGACGGCCAGATACCTTGCCGTTTATATCTCATCAACGGCAGTCGATGTTGCCGCTAGCATGCTTATATTTAAATGTTGTTATATTATATATTTAACGATATTGAGTGGTGCATTGGTATTTGTGGTGTACCTAGTGCACGTGGTTTCTGAAATTAGCGTACTGGGTACGCAGTTAGCTGGTTCTTTATGTATTCATGTGATGTTCACGTGTAGTGGACTATTAGTGCACGCGATTTACGTGAGTCTTCACGTGGTTTGTGTGATGTGCATGTGGTTTTGTATACGTGGCGGGTAGTGCGACGCCTACCGTGGTTACCTCTCCAGTTGGGTGCCCCAGGTTCTCTGTGAGCCAGGCTGTTAGCTCGGGGCTTTGTCCCGGTACTTGTTGTACCGTCGAGGTCTGTGTCGTCTGACCTGGACACCCTCACTCCTTTGCTTGAGTTGTACGTCTGGCTGAGGGAAAGACGACAGTGGGACAATGACTGTTGTACTTGTCTTTTGGTCACTTGTAGCACGCTCGTAGTTGGGGGTACGGACACAGTAGTCGACACTGGTCCCCAGCTAGTCCTTCTCAGTGCCTCACTCTAGCGAGCCCAGGCAGGGTCTCTGGAGGTGCCAGGCATGGGCCTGCGACCGTGTGGTCCGCAGGTGGTTGTGTTTAGTTGGTCTCCACAGTTGCTTGACCTTTTCACGTGGAAGCGCAGCTGGACCTTTCGTTCGTGGCTGCGAGACTGAGAGGTAGACCTGTGGTGTTGTCCGAGTCAGTCACTGGTGTCGCGAACCAGTTCACATGGCTCGAGTGTGGCAGACTCTACTTTAGATCGTATACCTGTTTGGTTTTGCCGTTTATTTATTAAAATTGCTTTACGTAGTCGGTAGACGGTGAGTATATTACAGCTTTAATATCCTGCTTAGTGTTCTATAAACTGCTAGTATCGTTTATCGCCGTCATACCTGTGTTTTTGGTTTGCTCGATGTTGGGGGAGTTCCCTACTGAGCCAGTGACTAGCGAGGCTCACCCCTACTCCCCACAGGTGAGGGCAAAGAGGACGTTTCTCGGCCGTCGTCCAGTTCGGAGCCGCGTCGTAGCGGTGCAGGGTCAGCACCTTCAGCAGTGTAGTGTAGCTAGTGTAGCTTATTGTCTACTTCCTTCAGTTGTACCTCGGGGTATGCCCCATGCTCTTGTACTTTATTTTCTTTTCTTGGAAATATGGCTATGTAAACTTGTTATATAAATATATCAAATGGCATGTTCCTTTGTGTTTACACGGACTATGGTGTGGTATCCCTTGCGAGGCTTTGGCCCGTTCGCGGGAGACGGACTCGGATCAAGTACGTTATCGGTTTAACGAACTTGGACGAGGTGTTCCATCACAGTTGGTATCAGAGCAAGGTCCGTGTTAATATAAGGGAACTAGAAAGATACATAGCCTTATTTCGGTCTTTGTACACTGCTGGTAGGGGACCTGGTTTCTGATAATTTGTTGTTTCATTTTGTTTGATGTTTGTTTATGTAGAAATTTGAAATGGCTGATAGAGAGAGAGATTGGGGTGGTGGAGGAGATGATCCAGAGGAGAGCACTCAGCGTATGATAAAGAGGATCTGGGAGAGCCTCACTGATATTAGGAGGAGGATGGATCAGCAGGCGCCGGTACCACCAGTTGTCATGCCACCTGGGGATGGAGAGACTATACCTATAGCTCCAGTTCTACCAGGAGTGGAGGTGCTTTTGTAGCACCCTTGCCATCGCCACCAGTGTTAATAGCAAAGGAACCAGTGATGCAAGTTGAGAAGTTTCTGAGATTGCAGCCACCTACTTACTCAGGAGGGCCGAATCCAGATACAGCAGAACACTGGGTTCATGAGATTGAGAGGGTCTTTATGACCATGAGGTGTCCGGCAATAGATAAAGTCGTGCTAGCTGCCTATCAGTTGCGGGGTTTTGCATTGGAATGGTGGTGATTGAAGATGCAGACCACTTTTGCAGGTAGGACAGAAGAGGCTATCGCTTGGTCGGAATTTCTTGATGTATTAACGATACATTCTTTTCGATTCAAGTGCAGCAAGTGAAAAGGGAGCAGTTCGGACACTCCAGCAAGGTAACTCTTCAGTTTTAGAGTACCAGATGCGATTTATGGCACTCAGCAGATATGCGCCCTATGTAGTATCAGATAATAATATGATGGTTGAATATTTTATTCGAGGTTTAAGAGTAGAATTGCAGAATGCAATAGTGCCACTCATTTGTAAAACAGTGGAAGAAGCAGCTCAGAGGCAGCTACGTGGAAAGGCCTATTAGAACTGTCAGGTGGGCGAGTCAGATTCAGGTAGTTCTCGGCTACCGCAGTAGTCAGGGGTGTGAGTAAGGGTAAAGCACCAGCAGGACCTTCTCCATCAGGTTTGGTAAGTAGGGCCAGAAATTGAAGCAAGCATTTAAGGTAAAGGAAGAGGATGGGGAGGTCGACAACAATTTCAGCAAGGTCGTGGTAGGCCAGAGGTGGAGGAATCGCAGCAGAGTACTGCCAGACAACCCATTATTCCACCAGGGTATAGATGTTATAATTGCAATCAGCCAGGGCATTTGATTCGTAATTGCCCCTATCCAAGAGAGTATGGATATGGAAGAGGTGTGCAGCAGCAGCCGCAGCAGTTTCAGCAGCCACAGGCAAGTCATGGCAGAGGAGTACCGCAGCAGCGGGGGAAGGGGTCGGGTTATGGCTATCACCGAGCCCAGGCGGAGGCATCGAATATGATAGAAGGTACTTACCTCTTTATGATTATTCAGCAAGAGTTTTATTGGATTCGGGTGCCTCTCATTCTTTTATTTCCGAAGAATTCGGATGTATGGTTCATCCTTTGAAAGAGGAATCCTGTGAGTTGGTAGTGGAAGTTCCCTCAGGTGAGTTTATGCTCACTTCGAGCTATATAGATGAAGCTCCATTGTGATTGAAGGAAACCTGTAAGGCCCTCGAATTTTGTTGTATTATTTTATTTCGTGAGAAATAATAATGGTTGTGTATGCATAGATGTACATATCTACGTATGTATTAGTTAGATATACTTATGTGTGCATGTGTATAATTAGTTGTAAAAAGTGTATGAATTGCATGGTGGTAGTGTGTACATGATAGCATATGTATGGCATGTATATGTGTATAAGTTAAGCATGGTTTCTGCATGTTTTGAGTTCTGGCCGAAGGACCCAATTGGCGTCCACATGGATGGACGCCCATTCTGAGTCAGCGTCCACCTCGATGGACGCCAATGCTTAAGCAAATGTCCATGGATATGGACGTTAAGATCTCTGACATGCATGCATGCAGAGCCCGAATTTCCGGGGACAAGCAACCCCAGCCATTGGGGAGTTGTCCCCAACGGCTGTGAAGGCCTCACATCACCCCTGCGGGAAAGGAGAGACCCCTCTCCTTTAAACCAACCTCCCCTTGCAAACCCCAGAGCTCTCTTTGGCTCTTTGCAAAGAGGAGAAGAAGAAAACCTAGTTCTGGTCTGTGAGAAAAGCTGGACTTTGCAAGCTCGGATCCATCAGTGTGAAGGTGTTCCCGGCGTTCTACTGCAACAAGGAGGTAGCTGGAACATCGAGGAAGAGTTCCCCGACCTTGGCTTGCTGAGGAGACTGATCAAGAACCCAGAGGAAGACATTTCTGGAGGCTTCTTAGGACTGCCCAAGGAGAGCTTCTACGAACCCTAGATCCCTTTGGAGTATTTTTAGAAGCAAGTAACCTACACACATCGTCCATGTAGATGTCTAGTAGGGTTTTCTTATTTTTACACATTTTTCCTCGTGTCCTAGATCCCACATTCTTCTTGTCTTTTGGAGCTCGGGTCTGTATTTCTGCACATACCTGAACTTGACGGCAAGATTCCTTGCCGCCAAGTTCTTCATTTAACGGCCAACGATGTTGCCGTTAAGCTCCATTAACGGCCCGAGTATGCCGTTAAGTTCGTCAGGACAGAACAGTGAGCTGTTCTCTCCTTCTATATAACTATTTTCGATGTGTTTTCGCGATGAGGATATAATGTAATTCCTATATGCTATGTACCCTAGTTAATGTGGTGTGTGGGAGAATGATTTTGCATATTTTGTGGATGGTAGAGTTTATTAGTTTATTGAAATGCATGTGGAAGAAATAGCCATGTATGTTTCCCCCACTATTCTAATGATCCGTAGGAAATTTGGATGCCCTAATTTTGTTAGACCATGAGTGGGTGATTCAGTTTGTGCTTTGAATTTCTGGGAATTTCTCCATGCTCACATGATTTACTGAAATTTCTAAAATGGAATTAGAAAACATGCATAGGTCTTGTAAAATCTTCTGTAAATTATGTGTGTGTAATAAATCCGGGAAATTTCTTGTGGTGTTGTGTATGTTGGGTTAGGGCTACGAACTGTTAAACTGAATATTCATGTGGTGTGCCATGATAAATTGAATACGAATGATATGAGGATTGATATCTAATTTTCTGTAATTGCATTATGAGTCATAAAAATGTGAAATTTTGCATGTGAGGTCATAAAACTGTAATCAGCATGTGGTTAAATTTTCAGGCTGTTTGGACAACTGTAGAATGCAATATGAAACTTCCATGCGAAAATATGTGAATAATGCATGCTATTGTGAAAATGATTTGAAATGCGCGTGCAACTGATTTATGCAACTTACTAATGTGTAATCTCTGTCATCTGTAGTATCATGCTAGGAAAATAGAGCCATGTGTGTGAATGAGAGAATGTAAAGATGTGTGTGCCCATGTGTAAATATGTGTGTTAAAAATCGGTATGTGTAATGGTAAGACTGTGCCAAGTGTGACACTGCTTCCATAGAGGGCCGTGGAACGTATCATGGAAAAGTCCCCATGAGAAGGTTCAATGTGTTAAGATCCTAAGGGCATTAGGATGAAATCCTGGAGGTGGACAAGTACCACTGGTTAGGGTGGAGACTTGTTCTCCCGGTCTGCGCAGTCCAAGAGTCGTCACTGTATTGCCTAGGTGGCGTCTATGTGTATGTGATGTGTATGTGTCCTTCTAATGGTGTTGGACTATGTGTCACGGCACTAAAGTGTAAAATGTGAAAATGTGAAAATGTGAATGTGATCATGTGTAAATTGTGTAGTGTGAATATGTGTAAATGTGAAATGTGTGAAAAGTGAACTATGTGAATGAGGAAATTGTGCAACCATGTGAAACTAATGTATTAGATGATGAAATGGTAATCCATGATATGTTAATATTAAACTTGTGTCATAACAGCAACCTAATCGTAGTTATGAAAATGCTTTACATGTGTACAAATGCGTAGAATCCATGCTAGTAGCATTTCTTACTTATGTGTGAATGTTTCCATGTTTAAGTGCCACCATGATATAGTTATTGAGATTGTAGCTCTCATGTGATTGTTGTGAACTTCTAATTCATGCCAAAACAGCAAGCTAAAAGTGTATAAAACGATAATATGCATGTGCAAGAATGTGTAGAAATCATGATAGGAAGGTCTCATTTCATGTATGTAAGCACACCATGTTTGGTTGCTCTCATGTTTTGCTTAATTGGAGGTAAAAACCTTTATGTGATGGAATAAGTAGGAAGCATGTAATAGGATGTTTATTTTGGAAAAATCTGAAATCATGAACATGTGTTTACTTTGGTAGAATTACCATAGTAGGTTGTCTCTTATTGATGTCAAGCATGCTACATGTTTTGTCTTGTGACTTGGGATGAAACCGGCTATGATATGTGCATGTATGATATGTGTGTGGTGTTATTTGCTGAGTCTTTTAGACTCATTACTTGCTTCGGCGTACAGGTTTAGTAGGTGATACACCTTTGGAGGAGACCGTGGAGAGCGACTCCGAGCGCGGGGAGTAGCTTGACGGAGTTGTAGAGTGATTTTGCTTCCATTGTATGTAACAAGGCATTGTAATAGAACTATTAAGGAATTTGTGGACAAAGTATGTATTTTACTTGGCACTTCTTTTATGTGGATTAAGTGGACTTTAGATCTTTAAATTGTTTCATGAATCATGTATGTTAAATGTGGATGATGAGATGAATGAAAGACATGGTTCTTTTACTTCCGCTACTATGTATTTATATTTGTGTGTATCTCAATCGTATGTTATTGTTTGGGTAAATGCCCCACTGTGATAACGTTCACTATACCGACGTGGGTTGGTATAACCGTACCAGTATAATGAGGGTCGTCACAGGGATTGGTATCAGAGCGACCAATTGAGATTGTACATAAGTATACATGTATCATCATCTTCATTACATGCTAAGTCTACATAGACTGTCCACATGTGTAGAATTGATTAATAATGAATGAAAAATAGATAATAAAATGGTTAGGAAATAAATTAACGTAGCTCTAATTGTGGCTGAAATTCATCGCAGCCATGGCTTCGAGAGGTAGGCGTGGCGGAGCGCCGGCCCGAGAGGATGAGCCGAGACGTGAGGAGCGGGCGGAGCAGCAGGCCCCGACACCTCAGGGTCCTATACTTCCCCCACCGCCGCCTGTGGATTATGGAGTATTCATGCAAGGTCTGGTGCAAGCCTTGCAGACGCAGGCTCATACTCAGGCTGCACTCAGGCACAGTTGGAGGCCCAGGTTAGCATAATTAATGCAAGTGTAGTAGTCTGTTTTATTTAATTGTATGATGTTATGTGAATGTGTACTATTTGTTGGAATGTAGCAGGCTCAAGTACCAGCTCAGGACCATGGTGGACCTCCATCATGGAGAGATTCAAGAGGATGCTACCACCCTCTTTCAAGGGGGAGAGCGATCCATTGTTGGCAGAAAGCTGGATGAGGGAGATAGAAAAGATCTTCCGAGCCATCAGGTGTGCAGATGAGGATAAGGTCACATTAGCCACCTACATGCTACAGGTATGCTTTAGTTTATATGCTTGTATGTTCTGTTAAGTTAGATTTGTTTAGATGGTGCTTATGAATGGTGTACTGCAGGAAAGAGCTGATGTATGGTGGGCTTCATTGCTGCGTACCCGGTTGAGAGATGCGCGGTTGATGTTGCTTGGGACGAGTTCGTGAGGCTCTTTCGAGCCAAGTTCATCCCCGAGCATATTCAAGATCGGATGGAGCAGAAGTTCCTCTCTTTGACGCAAGGCTCCATGACCGTGCTAGAGTATGAGGCAAGGTTTGCAGAACTATCTAAGTATGCACCTCATATCGTGACAGATGAGCGCAGGAAAGCAAAGAAGTTTGTGATGGAACTCAAGCCATCACTAAGGACGAGGCTAGTGGCGTTCGACCATCGCACCTTGGACGAGGCACTCAGTGCTTCTTGCAGACAGGAGGGTGAGATGGAGCAATACCTTGAAGAGAAGAAGGCTTCGCAGAAGAGGCCTGCAGCTACGTTCAGCGGCAGGACAAGAAGAAAGCGGTGTGTACCAAACACAACAGCGATCAGTAGCAGTTGGCAATGCTCAGGTACCCTCTGTACGTTCCCCTGGTGTGAAGAAAGAGTGTCCCCTGTGGGAAGACACATGGTGGTTCCGAATGTTGGATGATTACAGGAAAGTGCTTGAAGTGCGGAAGTAGTGACCACAAGATCAAGGATTGCCCAAGACTTCAGCAGGGAGCTCAGCGTGGAGCGCTAGCCTCAGCAGCGGTAGCGGCAGCAGCGCCAGCTACAGGAAGACAAGGAAGGCCTCGAGCCCCAGCTCGAGTGTTCGCTTTAGCGCGCGAGGACGCCGAGCAGGCGGAGCATGTCACCGAAGGTACGGTTTTACTTCTAGGTGTGCATGCTCGGGTTTTGTTTGATACGGGTGCTACTCACTCGTTCATTTCGAGAGTTTGCTAGGTAGTTAGCCCTAGAGTCAGGCATAGAGTCTGAGGATTTAGAGGTCCTTTGTCTGTGCACACCCCCTGGGTACTAGGTATCGACTAGGAAGTGCATTCCGTCTTACCTGTGTGCATTGAGGATAGAATCCTAGAAGGGTGTTTCTTCTTGCTAAAGATGAAGGACTATGATGCTATTCTTGGTCTGGATTGGCTAGAGGAGCACTATGCGTTAGTGGATTGTCGTGGGAAGAGGATTGTTTTCCGCATTCCTGGCGAGGACGAGTTCTCTCATCCCTTGCCAAGGAACTTGGCGGGAAAGATGGTCATCTCTGCCATGAAGGCGATGCGTATGGTAAACAAGGGTTGTGACGCTTTTCTTGCCAGCATGGTATTAGTACCAGAGGCTGATGAGTCACCTACTCTTGCAGAGATTGAGGTAGTGCAGGATTTTCCAGATGTCTTTCCTGATGATTTGTCTGGTTTGCCACCGGATAGAGAGATAGAGTTTACCATAGAGTTGCTTCCGGGCACCTCTCCTATCTCAAAGGCTCCATATCGGATGGTACCTGCGGAGTTAGCCGAGTTAAGGAGGCAGTTGCAAGAGTTGCTAGATAAGGGATTTATTCGCCCTAGTGTTTCCCCTTGGTGCGCACCTGTATTATTCGTTAAGAAGAAAGATGGGTCACTTAGGTTATGCATTGACTACAGAAAGCTGAACCAAGTGACTGTGAAGAACAGGTATCCCTTACCTCGTATTGATGATTTGTTTGACCAGTTGCAAGATGCATCAGCCTTTTCTAAGATTGATTTGCGATCTGGTTATCATCAGTTGAGGATTCGGAGTGAGGATGTGTCCAAGACGACATTCAGATCCCGTTATGGACATTATGAGTTTTGGTTCTTCCTTTCGGATTGACCAACGCCCCTGCAGCGTTCATGGATCTCATGAACAGGGTGTTTAGGCCGTACCTAGATAGCTTTGTTGTGGTGTTTATTGATGATGTGCTGGTCTACTCTTCGGACGAGGCCACACACCGTCAGCATTGAGGGTTACACACCGTCAGCATTTGAGGGTAGTATTAGGGTTCTCTCGTGAGCACAAGCTGTATGCTAAGTTCAGCAAGTGCGATTTTTGGTTGCGCGAGGTTCATTTCCTCGGGCATGTTATCTCCGGTGTTGGTGTTGCAGTTGACCAGCAAAGGTCCAGGCAGTTATGGATTGGGAGTTCCCCAAAGACCCCTTCGGAGATTCGTAGTTTTCTGGGTTTGGCTGGTTACTATCGGCGATTCATTGAGGATTTTCATCCATCGCCGCCCCATTGACTCAGCTGACCAGAAAGGGAGTGAAGTTTTACTGGTCCGAGAAGTGTGAGAGTAGTTTTCAATTATTGAAGACTAAGCTCACGTCAGCTCGGTGTTAGTCTTACCGAGCGGTGTAGAGGGTTTTGCTATCTACACGGATGCGTCTCGAATTGGTTTAGGCTGTGTGCTAATGCAGCAAGGAAGGGTAGTGGCTTATGCTTCTTGTCAGTTAAAGGAGCATGAGAAGAACTATCCGACTCATGATTTGGAGCTCGCAGCAGTGCTTCATGCACTAAAGATCTGGAGGCACTATCTTTATGGTGTCAGATTCGAGGTGTTTACTGACCACAAGAGCTTGAAGTATCTTTTCTCCCCAAAGGAATTAAACCTGAGGCAGAGAAGATGGATTGAGTTCTTGAAGGACTATGACTTCGACCTTCAGTATCACCCTGGGAAGGCGAATGTCGTAGCGGATGCTCTGAGTAGAAAGAGGCCTCTCTCCAGCAGGATTGGAAGATGTTGGAGGATGCGGCTTGCGCGTTGACTGAGTTAGAGCCATCGCTATGCCAGGCTTTTGTAGCTCAGTTATCTCTTAGGTCCTCCTCGGTTTTGGATGAGGTGATCGAGCAACAGAAAGCCGACCCTAGACTCTTAGAGTTAGTGGGCAAGGCAGGCATTGCTCGTGATGAGGACGGTGTGATTAGATTCCATCACCGTGTTTGTGTCCCTGATTTGGTAGATGTCCGTGAGCATGTGTTAGCGGAGGCTCATAGATCGCGATTCTCTATTCATCCGGGTAACACGAAAATGTACCAGGATTTGAAGAGGTCCTTTGGTGGTCTGGCATGAAGAGGGATGTAGCGATTATGTATCCTGGTGTTTTTAGTATGCCAGCAAGTAAAGACGAGCGACAGCGACCATCCGGCCTTATGCAAAGGATGGAGATCCCAGTGTGGAAGTAAGAAGCTGTCACTATGGACTTTGTTTCGGGTTTGCCTCGATCTAGAAGGGCAATGACTCGATTTGGGTAGTTGTAGATAGATTCTCGAAGACTGCACATTCTTACCGATGAAGAAGAAGCATTGGTTGAGAGCTTAGCTAGATTGTATGTTAGTAGTGTGGTTAGATTGCATGTGTGCCGAAGTCGATCATTTCGGATCGAGATCCGAGATTTACTTCGAGGTTGTGGAAGGGTCTTCAGCATGCGTTAGGTTCGAGCTGAAGCTCAGTTCGGCGTTTCATCCCCAGACTGATGGACAGTCCGAGAGGACTATCCAGACGCTCGAGGATATGTTGAGAGCGTGTGTACTGGATTGGAAGGATGATTGGGAGCGTCATTTACCTCTAGTGGAGCTCGCATACAACAACAACTTTCATACGAGTATTGGTATGGCTCCATTTGAGGCGTTGTATGGTAGGCCTTGCAGATCTCCTTTATGTTGGGAGGAGACCGGTGATAGGCAGCTGATCGGTCCAGAGTTAGTTCAGGAGACTTCGGATAAGGTCCAGCTTATCAGGAAGAGGCTTGTTGCGGCACAGGATAGGCAGAAGAGCTATGCCGACAACAAGAGGAAGGATTTGGAGTTCGAGGGGGGAACATGTCTTCTTGAAGATATCACCTACTCGTAGTGTCGTCAGATTTGGCAGGCATAGTAAGTTGAGCCCTAGATTCATTGGCCCGTATGAGATTCTCAGACGATTGGGCAGCGTGGCATATGAGCTAGCTTACCCCCAGCTTTAGCTAGTGTTCATCCTGTTTTCCACGTTTCTATGCTCAGGAAGTATGTCCGAGATCCATCTCATGTGATTAGTCATGAGCCAGTGGAGATTCAGCCAGATTTGTCGTATGTGGAGCAACCAGTAGCTATTCTTGACCGGAAGGTTCAGCATCTCCGGAACAAGGGTATTGCGTCGGTGAAAGTTCTATGGCGGAACTTCTCGCGAGAGGAGGCTACTTGGGAGCTTGAGGATGCGATGAAGAAGAAGTATCCCCGTTTGTTTGAGTAGTTTGTTTTAAACTTCGAGGACGAAGTTTCTTTAAGGGGGAGAGGGTGTAAGGCCCTCGAATTTTGTTGTATTATTTTATTTCGTAAAAAATTCATGGTTGTGTATGTATAGATGTACATATCTACGTATGTATGTTAATATACTTATGTGTGCATGTGTATAATTAGTTGTAAATAGTGTATGAATTGCATGGTGGTAGTGTGTACATGATAGCATATGTATGGCATGTATATGGTATAAGTTAAGCATGGTTCTGCATGTTTTGAGTTCTGGCCGAAGGACCCAATGGCGTCCACATGGATGGACGCCCTTCTGAGTCAGCGTCCACCTCGATGGATGCCAATGCTTAAGCCAACGTCCATGGATATGGACGTTAAGATCTCTGACATGCATGCATTCAGAGCAGAATTTCCGGGGACAAGCAACCCCAGCCATTGGGGAGCTGTCCCCAACGGCTGTGAAGGCCTCACATCACCCTGCGGGAAAGGAGAGACCCCTCTCCTTTAAACCAACCTCCCCTTGCAAACCCCAGAGCTCTCTTTGGCTCTTTGCAAAGAGGAGAAGAAGAAAACCTAGTCTGGTCTGTGAGAAAAGCTGGACTTTGCAAGCTCGGATCTATCAGTGTGAAGGTGTTCCCAGCGTTCTACTGCAAAGGAGGTAGCTGGAACATCGAGGAAGAGTTCCCCGACCTTGGTTGCTGAGGAGACTGATCAAGAACCCGGAGGAAGACATTTCTGGAGGCTTCTTAGGACTGCCTAAGGAGAGCTTCTACGAACCCTAGATCCCTTTGGAGTATTTTCAGAGGCAAGTAACCTACACACATCGTCCATGTAGATGTCTAGTAGGGTTTTCTTATTTTTACACATTTTTCCTCGTGTCCTAGATCCCACATTCTTCTTGTCTTTTGGAGCTCGGGTCTGTATTTCTGCACAGACCTGAACTTGATGGCAAGATTCCTTGCCGCCAAGTTCTTCATTTAACGGCCAACGATGTTGCCATTAAGCTCCATTAACGGCCCGAGTATGCCGTTAAGTTCGTCAGGACAAAACAGTGAGCTGTTCCTCCTTCTATATGACTTTTCGATGTGTTTTCGCGATGAGGATATAATGTAACTCCTATATGCTATGTCCTAGTTAATGTGGTGTGTGGGAGAATGATTTTGCATATTTTGTGGATGGTAGAGTTTATTAGTTTATTGAAATGCATGTGGAAGAAATAGCCATGTATGTTTCCCCCACTATTCTAATGATCCGTAGGAAATTTGGATGCCCTAATTTTGTTAGACCATGAGTGGGTGATTCAGTTTGTGCTTTGAATTTCTGGGAATTTCTCCATGCTCACATGATTTGCTGAAATTTCTAAAATGGAATTAGAAAACATGCGTAGGTCTTGTAAAATCTCCTGTAAATTGTGTGTGTGTAATAAATCGAGAAAATTTCTGTGGTGTTGTGAATGTTGGGTTTTGGGCTATGAACTGTTAAACTGAATATTCATGTGGTGTGCCATGATAAATTGAATTACGAATGATATGAGGATTGATATCTAATTTTCTGTAATTGCATTATGAGTCTATAAAAACGTGAAATTTGCATGTGAGGTCATAAACTGTAATCGGCATGTGGTTAAATTTTCAGGCTGTTTGGACAACTGTAGAATGCGATATGAAACTTCCATGCGAAAATATGTGAATAATGCATGCTATTATGAAATGATTTGAAATGCGCGTGCAACCTGATTTATGCAACTTACTGAATGTGTAATCTCTGTCATCTGTAGTATCATGCAAGGAAAACAGAGCCATGTGTGTGAATGAGAGAATGTAAAGAGTGTGTGTGCCCCATGTGTAAATATGTGTGTTAAAAATCGGTATGTGTAATGTGTAAGACTGTGCCAAGTGTGACACTGCTTCCATAGAGGGCCGTGGAACCGTATCATGGAAAAGTCCCCATGAGAAGGTTCAATGTGTTAAGATCCTAAGGGCATTAGGATGAAATTCTGGAGGTGGACAAGTACCACTGGTTAGGGTGGAGACTTGTTCTCCCGGTCTGCGCAGTCCAAGAGTTGTCACTGTATTGCCTAGGTGGCGTCTATGTGTATGTGATATGTATGTGTCCTTCTAATGGTGGTTTGGACTATGTGTCACAGCACTAAAGTGTAAAATGTGAAAATGTGTATGTGATCATGTGTAAATCGTGTAGTGTGAATATGTGTAAATGTGAAATGTATGAAAAGTGAACTATGTGAATGAGGAAATTGTGCAACCATGTGAAACTAATGTATTAGATGATGAAATGGTAATCCATGATATGTTAATGTTAAACTTGTGTCATAACAGCAACCTAATTATAGTTATGAAAATGCTTTACATGTGTACAAATGCGTAGAATCCATGCTAGTAGCATTTCTTACTTATGTGTGAATGTTTCCATGTTTAAGCGCCACCATGATATAGTTAATTGAGATTGTAGCTCTCATGTGATTTGTTGTGAACTTCTAATTCATGCCAAAACAGCAAGCTAAAAGTGTATAAAACGATAATATGCATGTGCAAGAATGTGTAGAAATCATGATAGGAAGGTCTCATTTCATGTATGTAAGCACACCATGTTTGGTTGCTCTCATGTTTTGCTTAATTGGAGGTAAAAACCTTTATGTGATGGAATAAGTAGGAAGCAGGTAATAGGACGTTTTATTTTGGAAAAATCTGAAATCATGAACCATGTGTTTACTTTGGTAGAATTACCATAGTAGGTTGTCTCTTATTGATGTCAAGCATGCTACATGTTTTGTCTTGTGACTTGGGATGAAAACCGGCTATGATATGTGCATGTATGATATGTGTGGTGTTATTTGCTGAGTCTTTTAGACTCATTACTTGCTTCGACGTACAGGTTTAGTAGGTGATACACCTTTGGAGGAGACCGTGGAGAGCGACTCCGAGCGTGGGGAGTAGCTTGACGGAGTTGTAGAGTGACTTTTGCTTCCATTGTATGTAACAAGGCATTGTAATAGAACTATTAAGGAATTTGTGGACAAAGTATGTATTTTACTTTGGCACTTCTTTTATGTGGATTAAGTGGACTTTAGATCTTTAAATTGTTTCATGAATCATGTATGTTAAATGTGGATGATGAGATGAATGAAAGACATGGTTCTTTTACTTCCGCTACTCTGTATTTATATTTGTGTGTATCTCAATTGTATGTTATTGTTTGGGTAAATGCCTCACTGTGATAACGTTCACTATACCGACGTGGGTTGATATAACCGTACCGGTATAATGAGGGTCGTCACAAAACCAGATGCTGTGTCAATTATATGCTTTGCAGTTGACCGACTATGATATTATTCTGGGAATGGATTGGCTTGAAGCCTATGGAGCACTGTTAGATTGCAGAAAGAAGAGGATCAGGTTCTGCCATCCTAATGGTTCAGTGTTTGAGTATCAAGGTATGCCTTTCTGTACTTCCAAGTTTATAATTTCTGCAATAAGAGCTAGAAAGCTAATAAATGCAGGGTGTGTGGCTTATTTAGCCTCAGTTAGTTTGGTAGAGGCTAGTCGGTCAGTGGAGGCAGTTCCCGTGGTTAGGGAATTTGCTGATGTTTTTTCGGAAGATTTGCCTGGTTTAGCTCCACATAGAGAGGTGGACTTTACCATTGAGTTACTGCCAGGTACCATGTCGATTTCTAAAGCTCCATATCAAATGGCACCAGCAGAACTTAAAGAATTGAAAAAGCAATTAGAAGAGAAATTGCAGAAAGGGTTCATTAGACCGAGTCATTCCCCGTGGGGAGCACCGGTATTATTTGTGAAAAAGAAAGATGGAATTTTCGTATGTGTATTGATTATAGAAAGTTGAATGATGTGACCATTAAGAATAAATACCCATTGTCGAGGATAGATGATGTTTGATCAGTTGTAATCAGCGAAGCTAAAATTGATTTGAGGTCTGGGTACCATCAATTAAGAATTAAAGAGGAAGATATAGATAAAACAACATTCAGAACTAGATATGGTCACTATGAATTTGTGGTTATGCCATTTGGGCTGACCAATGCTCCTGCAACTTTTATGGATCCAATGAATAGATTTTTCATCCGTATTTAGACCAATTCATTGTGGTCTTTATAGATGATATTCTGATTTATTCAGCTTCTGAAGAGGAGCATGCTGCTCATTTGAGGTTTACTCTTCAGTTATTAAGAGATAATCGGTTGTTTGCTAAATTTAGTAAGTGTGAGTCTGGTTGAAGGAAATTCAGTTTTTGGGTCATGTCATCTCGGCAGATGGAGTGGCAGTCGATCCAAGTAAAGTGGAATCGGTGATGAAGTGGGAAGTGCCTAAGACAGTCACTGAGATTAGAAGTTTTTGGGTTAGCAGGTTATTATAGGCGCTTCATACAAGATTTTTCTAAGATTGCGGCACCCATGACTAAATTAACCAGGAAGGGTGTGCCATTTGTGTGGTCCGGTGAATGTCAGAAAAGTTTTATGGAGTTGAAGAAGAGGCTTACATCAGCACCTATATTGGCGTTGCCGGCAGGAAGTGGTGGTTTTGTGTATATACAGATGCTTCAAGGAAAGGACTTGGCGCAGTGCTTATGCAGCATAGTAAAGTGATAGCTTATGCGTCCAGGCAGTTGAAGCCGGCAGAAGAGAATTATCCCACCCATGATTTAGAATTAGCAGTAGTTGTGTTTGCTTTGAAAATGTGGAGGCATTATCTGTATGGCGAGAGATTTGAAATTTTTACAGATCATAAAAGCTTAAAGTATATCTTCTCACAGAAAGATTTAAATCTCCGTCAGCATAGGTGGGTGGAATATTTGAAGGATTACGACTTCAGTTTGGTTTATCATCCGGGTAAGGCCAATGTAGTAGCGGATGCCTTGAGTAGAAAGGCATATATAAGTCAAATGATGATCAAGGAATTGAAATTGTATGAGGAAATAGCGGAAAACTCCTTGTATGTGCCAAGCAGTCAACGACGGGCAGTACTAGCCAGTAGTGCTATAGAGCCATCCTTGTATCGGCAGATTGTGGAAGGTCAGAAAATAGATGCGAATTTGGCTGAAATTGGGAAAATGGATGGAGTTACCATTGATGATAATTGTGTGGTTAGGCTCAGAGGCAGGTTGTTTGTTCCAGCAGAGAGAGAGGTAAAGCAGAGAGTGTTGGAAGAGGCTCATAAATCCAGGTACACTATCCATCCAGGTAGTACTAAAATGTACCAGGATTTAAAGAAATATTTCTGGTGGCCTCATATGAAAAAGGAAATAGCTGTGTTTGTTTCAAGATGTGCTGTATGTCAGCAAATTATGGCAGAGCATCAGAAGCCTGGAGGTCTATTGCAACCATTGCCCATTCCACAATGGAAATGGGATGATATTGCCATGGACTTTGTGGCAGGCTTACCAAAATCGAGTTTCGGGCATAATGGAATATGGGTATTTGTTGATAGACTGACCAAGGTGTGCAAATTAGTGGCAGTAAGTATGTCTTGGACAGTGGACAGATTAGCAAAGGTTTATGTTGATAGAATTGTTCCACTGCATGGTATTTCGAAGACTATTGTGTCTGACAGAGATCCAAGATTTACTTCTGGTTTTTGGAGAAGTCTGCAAAAAGTAATTGGTACTGAGCTGAGATATAGCTCCGCTTATCATCCCCAGACAGATGGTCAAACAAAAAGGACTATCCAGACAATTGAAGATATGTTGCGAGCTTGTTGTTTAGTTTGGGGAGGTAACTAGGAGCATCATTTGAGAATGGTTGAGTTTGTCTATAATAATAGTTATCATACCAGCCTTTGGATGGCACTGTATGAAGCTTTATATGGAAGGCCATGTAGAACCCCATTGAACTGGCATGAAGTGGGAGAAAGACAGTTAGTGGGTCCTGAATTAATTCAGCAAACCACAGAAATAATGAAGCTTATTAAGGAAAAAATTGCAGACAGCTCAAAGTAGGCAAAAGAGTTATGCTGATAATCGGAGGAGACCACTTCAGTTTGAAGTTGGAGAATTTGTTTTCTTGAGAGTTTCCCCAAGTAAAGGTATCATGAGGTTTGGCAAGACCGGAAAGTTGAGCCCAAGGTATGTGGGACCTTTCCAGATAATTGAAAGGATTGGGGAAACAGCTTATAGGCCGGATTTGCCAGCAGATTTTGCGGATGTCCATGATATATTTCATGTTTCTATGTTAAGAAAGTGCATTGAAGATCCAGCTCAAATAATCAGTTACCAAGGTGGTGACCTGAGGCCGGATATGACAATGCCATAATATACAGTGCAGATCATTGATCGAAAGATAAAGATGCTGAGAAATAAAGAAGTCGAGTTAGTTAAAGTGCGATGGGAAAATAGGTTAGGTGGTGAGGATACTTGGGAATTAGCCGAGGAAATGGCTAAGGGGTATCCCTACCTGTTTGAATAAGGTTTTGTATTTCTTTTTAGATGATAGTACTTGTAAAAATGTGCATATTTAAGTTGTTTTTGCTTGAATTGTGTTATAAATTTTGAGGTCGAAATTTTCTTTTTAGATGATAGTAATGTAACTTCGTATGCTTTTCGGATCCTTATGGATCATGTGTGTAATGGTTGTAGTAGCCTTTGTGAGGCCAGTGTGGTTTGGACGTGTGTGTGCGCAGGTTTGGCGCAGGTTTGGTCTTGAAACAAGATAGGACCTGCTGTAGCTAATTAGGGGTTGACGGCCAGGTGTGGTCGTTGACTGGTTTGACGTCCACCGAAGGTGACGTCAACCTTATGAACTTAACTTCGGACTTTGTGGACGTTTATTGTGGCGGTTCTCTAAGCGACATCAGGGTTGACGCCAACCTGTGCGACCTGCAGAATATAGGTCTACCCGAGGACAGTTACCTCATTCGGTTCTCCCTCTCCCTCGCTCTATTTTCATGTCCTTGCTTCCCCAGTGCTTCCAATGGTTGCAGAAGACTAGTTGGGGAATCGTGGAGCGTGAGGTGGTGACGAATCGGGCAAGGAATCGTCGGAGCGGGGTGTAATCTTCATAGAAGCTCGCGGAGGATTTGGTGTGAATCGGGAGGATTTAGGAGTTTAAGTGCGTCTTGAGGTAGGGAATGATCCCTTTAGTTCCTTTAGATTGTGATAATGCATCTGGAACGCAGGAATCTGCATGTTAATTATGTTTTTGGGTAAAGGTATCCATGTGGGGTAAATGGGTGGTTTGAACGATTTAATGAATGAAACATGTTGTTTCAATTTGATTAAGGTACTTGCATGTTAGAGGAAGTGTTTCCTCGTGTTTTTCTATTGATTTTAAGGCTGAGAATACCTGAGATATCAGCCCACGGTTTCTGTGAAGTTGATAGCCGAGGATCTTGGTGTAATATCGATTGATGCCAGGTTCTTCAGTTGGAGATTAACGGCCAGATAACTTGCTGTTTATATCTCATCAACGGCAGTCGATGTTGCCGCTAGCATGCTTATATTTAAATATTGTTATATTATATATTTAACGATATTGAGCAGTGCATTGGTATTTGTGGTGTACCTAGTGCACGTGGTTTCTGAAATTAGCGTACTGGGTACGCAGTTAGCTGGTTCTTTATGTATTCATGCGATGTTCACGTGTAGTGGACTATTAGTGCACGCGGTTTACGTGAGTCTTCACGTGGTTTGTGTGACGTGCACGTGGTTTTGTATACGTGGCGGGTAATGCGACGCCTACCGTAGTTACCTCTCCAGTTGGGTGCCCCAGGTTCTCTGTGAGCCAGGCTGTTAGCTCGGGGCTTTGTCCCGGTACTTGTGTTGTACCGTCGAGGTCTGTGTCGTCTGACCTGGACACCCTCACTCCTTTGTTTGAGTTGTACGTCTGGCTGAGGGAAAGACGACAGTGGGACAGTGACTGTTGTACTTGTCTTTTGGTCACTTGTAGCGCACTCATAGTTGGGGGTACGGACACTAGTAGTTGACACTGGTCCCCAGCTAGTCCTTCTCTAGTGCCTAACTCTAGCGAGCCCAGGCTAGGGTCTCTGGAGGTGCCAAGCATGGGCCTGCGACTGTGTGGTCTGCAGGTGGTGGTGTTTAGTTGGTCTCCACAGTTGCTTGACCTTTTCACGTGGAGATGCAGCTGGACCTTTCGTTCGTGGCTGCGAGACTGAGAGGTAGACCTGTGTGTGTTGTCCAAGTCAGTCACTGGTGTCGCAAACCAGTTCACGTGGCTCGAGTGTGGCGGACTCTACTTTATCTCGTATACCTATTTGGTTTTGCCGTTTATTTATTAAAATTGCTTTACCTAGTCGGCAGACGGTGAGTATATTTACAGCTTTAATATCCTGCTTAGTTGTTCTATAAATTGCTAGTATAGTTTATCGTCATCGTACCTGTGTTTTTGGTTTGCTCGGTGTTGGGGGAGTTCCCTACTGAGCCAGTGACTAGCGAGGCTCACCCCTACTCCCCACAGGTGAGGGTAAAGAGGACGTTTCTCGGTCGTCGTCCAGTTCGGAGCCGCGTCGTAGTGGTGCAGGGTCAACACCTTCAGCAGTATAGTGTAGCTAGTGTAGCTTGTTGTCTACTTCCTTCAGTTGTACCTCGGGGTATGCCCCAGACTCTTGTACTTTATTTTCTTTTCTTGGAAATATAGCTATGTAAGCTTGTGATATAAATATATCAAATGGCGTGTTCCTTTGTGTTTACACGGACTATGGTGTGGTATCCCTTGCGAGGCTTCGGCCCGTTCGCGGGAGACGGACTCGGATTAAGTACGTTATCGGTTTAACGAACTTGGATGAGGTGTTCCATCACATACCTTATCTGCTTTTTGTCAGAAATTCCTTATTTTCAGGATACAACTGTTTGTCTGCTCTTTAATGCACTGAACATTTGTCCATTCGAGGTTCTTTATACTTTACATATATTTCCATCTCACCTACCTTCGAAAGGACAAAGGTACCTGTGCTTCTTTACCTTGCAGACAATTAGATATCTACTAAAGCCAGTTTACAGATCAGTAATAAAAGCTGTCTATCAAGCCATGAAGCTATCTACATAGCCTGAAGAAGTTGGAACTCCAAAAGCTGAAGGACTGATGAATATAACAGAAGTCTCAAAGTGTCTATATCCAAGGATCAACAGCTATTCTTCAAACGGCTAGTTTTCTAACGCATAGCTTCAAACGAGAAATTAAAGCTTCTGAAGCTCATATATAGAAGCTGGAGTTTGAACAAGAAGACACCACCAACCCAGCAACACACACAACTCCCATTTGATTCTGCAAGCAAGAGTCTTCACAAGTCTTCTACTGTAGTGCAAGAAAGAGAGGTGCTTCTTCAGTCCACGACTTCCAAGCTCTCTAGTTCCTTAGAAGTCTTTTTCTGTTGGGTGGCATTTTGTAACCATAGATCCTTCTCAGTCCACCCATTTAGATTCAGAAAGAGTTAGAGCTTCAAATTCTCATTTGTATTCCTTTTTGTTTCTCTGTGTTAGCTCATTCTTCTGAGCAGGCACTCAGGTGTTTTTTCATTTCTGTGATTAGATAACCCGCAGGGAGTTTGTTCCTTGCAGTGCCCCTCTTGTGAAGGGAATACCTACATGTGTAGGTAGTCTTTGTACCCCTTGGTAAAGGGAAGACTTGCTTGGGAGCATGTGGTTTTGTAATACCTCTCAGGTTGAGAGAAGGCCAAGTGTTCTTGGCAGTTTAGTGAAATCCCAAGAGGTTACTTGGGGACTGGACGTAGGACTTCCATGTGGGAAGGGCCGAACCAGGATAAAATCTCTTGTGCATTTGTGTGATTGTTTTTGCCAAGTTTACATTTGTTTCACACACACTACACTAAATACTAACAACTCTATTTAGTGTTATCTATTTTCAGATAATTTTTTAAAAGCGCAAGAAGTCCTATTCACCCCCCTCTAAGACTTCATTAGTGCCATCTCGATCCAACAGTGTGTACCGTGCACGTTTGGCAGTGTGGTTGTTGCCACGAGGAGGTATTGATGAGACTTAGTGGCTCTTCGCACCCGCTTTTTGTGTGCTCTGTGTGCATTTGGCGGTGTGATTGTTGCCACGAGGAGGTCGTGATAAGACTTTGTGGCTCTTCGCACTCGCATTTTGTGTTCTCCGTGCATGTTTGGCGATGCAGTTGTTGCCACGAGGAGGTTGTGGTGAGACTTAGTGGCTTCTCCGCCCCTGCGCTCGCATTGGCTCGCGTGTTCTATTTCATCCCTCAGAATCTCTTGGGCTTGCTCAAATTTTAAGGATGAAATTTGTTTTAAAGGGGGTAGAATGTAATCTCTGGCTTCCTGTCTTTCCATCTGGTGTCTTTGATGATTGGCCACTAATGCGTCCAGGATGGGCGATGTGTTAGTGTCGCGTCGTGGGTGTCCGACGCGACAGTCATCCTTGTCGCCACTAGCTTGTGTGTCGCGTTCTTGTCGCGCCTGGCTTTCCAGTCGAGTTTTTATGTCACTCCCAGTCAATGGATCGCGAGAGTGTTCCATAGATTTTTGTCGTCTGGCAGTTGTCAGGGTAGCAAGCATGTTAGTATGACCTGTTGGGTTGTCCAGCGTCCCTGAGGTACACGTTCTTGTCACGGTGCATTGACCCGTCGCGTTAAGGTCATTAACGTGACGTGTCGCCCCGTCGAGACTTGGGTGCCGAAAGCGTAAGGCCTTGTCCGGTGACCCCTTCTCCCTTTTCCTCCTCCCCTCTCTTCTTCTCCCCCTCCGGTGGTGCTCTGCCTCCCTCTCTCCCCTTTGTGTGTTTCAAGTGAGGAGGAGGGTCGTGCTCATGTCCTCGGCGTTGTGAAGCTTGCGTGGAGCGAGGAGGAGGTGGCCAATCTGACATGAAGGGCCCTGATGGGTTTGTTTCTTCATTTAATGTAGGGATTGCTTGTACCCTTCTCAATCTGGGTGGATTGGGAGCCAATCGTGGTTTGTAGATAACATTTATTATTTTTTCATGCTTCCCTCTCCCGTGTGGTGTGTTTGTAGTGTGTGGGTGTCCCCGGGATGGAGCATCTCGTGGGTCTACCTCTCTACTGGTGTTACAACCACGGTGTGCATCGCGACGGGGCAAGGCATCGCAGCAAGGTCGCATTCAACGGTTGCTGTGGCGGTACCCCTCTCGATCGCGATGGTATTGTGACGGCCAGGAGGGAGGCGATAGCACCTATGTTGCCTCGGTTGTTTCCGTGGCCCCGTTTAGGGTGTCGGCATGTGCCCTAGGACGGGCTTGCCGTTAGGACCTTCTAGTGGTGAACGCGATAGGTTACCTCACTACGTTCAGTGACCGAAGGTGACTGTTGGGTATGGAATGAATATCTAGAGGGGGGTGAATAGATATTAACCTCTTAAAAATTTAAGAACCCGAACCAGACCTTAAGATATGAAAGAGCTATTTATATCAAACCAGACAGAGCAATTGAGCCAATGCATAATACACCACACAATGCAAGCAGGATTTTTAAAGTGGTTCGGCTCTAGTGTGGAGACCTACATCCACCCATCACTAAACTAAGTGAGGCTTCACTCAACCAAAAGTATGAAACACTTACACAATTGCTGATTCACAGCTTCATACATCCAGCTGATTCACAGCTTCAATACATCTAATTCACAGCTTCGAGATTGTATCAATCTCACAATCCTCACACACAAAGTGTAAGATCAGTCCTTCTACTCCAATTGGAGCAGACAACTAAGCAGCTTGATATTAAGAAGAAATAAGAAAAATCACACAAGAGAAATCGCTAAAGGCATGTAGAAATTTAGCAAACACTCTTTGTGCTATTTCACTGGAGTTTAGATTTGATCAAATTTATGCTTGAACTCCCAATTGCGTCTTCTCCAGGCTTGAGTTCATCAGGCTCTTCTTCTGGCCGCAGATTAAGGATCAATTGTCTCTGAATTGAATATAAATCCGATGCTCTGCTTCAATTGATCAGCAACAGGTCTTCATATAGGTTGAAGAAGCGATCCAGTATCCTTTCTTCTTGATGAGCAACTGTGTACCGAAGCCTATTCTTCTCAGCTCTCAAACTCTACTCTTTTTCTCTTCTCAACTCTCAGACGCTCTGCTCTATCTCTGTGTGTATTCTCTTGAAGAGGATGTCACACCCCTTTTTGATCGACATATCGGAATCTTTCTGGTGGGCCTCAACAGAATCCCCAATTCATTGGGAGGTGCTTTGCCGCCAAAAAGGGTATCTTCTAGAACCTTATAAAGTGTGCTTAAAATCCTAACCACTGGGCATCAGGTCACGTGCCTGGAACTAATACACTGGCAATCTCTTTTCCCCATTGGAATAAGAAGGTCAGAGTGTCGACACATCTTGAGCATAGTGTCGACGCATACAGAACTTGACTTAGACCAATGCAGATGCTTCAGTAGAGTTGACTCCATACCTTCATGAGTCGACCTTATCCATTTGACTGCTTTAGAGACTGGCTATTCATAAGTATAGAGTTGACCTTATAGCAGCTGAGAGTCGACCTCTTAGAATAGTAGAGTCTACCTGATCCTCATTTGGAGTCGACCTCATAGACTGGTAGAGTCGACCTGATCTTCATCTGGAGTCGACCTCATGCACTTCTTTCTTTTCAGCACTAAAAGGAAACCCAACTAGTGTCGACCTGATTCTTATCTGGAGTTGACCTTATGCGATACTTTTCCCTTCAGTGCTAACAAGAAAACCAACTAGTGTCAACCTAATCTTCAACTAGAGTCGACCTTATGCGATTCTTTAGACTTCTGCACTACTGGAAAACTATCAAGTGTCGAGCTATCCTTTGGGTAGTGTGGACTTAAGTGCTTCACTGAACTCCAGTAGCTCACTCACTGAGACATGTGTGTCGACCTATGAAGCAACCAGTGTCAACACACATGTGATCTTTTGAATTTGTGAATTTTCTTGTCATATAAAAACTTGTGTTAGAAGAATTCTTAGATATTTATGACACTTTTGCTTGGCTCATGACATCATCAAAACTAGAGGCACAACAATCTCCCCATTTTTGATGATGGCAACAATGATTCATAGTATTTTTTGACTGTGACTTAATTAAGTGAATACTGTATGAACAACTCACAAGTACACAAGTCATCACATAACCACAAGCAATCCACACAAGAACAATTCACATAAGCACATAGATGATTTCATTGATTGCATTGCATGTAAAAGTTTTACAAACAGAAAACATCTTCTGAAATAAAAATACATCAAAGTCAAAAATCAAAAGTCTCTTCTATGAAATGTCTCCCTCTTTGACATAATCAAAACACAAGAATCACTTAGGGGAAGGAGGTGGTGGAGGTAGCTGCATAATGAGCCTCCGCTCAATCCTAGCTAGTCCGACTTTCAGATCATCATAATTGTCTCGAAGATAAATCTGAATTGCAATCAGTCTTGTGTTCAGAAAGCTTTGCATTTCTTCTAATTTTGTAGAGACAACAACTAGGACCTGATCTATCCCATGAGGCATCGGTGGTGCAGTAGTGGAAGAAGTGGCATGAGTGCTCTCAACTGTTTCTGTATCTTCATGGAGCTTCCAAACTTGTTCAAAGTCATGTCTCATGGATCTAATATGATTAGACATGGCTGTATGATATTATCTCAGGGTGTTTAGATTTCCAGCCATTTGAGTGTAAGAGTTCTTCAGAGCTGGAAGATCATCTAGCTTTTCTGATCCCTTAAACATTTCTTCTTCAACTGACTGCAACTTGTCAAAAATCTGAGCTTGAGTAAAAGCTGCATGATTGAATAATTCTCCAATTTTCTCAATTAGCTTATTGGATCTAAAAGCTGCAAACCTTGCTGATTGTTCTTGCTTGCCTATGTTGTCACTGAGCTGCTTTTCTATTTCTTCCAATCTACTTTCAAATCTTAGGGACTGTTCTTCAAACTTGGCATTAAGCTGGCCAACTGATTCATGTAGAGGTGCAAACTGTTCTTGAAAGAACTGTAATAGCTGTGGAGGAATAACAACTTCAGTTGTTGAAGTTGAAGGTGGTGCATGCTGAGAAGTGAAGGTTTCTGGTTGTGTATGAGTAGCAGGAGAATAATGTGGAGGATCCACACCCAGATCATCAAATCTTGGAATTGGAGAGAATGATCTAGGAGCAAAAGATGGTGTGGGTGAAGGATTGTCATCAGCCATCTGAACTCTCTGAGCATCAAACTCACCTCCCTACTGTTCAGCATAGGACTGACCCTCATTCAGTTCTTGAGGTGGCTGTTCCACAGCAATTTCATCAGACTCATGAACTTGAGAGGAAGCTTTTTATCTCACCAACTGGACTCTTTCCAGTTTAAGCTTCATGAACTTCACTATGTGTGCCAAATAGTAGATGTTTTACTTTGGGATTGTTCTAGTTTTTGTGTTCTCAAGAGGAATATTTGCTTTCTGAAAAATGCTAGATAAATGAGCAACATAAGGTAAACTTCTTCTGAGTTCAGGTCTTGTGGATTCATGAAGAAGCTGACAGAAAATGGTTAACATATTTGCCTTCTCTCTAGTGATCAAACAGTAGAGAAGAAATCTTTGAAGGCTTCTGACTCTATGTCTCCCTCCTCCTTGAGGGGTTAGAATAGTAGTGCAGATGTGGTGAAGCACTCTATTCAGTGGTCAGAATTTGTTTGCATTTATACTTGACACCCCTGTCTGGACAATGTTTTCTTTGTCATGCTCTAATCCTGTCATGAGGGTATATGCTTCATGTAGACAGAAGGTATACTCATGTGGATTATGACCTTCATTAGGGATGTTCAAAGCTTCACTCACAAAGTTTGTGGTGAGAATTATTGGTATCCCTCTAACTGTAGACTCTAAAGTATGTTCTTTGCTAACCAAATTCTTATAAAATTCTTGAACCAAAATAGGATAAAAAATCCCGTGTTCACTGACAAAGCTTGTCCAACCCTAAAATTCAATCATTTCTAACAATTCTGGAAAAACAGAACTCATTCCTTCATCAAGAACATCCATAGTTCTTGGGTGCAGAATTTGTTTATTTTCTGTTGTAAGTGGAACTGCCTCCTAAGCCTGGCTAGTCTCATTGTTAGAATATGTTCCCCCAATTTTCAATTTTGAGGGTTGAGCAATACTATGTGATTTTGCTTGCTGCTGTCTCAGACAACTCTCCAACCTCAGCCCTAACCTCTTGAGAATTTTCATCTTCGGAACCATTTGTACCAACTGGATTACTGTTGAGGGAGTGCTCTGGGCTACGAGCGTGCTCGAGCTGGCAGCCGAGTTGGCGGACTCTAGAGCGGAGTGGAAAACAAGGTTTGGACAAAGGAGCCAAGTCGTTTGTAGAGCTCTCTTGTCTGGGGTGAGACGCTGAGGTCGTTGAGGTGTTTTTTTTCCAGTGCAGCTCAAACAGTCCTTTGTCTCACTGCCTCTCTCTACGTTGGTTCTGGAGCCATGTGGTGGTGCTAGGCTTGGGGCCGTAGCTTGGCCAGGCTGCGGTGGTGCGTGTGTTCTTGTGGTGTTCTGTGGCCGCTCTATCTCACTCTTCCGGGGACGTTAGAGGCAGGAGCCAGACTGGTGAGCGGAGAGGGTGTGGACGGTGTGTCCTTCTCTTAGCTGCCAATGGCGGTGGCTTGGTTGTTGTTGTTGTGACGACGTTTCTCGATAATTGCATAATTATTGATGATAATCATGATATTTTATTATCTAATGGTCCTTAGTTTGACATTAATCCATTACTATTTTATTACAAAAATGATAATTTGATTAAATCCTTGTATGTGCTTTGTTAGCAGGATAATGGGCCACTCAATAAGGATTTGCTAATGGACCAAGATGGATTAAGAGATAATGAGGAGAGATTCTAATTTTAAAACATTTTTTCCTTTCCATCTCTCTATTTCTTTTCAATTTTCAAAACTCTCTCTCATTTTAAAATCCCTCTCTATTTTCAAAACCCTTCCTCGTAATTCTCTCTTCTTTCTATCCATATTTTAGAAGACTCTCTATCTCTCAACCTCTCTCATTCCCTTCCACCAGCCTTCTCTCTCTCTCTTTACCCTCTTCTCCGATCTCTTCTTCCCCCCTCTCTTCTTCTTCTTCTCTTCCTCTCTCTCTCTCTCTTGCGCAGCTGCCTATCTCTCTTCTCTCCCCCCTTTCTTCTTCTCTTCTTCCTCTTCTTCTTTCTCATTCTCTTTCTTCTTTCTCTCTCTTCTCTCTCTCTCTCTCTCAAGCACACAGGCAGCAGCAGTAGGAGGTCGCCCCGCCATCCGCGCACGCCCGCGAGTAGGCTCGCCGTGCTAGGCCACTCGCTCCACTGCCCTGCTTGCCGTGCACACCCGCGAGTAGGCCTACCACGTCACCCACGCACCCCCAAGCTTCCCCCGTGCATCTGCCTGTGCGCCACTCTGCGCGCTGCCCCACACCCATCGCTCGACTTGTTGTACGCCCGCGCACGTCGCCCACCAGCTGCCCGAACCAGCCTCGGCGCCCATTGCTACCTCCACACCTGCACTACTGCATGCTACTGTAGTGCTACAGTAGCTACAGTAGTGTCTCTCCTCCTCTCTCTCGCTCCTATCTTCCGTTCTCTCTATTCTCTCTCTTCTTTCTTCTATTCTCTATCTTCTCTATCATTCTCTCTCTCTCTTCTCATCCTCTTCCCTCTCTATCTCTCGTTCTCTCTCTCTTTTCTCTCTTGATTTTCTTTTTTTTTTTATTGTAACTGTTGATTTATTTTGTTTTAGTATAAAGCACTTCTTTGTAAATCTTTTTGTTTGTTAGTAGAATTAAAATTTAAATATTGTCAATTTAGTTTCTTTCTATCTTTCTATCTCTCTTCTTATTTCTCCACTTAGATTAGATTTATTAGTTGATCAAATTAATCTTAGGAGTTAGTACTAAAATTCTCAATACACTTTTCTAATCTAAAACTCAAGATTTTCAAAGTTAAAAAATCTATTTCTCCGTGGGATCGATTCGACTCTCACCACCTAACTATTGTTAAAATATTTTTTGTAAGTCGATAAATTTTAAGATTGTTAGCCACGTGTTTAACGACGCATTTGTGGGCTATCAATTTTTGGCGCCGTATTAGATTTTTAGTATTGATAATCTTGGTTTCTTTTGTATATATTCATGCTAATATTTTCTTCTCTTTTGTAGGTAACTAATAAAAAAATTGGAAAAAAACTTTGAAAATTGCAGAAAAGGAAAATCTGTCAGAAATCTGTCGCTGAAAGCAGAATCTGTAGGTAAAAGGTTCTATTTTGAAAACAAATCAAAAAAATACAAAAAATGGTCATTTTGAGGTAAGATTCCTTATCTCTAACATTTTCTATTCATTTTCATTTCCAAAAAGAACGAGGGATTGCGTTGGAGATAAGTACCATTAACACCCTCTTGTTTTAGTTTCCTTTTCTAGTTGTCATATTTAGATAATTTTAAAAAAATCTCTCTTGTGGTAGTTAGATACATTAATTTAAAAAAAAATCATCATCACTTGCACCAAAAAAAAAAAAGATGCCATGTCAAGATTAGAAACTTCCATCTTTAGGACATGCATCATTTAGACTTTCATCTTTAGGTGTTTTTTATTTCTTCTTGAAAAGTTTCCTTTCTTGTCGAAGATTGCAGGAGGCAAGGTGAGAATCTCAACTTTCTAAAAAGCATGATCATGCATTGCCATGCTTGCATAGAACTCCTTGCTTGATTTTGTGGTGTACGTCATATTTAAAATGTCTTAAGGGCAAGCCCATTAATAAGATAAGGTGGGGATTTCATTACCCTTCCTTTGCCCAAAAACAACCACCTTTGCACTCACTAACCCAAGCCCAATAAAAGAAAGTAGAAATTTGACCTAGGGTTCGCTTTGAGACTTAGGCCTACTTGAGCCCGCTATCATGTTTGGAGACCAGTGTCTAAGGCTAGAGGTTCATAGGCAAACACCTAAGTGGACAAGTGGTTACTTAATTAGGTCCCTGAATTAGGTCCCTGCAAGAGCAGGGGGACCTCCCACTTTCCCACCTCTTACCTGGCCAGTTAATGGGCTTGAGAGTGGATTTAAGTTGGGCCTCAGTTGATTAGTGAGAAATCAAATATTTATGTCCCAAGGAACCATAAGTGTCATATGATTAATTGTTTGCTAACTTATTTGAAGGAAAAAAAAATCAAAACAATAACAAAAAATATATATATATATATATATATATATATATATATATATAAAAGGGAATTTATGTGGGTTGATAATAATGGACATGAAATGGGCACATCAATTGGACAAATTGGATCAATGCCAATGGAGCAACTTCTGGCCCATTATGGTGTTCACTCACAACCTGACCCTCCTTATTCATCAACCCCTACTTACCAGTCCTATGGCTCCAAATGGACTCAAGCCCATTAAATTCATGATCATGATCACCCAGTTACAATTCGTATGCATGATTCAGTGTCGAGTAACTATATTGACCCACTTCACACCTCATCTCCATCCTCTCAGGCCCATAGTACCAAGTGGGTTGACCATGTCCATTATGATAATGAGTATTTCATTCTTAGCCAATGGCCATCTCTCAACCAGGATCAAGCCCCAACTGCACAAAAGTTCTCCACACCCACTCCCTATCCAAAAGTTGAACTGGGTGTCTCTCCTGAAAATTTGAGTTTGTTTTACCGAGATCCACAAGAAGAGGTTCAAGGACCCTTTCTAGGTAGTGAAATCATATCATGGTTTGATCAAGGATTCTATGGTATTGATTCGCCAGTATGTTTATCAGACGCTCCAGAAGGCACAACTTTTCAACAACTTGGGGAAGTAATACCACATTTGACACTTCGAGATCAACCTATTCTAGCCCAAGTCCAAAGCCCTCCTATTCAAACTCCTCAAAATTGGGCTCAACATTCAAACAATTTCTCCGATCAAGCCAAATGTGGAGGACAACCTTTACACTCTCAGTCACCTTACCATCAGTCTGAGTATTCTCCAAATTTCTATTCATCCCAGCTTGATTCCCAGCCCACCTACACATCTCTTGCACAAATTGATCTCCAAAAGGAAATGCTTGATCAAATGGAACAGATAATCCTGACTCAAAATCAATCCATTTCCAAGATGACAGCCCAACTAAGCTAGCTTGCTAAAGCCACCCTGCAAGTGAAAATAAAAATGGGCCATTGTCTAGTTACTCTAATACAATGTCTGAAATCATTCACTTGGATTCGACCACCATGCAAGCCCATGTGGTCAACTTGAGATTCTCCAACCTGAAGACACTCATATCATTGCTGGCCCAAATAGTTGGGGGGGGGGGGTATTAAGATTCATATCAGTGGGATGTTAGAACCAACATCAGCCAGGAGCAACCAGAGCAACTCAAGCCCAATCCTACCTTTCAGATGGGATGTGTTGAGTGTGTTAATCTTAATTTGGGGGGGAGAAGAAAAGGAAGTGGACAAGCCAGATGATGATCAAATTCTACTATTTTCCCTTCCTGAGTTTGAGGTGACCGTAACCCAAGTGAGGGATGAAGAAAAGGTGGGTGTAGAGATGGGATTGAGTGAAGTTGTCAACCATTCTTCATGGTTAAGAGAAGAGTTGGAGATTGTGTCTGAAATTAACTCTGACTTGGCATCTCTTGATTTAGGGGAGGATGTGGATCTTTTACCCCACCCTGACCTTAGCAAATCCAATATATCTGTGGACATGCTACCACTAGCTGATTGGTTAACTCCGCTTTAACATTTCAAGCATCATTGTGTTAAGGATCTAACCATTTCATTCCAAATCATCATATTGTCTCTAACACAAGTCAGCCTGTGGTGTTCAAACAATCCTCTGAGCATTCAACTCAATCTGACCTCAACATCATCAAAGAGGTTCTGAAAATGGAAGTTGCGGGTGAAAATGGTGAAAATAATAAAGTCCAAATTGAAGTGCTCAACACATATAAAGATCTTAAGTGTACAAATGAATATTTCTTAATTGAAGATATGATCATGAATGCCCCAATTTCTCTATCCTTTATTGATCTACAGGGTACGTTTGGACCACTTGACCCACCATGGCTGGTGATGCCTTACAAAGCAAGAATTTGGCGTCAATTGATTGAGGGTGTTACGTGAGCCTGTTACCTCCATGTGTCTGGCTGAAGACATTAAACTTAGCACTTGTTGAGAGGCAACTTAATATTTTTAGGAAAATTGATTTCTATTGATTTAGTTTTTATTTTGTATCTTAGGTGTTTGGAGTCCCACTATGCTTGATGAAGCTATTGTGCAACCGCCCTTATGTGATCATCATGATGCATCTCTCCTTTCTTAACTTACGTTGGCTGTATTCTATTTCATTACTTTTATGCCATTGAGGACAATGTCATTCAAGTTGGGGGGAGAGACAAATTGTATTTCAAAATTTTATCCCTAATATTGTGCTTCATGTTTCATATTTCATGCAAGAAAATTTTTTTTCTAGCTTGACTCACAGTGTGCACTTGTGAAAGTGGTGAGTTAAAGGGTAAGTTAACTGATTATGTTCTTAGTAGCAACCTCAAGATACATTTGAAATTCCATTAGTACATTAAAAGATCATTAGGAGTATTCAGATGGATGATAAGAGTTTTACCTAACATTTATGTTGATTGATTGATATTCTACACTCCTATTGAAGACCAATCGTGGAGAAAAAACTACCTGCCTACAAATAAATGTGAAAATGTGTGTGTATATATATAAAGAGAGTAGTAGCGAAAAAACATGAAAAATGCCCCTAATCTTAGTAACCGGGCCTACTACTCCTAAGATAAGAGTTGAGGCTCGCGTCAAACAATGAAGGGAAGTGCAGCACCATGTAACTGAAAAGAAAAGAAAAAGATCATGAAAAAGAGAACTAGTCAGAGTGAAAGCTGCTTGTAATTCGAGGATCAAATTTAAGGAGTGTAGAGTTGATACCATCCTTGAGTGATATGTAAAAAGCCCATGCATCCTCTTATTCATTCTCAAACATTGAACAAAAAAAAATCCATGAAATTTTGAGTGTATCTTGAGGAACTGTATAAAGACATGAACTGACATATTTGCCTTTGACACTCACAACTGGAACTTGAAATACTTATGATCAAGCATTCTCATTCTTACTTTCTTGTCATGAAGTATGATGTTTTGAACTCTTGTTTGTCCCAATTATTCACTTGTGTGCATTGCTAAGGGACTAGCAATGAGTAAGTTGGGGGGTGTGATAATTGCATAATTATTGATGATAATTATGATATTTTATTATCTAATGGTCCTTAGTTTGACATTAATCCATTACTATTTTATTACAAAAATGATAATTTGATTAAATCCTTGTATGTGCTTTGTTTGCAAGATAATGGGCCACTCAACAAGGATTTGCCAATGGACCAAGATGGATTAAGAGATAATGATGAGAGATTCTAATTTTAAAACATTTTTTCCTTTCCTCTCTCTCATTCTTTTCAATTTTCAAAACTCTCTCATTTTAAAATCCCTCTCTATTTTCAAAACCCTTTCCCTTAATTCTCTCTTCTTTCTATCTATATTTTAAAAGACTCTATCTCTCAACCTCTCTCATTCCCTTCCACCGGCCTTCTCTCTCTCTCTCTCTCTCTCTCTCTCTCTTTCCCCTCTTCTCCAATCTCTTCTTCCCCCCCTCTCTTCTTCTTCTCTTCCTCTCTCTCTCTTGCTGAGCCGCCCATCTCTCTTCTCTCCCCCTTTCTTCTTCTCTTCTTCTTTCTCTCTCTTCTCTCCCTTCAAGTTTCTCTCTCTCTCTCTCTCTCTCTCTCTCTCTCTCTCTCAAGCACACAGGCAGCAGAAGCAGGAGGTCGCCCCGCCATCTGCGCATGCCCGCGAGCAGGCCCGCCACGCTAGGCTGCTCGCTCCGCTGCCCTACCTACCGCACACACCTGCGAGCAGGCCCACCATGTCGCCCACGCACGCCCAGGCTTCCCCATGCATCTGCCTGCGCGCCGCTCTGTGCGCTGCCCTACACCCGTCTCTTGGCTTGCTGTCCGCCTACGCGCATCGCCCACCAGCTGCCTGCACCAGCCTCGGCGCCCGCTCCCGCATCCGTTGCTGCCTTCACACCCATGCTACTGTAATGCTACAGTAGCTACAATAGCACTACAGTAGCTTCTCTCCTCCTCTCTCTCCTATCTTCCATTCTCTCTGTTCTCTCTCTCCTTTCTATCTCTTCTCTCTCTTCTCTATCATTCTCTCTCTCTTCTCATCCTCTTCCCTCTCTATCTCTTATTCTCTCTCTCCTTTCTCTCTTGATTTTCTATTTTTTATTGTAAATGTTGATTTATTTTGTTTTAATATAAAACACTTCTTTGTAAATCCTTTTTTTGTCAGTAGAATTAAATTTTAAATATTGTCAATTTAGTTTCTTTCTATCTTTCTTCTTATTTCTCCACTTAGATTAGATTTATTGGTTGATCAAATTAATCTTAGGAGTTAGTTCTAAAATTCTCAATACACTTTTCTAATCTAAAACTCAAGATTTTCAAAGTTAAAAAATCTATTTCTTCGTGGGATCAACTCGGCTCTCACCCCTTAACTATTGTTAAAATATTTTGTGTAAGCCGATAAATTTTAAGATTGTTAACCACGTGTTTAATGACACATTTGTGGGCTATCATTTCCTCACAGCATTTCCTAGCACAACTCATTGCCCTAGCCTACACGGTGGTTGTAGCTTGGCAGTGTCTAGCTTCCATGGGCATTGTTGGTTTGGCCTTGATGACCGTGCTTCTGGTGGTTTCCACTTCGGTGTTCTCTCGGTTCTGTAGTCCCGTTCTTTGGTGCCAATTTGTGGTGGCACCATCGTGTGTGGTTTCCTGACCTCGCTGTGTGTCCGGGGTCTAGGGTGGTTCTGCTTGTGGGCCCTCGACCTTGTGGAGGTCTGAGGTGGCCGTGCTTGTGGTGAGACGTTCTTCTCACATGGTTGCTCTGCGATCTCTACGAGACCCCTGTCTCGGCGGGCATGTCGAGGCTTGTTTCTATGTTGTGCTTGAGTTCGTTGGTTTCTACAGGAGTCATGTGTGTGTGTCACAACCTTGGTTGGTGGTCGTGGCATTGCATTGTTCTATTCTACTGCTTAGTAGTACCCTGCTGTAGGTGTTCCTCGCTTTACAGCTTTCTAGTGTAGTTTCCAATTTTCAGAGTTCCTGTTGCTCTAGCTGGTGAGGGACTGGTAATCCCTACTAGTCCTTGTTCGCGAGGCTCACTCCTCCTAATTCCTTCAACTAGGGGCTTGTTGTTGCGGGAGCTCGGTGTTGGATGGGTTGCGGAGGTGGCTGTGGCGCCGTTTTCTATCAGCAGTAGTGAGAGCGAGTGTTGTGAGCTGTTGTACCTGAGTGAGTTGAGCGTTGTGCTTTGCAAGTTCTCGGGGTATGCTTCTTAAGGACTGCACCTTTCTTCTTATACCTGTGCTTTTACTTGGGACACGTTGTACATCTGTATATCTTGTTATAGTTATTTAAA
Source organism: Colocasia esculenta (assembly GCA_014218235.1). Taxonomy (NCBI): domain Eukaryota; kingdom Viridiplantae; phylum Streptophyta; class Magnoliopsida; order Alismatales; family Araceae; genus Colocasia; species Colocasia esculenta. The sequence continues at coordinate 146,793,661 of CM024757.1, forward strand.
TGTTGTACATATCTCACTAGACTATTCTTCTAACCCTTCTGGGTTTTCGAATCCGTGGGTGGCGACACGAACTTTGGGGTCCCCAGTGGGGGTCCGGGAGGTTGGGTCGTTACAGATGGTATCAGAGCGTGGGTCTATTGAGATTTGTAATGAGTTTGTAACTATATCTGTCTCAAAGAAAGGTACTAGTACGCTGGTCACACTGTCCTTCTAGTGTTAGGCTTGTGCTTTCAATTGTTTTGCAGGTGTGCAGCCTCCCTACAAGGTTCGTGTGTGTGCTGCAGGAGGGTTGCAGCTGTTGTTACGTCGTGTGCATGGCGAGTGTGGTTGCAATGCCCCAAAAATTTAAATGATTTAAAAATATAAGAAAATAGAAAATAAATAAAAATGTTGAGTAGAAATAAAATAAAAGTCATAATTAAAATCACCACATGTGGAATTAACCATTTAAAATATATTGGGCTAAGACAACTCTAAATGGGCCAAAGAACAAAACCCAATAGCAATAAATCCCAAAATCTGTGACCATAAATATGCAAAAAATAAGAAAGGGTAAATTAGGGTTAAATCATGGGTGATTAGCCATGGATGGCAATCAAATTCGTGCCTATCCATGATGAGAAGTTTCCTAATGGCAATCCTACTCCAATTGGGTGAAGAATCCCCAAAGCAAGGAAGGGGCCAAGCCAAAACCACAACCCTCATCCTAAAACTAGTTGGGAAGGTTTACCATCGTGTTGGGGTCGTGTGGAGGTGAGCTAGGGCACCAGAGGAGGAGGAGAATGGCTGGGAACCGAGCTTCTTCCCCAGCTGTTCTCTGCTTTGACCTGTGCCATCACCCAGTCTTAGATCTACACAATAGTAGGTGATCACTGGCCAAACCTAAGCAAAACCTATACCAATGTGTAGTTCATCAAGTTACTTTCATGTGCATGCGTTTTCCCCAATTTTTATTGAGCATACATCGAGTTTAAGCGTTTTGCCAAAGTTGTGCATGTTTAGGGCTTTCTACGTTCATGTCATTTTCTCACGGATCCCGAGGCCAAGTCTCATGCAACCAAAGCCATAGTTCTCTCCTACTCCCTGTTCCCAACAAGTTTCATGTTTATACTTTCGCCCAAACAACCCTAGATCATGAGCTATAAGCGTTGCATGCATCGTGGTGTAGTTTTCTGCGTTTTCAAGCCGAACCCAAAATCGTGACCAGTCCAGACGTCGCATTCTGCATGGCATGAACGTGATGTACTAGACGGTCGTGTTTATGGAAAAGGAGACCGAGTGTCCCATTGCGATTCTATCGTGGACTTGACCGTACCGACACCTCAAACTGTGCGCTGCATGGTTTTTTGTGTCATGTATGAATGCGACGTAGTAGTACGTCGTGATTCATACTATTTTCCCGCCCATGATTTTAGCCTGTTTTTATATTCGGAGGTTGAAATTGATTGTTGAACGTGATGGGTAGAACCATCACGATTCAACATCATCGCGACATGTCAACCTGTCGCATTGTTAATGCGACAGATGGGACCGTCGCGTTCCTATTAGACAATCGATGTAGTAATTGATTCCCGACCGAAAAGGCGACGATCTGTCCCATCGCGATTTGAACGTGATGGGTAGGTCCGTCGCGATTTAGCTATTTGTTACAGAACCATGTTTTGACTGTGTATGGTCCTTTGAAGTGCGACGACTGAACCCATCGCGATTAAAAGGCCGACTCGAGACTGTTGTAATGAGTTGTTTAGTCTACTATATGCATGTCCTTATGTCATATCATGTCATGTAGCAAGTCAATGGCCTAAAAGTGATCAACCTACATGAAAACTATAAGAATATGAACATCTATTCTAAGTGTTAATGATTGATTGATTTCATCTACCATGTGATTGATATATGATATGTCCATACTCTGTCTTGTCCATAATTGAAAAGTGATTACATGCTTAAAGTACTACGACCATGTGATAGATTGAATTGCATACATGTCATGCATGATTGTTATAAGCTTTTCATCTTGTTTCAAACACCGATGGGTTGTGGATTGAGACACGCTCTACACGTCACTTGCACATATAAGCAGCCCTTTCTTGGGGGATGGAAACTCGCGGCCGGCCATTCTGTATCGGTAGTCTAGTAACCTTTCTCTTAAGACCTCCGTAAATCTCCGTACTCTGTGGATTCCCTCATAGAGACCGAGTTGGTTGTACCAATGAAGTACTCAGAAGATAGAATGCACTTCTCTTTTTATCTTCTTCTCGTGAGAGTGATTTGATAACAATGAAACTAAGCCATTAAATGTAAAGATTAAACTAATGATATTAAGCCATTATGCTGCCAAAATTAATCTGGATCATGTCCCCTTGCATTGTTCTCTATCATCATTGACATGATCTTTAGTTCATCATTGTCCATTGCTTGGAAAATCATGTTGGCCATAAATGAATGAATGGAATTACTAGAAACTATTAGAACTTCGGTTCACAACTATGCTTGTGCAAATAGGGCCTAGTCTGGTCCTGGGAGGAGCACCTGAAATACTTATAAATTGTGAGAGTATATGATCCATTGAGGTGTCCTGACAATCACCTAATTGAATGCAAGATTGATCTAGGTAATTTCCACACTATTATTGAATGATTGAATTATTGAACTGTTACATGTGAAATACCCAAATCTATTGTACATGTCATCGTTATTGAATCCAATATGTCATTGTCTATTAGAATTCTATGGAATTCAACTTGAGATATCTATTGTACATGCTACATGTTATTGAATCCCATCCATTGATAAATGATCATACTGTCATTCTACTCATGGCTAATTGTTCCGTCCTACATGAGAACTGTCATGGAAATTGTCACTGAATCATCCTCGTACATGTTATAGCTTGGATTTGTCACTATCGTTATTGTCATAAGCATTGCATGATAGTATTGCCACTTAACATGTTAATTATGTAAAGCATGCCCGCACCATGAGATGTAAATCCTACTGGGCGCTAGTGCGCTCACACCTACTTTTTCTTAATATTTTCAGGTAATGATTATGAAGAGCTAGAGAATGATGGGACTGGGAATAAGTGATGAGCTGCTCAAGTGTATCAGTCTATCTAGCACGTCAGCCAGATGATTAGAGTTTGATGAGTGTGTAATATTTAGGTTATTTTCTTTGACGTCATATGTATTTGAGGTACAATATTGGGCCCTATTATTGGCTCTGATTATGTAAGGTTGTAGTTGTAAGGAATCGATCAGAGCGCAGCGGAAAGCGCGATTCTCTCATTTGATATCGTTGCCGGTGGTCGGAATCGAACAAAACACAGAAAACCCGCACGTAGGAAGATCCGATCTTTACCTTTGTGGGGTTGTGAAACTTCCGAACCCGGGGAGGTGGTAGCGCTGGAGGCGCTGGTGCTTCAAGCCGTTCAGGTGTCCGGCCTCTAGACGTATCCACGTGAACTCCAGACGCAGACGGGATTTCCTCGGTCTCCACGCGTCTCCCGGATCTCAGCTCCACCATGTGCCAGGAGAGAGAAGAGGTGGGGGCGCCCTAAGGAGAGAGAGAGAAGGGGGGCGGCCAAGAGAGAAGACCTGTAGCCTGGCCCAGGGTTTGACTCTCCACATATATTTATAGACACTATAGTTTTTCACAAAAACCCAGTTATTTTCTATAACGACCATCCTGCCCAGTCTGCTCGGAACTCTATTGCGTGTGACTCTCTAGGCCCAAGTGCTAGTCCAGTTTTCAGCCCATTAAGTCCAATAACTCTTTATTGACTTATTTTAATTAATTAATAACTCATATTAATTAATTACACAATCGATTATCGTCTCACGATAATTGACCGGGCTTCCAATCAAGTTGGGTACCAAGCAACACCACTTGATCCTGGAAAGCATTGGGGTTCAGCAACCCAATCAAGGAACCCTTTCTGTCAACTGTTACCACGTGACTATAGTTCTTCGCTCGTACAATGCTCCCGAGTGCACTTAGGGTATGGTCAACTGTCAAACCCTAATATGCGCACTCACTTGGATTAGATGCCGCATAACAATATCAGAAAACTCATTTTCTGATAAGTAGTCATGCCCTGGCTAGGGACTATCAAGCATCTTTCCTTAGAGCATTCACTCTCTTATTACCGAGAGCGAGCGATCCCATATTGACCACACAATCACCTTCGAAGGTATTCAGCTAGATTCGAACACTTAACTAATTAAGACCTCATGGCTAGAGATCTATAAGTTAAGGTCAAAACCCAGAAGTCCACCAACAAGGTGTCCTTGGTGTCTCAGGTCTAAGAACCAATCATGCCACTGTGACAATGAATCTAGCTGGTTGACAGTTAGGTAATATTACCATTCAGCGATTCATAACGAACCAGTTCAGTGAACTCATTCTCCAATGAGCACCTACAGATTCACCTTTGTGTCTCCACACAAGTGACTATGAGACCAGTCACCCTCATCATATGAGCAGGTGCAACCTGTACTAGTCTAATCGGATATTCGATGTCCTTCTCGAATATCCTCCGACTAGGAACAATTAAGAATATACATTTAAAGGATATTAATCTCATTGTTATGATCTCATCATAATTAATATCCATTGCGCATATTCATGGACTTCATAATGAAACGATAAACGAATTACACATAATGAATATAAAAGCCTTATTATTATTATATAAAGAACAAGAATGTACAAGTTATGATTGGCTTGAGGACATACATAACTAACAATCTCCCACTTGGACTAAAGCCAATCACCTTTATGTCTTAATCCATAGACTCTAGGTGGCGCTCAAACACAATTTGAGTCAAGGCTTCTTCAGTGGATCTGCAATGTTGTCGACTGAAGGAACTCTTTCCACCAGTACATCTCCTCTAGTGATAATCTCCCTGATCAGGTGAAATCGCCTCAGAATGTGCTTTGACTTCTGATGAGACCGCGGCTCTTTCGCTTGTGCAATGGCCCCATTGTTGTCACACAACAATGGGATCGGATCAGAGTCACTGGCACCACACCAAGGTCGGTGATGAACTTCTTCATCCACACTGCCTCCTTGGCGACTTCAGCTGCAACAATGTACTCAGCTTCTGTCGTCGAGTCTGCAATGGTTTCTTGCTTGGAACTCTTCCAGCTCACTGCACCTCCGTTTAAGGTGAACAAAAACCCAGATGTAGACTTGCTATCATCTGGATCTGACTGGAAACTCGAGTCAGTATATCCCGAAGTTTCAAGTCCCCTCCTCCATAAACTAGAAATATATCCTTAGTCCTTCTCAAGTACTTAAGGATACATTTCACTGCCATCCAGTGTGTTTCACCTGGATTTGCCTGATATCTGCTCGTAACACTTAGAGCAAATGCCACATCAGGCCTTGTACATAGCATGGCATACATGATAGACCCTATAGCTGAGGCATAGGGGACTCTATCCATGACTGCCCTCTCTTCAGGACTCTTAGGAGACTGTTCCTTAGAGAGATTGATTCCATGTCTCATTGGTATGAGACCTCTCTTGGAATTTTCCATGCCAAACCTTTTGACAATGGTATCTATGTACATGGATTGGGTCAAGCCAAGCATCCTCTTAGATCTATCTCTATAGATACGTATTCCCAATACGTAGGATGCTTCTCCCAAATCCTTCATGGAGAAGTCTTTGACAACCATACCTTTACAGATGATAACATCCCTACATCATTCCCAATGAGCAAGATGTCATCAACGTAAAGTATGAGAAAAGTGATAGCACTCCCTCCACTGATTTTCTTATACACACATGGTTCATCTTCATTCTTAATGAAGTCATAAGATTTGATGGCCTCATCAAACCTTATGTTCCAACTACGAGAAGCTTGCTTCAATCCATATGGATCTTTGAAGCTTGCATACTTTATCTGGACACTCTTTGGATGTAAAACCCTCAGGCTGTATCATATACACTTCTTTCTCAATGTTTCCATTGAGGAAAGCAGTTTTTACATCCATCTGCCAGATCTCGTAATCAAAGTATGCAGCAATGGCGAAGAAGATCTGATCGACTTGATCAAACCACTGGTGAGAAAGTTTCGTCATAGTCAATTCCTTACCTTTGACGATACCCCTTGGCCATCAACCTTGCCTATAAGTGTCGATCTGTCCATCTGCACCGATCTTTCTCTTAAAGATCCACTTGCACCCAATAGGTACAATACCTTCAGGCAAGTCTACCAAGTTCCAAACTTGGTTGGTGTACATGGATTGCATCTCAGAATTCATGGCATCTTGCCAATTCCCTGACTGAGGACTATCAATAGCCTCTTGGTAGGTCTTTAGATCATTATCCTCATTATAAGACATACCTTCATCGATATGTCCAACATATCTTTCGGGCTGTCTAGGTACTCTACCAGACCTATGCTGAACGTGTGTATAATCCTGAACAGTTTCTGGAACCGATGTATCATCTGGTGGACTTTGCACAGTTTGTGGATCTAGAACCTCTTCTAGATCTACTTACTCCCCTGTCCTCCTGGGTAAGGTACTCCTCTTCCAAGAAGACAGCTCTCCTGGCGACAAACACTCTTTGTTCACCAGATGGTAAAGTAGTACCCAAATGTTTCTTTTGGGTATCCAACAAACCTCACTTATCGGTTTTGGATTCCAGTTTATCTGGGTCATGTCTCTTCACATGGGCAAGACAGCCCCAGATTTTAACATGCTTAAAATCAGGCTTTCTACCCTTCCATATCTCATATGGAGTAGAAGACACAGATTTACTAGGAACCCTGTTCAATAGATATGTCGCTGACTCTAGCATATCCCCATAGGAAACTGGTACTGCGAACGGCTCATCATGGATCGTACCATGTCCAACAAGGTGCGATTCCTCCTTTCCGATACACCATTCATCTGTGGTGTATAGGGAGGAGTCCATTGAGAAGGACACCATTATCCTTTAAGAATTGTGTGAACTCTGTACTCAAGTATTCACCTCCCTCGTCTGACCATAGGATTTTAATGCTTTTTCCAGTTTGCTTCTCAACTTCATTCTTAAATTCTTGGAACTTCCCAAAAGCTTCAGATTTGTACTTCATCAAGTAAACAAATCCGAACCTTGAGTAGTCATCCGTGAATGTAATGAAGTATGAGTAGCCACCCTTGGCTTGGGTAGACATTGGACCACATACATCCGAGTGTATTAGTTCCATATGTCCTTGGCCCTATCCCCATGTTCACTAAATGGAGATTTGGTCAACTTACCCATTAACATGATTCGCAAGTTGCATATGATTCATAATCAAATGGATCTAAGTATCCATTCTTATGCAACTTTTGAAGCCTATTCTCGCCAATGTGACCAAGCCTACAATGCCACAAGTAGGCAGTGTTCACACTATTCTTACTTCTCTTAGGAGAAACATCAACATGGAGATTTTCATAAGAAACATCAAGTAGATACAAACCATTTACCAAATTTGCTAAAACAACTAGTTTATTCTCAAATAAACTGAACAACTATGTTCTCAATGGTAAACTTGTATCCAATTCTGTCTAAACAAGAAACAAAAATAATGTTCTTAATAATGCTAGGCACAAAGTAGCAATCATCTAATGAAAGTAAATCTCCTGAGGGTAACTTGAGCTTCACTGTCCCCACAGTGTGTGCAGCAACACTTGCGCCATTTCCAAGCCTCAAGTTCACCTCGCCCTTGCTCAGCTTCCTTCTACTTGTCAACACCTGCATATCATTGCAGACATGAGAAGCACATCCAGTGTCTAAAACCCAAGATGTGGAATCTCTAAGAGACAAGTGAAGATATCATATAGATACCCGAAGCTTCGCCAAGCTTCTGCTTCTCCTGAGCCTTCATTGCAAGGTAGTCCTTGCAATTTCTTTTCCAGTGTCCCTTTTTTTGCAGTGGAAGCACTCGCCTTTTTTCTCCTTTGATTATGTCCTTCTTTTGTTTTTGCTTGGACTACTTCTTTGCATTGCCTTTCTCAAAGGCTTGCACTGCTCTCCTCTTCTTGTTGGACTTCCAACCATGAGAACAGTGGGCTTTTCCTTCTTAAGGTTGCCCTCAGTAGTCTTCAGCATGTTTAGCATCTCAGCTAAACTCACCTTCCAGGACATAGGCAATGAGCTCAGACCTGAGGACAATCTTCAGGTTCCTGAGCCAATCCGAGTAGCTCGGGCCTATCAATTTGTTGGCATCCAGTATGCCTCGGAGTGGGTTACTCGACGACATTTTTGCCTATAAAGGAAATGTAAACACAACTAGCAGATGTTCATAATAATAATTAAATCTAGATTAGGACTTTAATCAAGATTAGCTCCCACTATTTTCCGACAGACTGTATAATCCTCAGATATACAGAATGGGAGATCCGACGGTCTCCTAGTGGGGATCGGAATCTCACAGACTCATAGCATGATCTTGTGGATAGCACAACAAACCATACTATGATCGAAAGCGGTCAACTCTTGACACTTGCAACTCTTGCAATATCCGATCTTATTTTGCCCCTGAACTTTAATGACCTTGTGGATAGCACAACAAGCCATTAATCCAGTCTAAGCAATACCATCATTACGTAACGAGCATAGATTCGGATGTAGCCCTTGTGGATAGCACAACAAAGCTACACCGTTCCTCTACCCCGTTTAAGGCATCACCATGCCATAGTTTTAGTCTGTCATCAGATTGGCAAGCCTTGCGGATAGCACAACAAACTTGCCGATCTAATGGCAATCCTAAAACTATAATGATGGAGGGCCACGTAATTCATTCTAAATGATTACGCTACGGCTTAAAGTTTGAACGAGGAGGGATTTTGTCATATTTAATCTTGGTCTCTATATCTACGTGCTATTGATATATAGAATTTGGAATATCATATATTTAATTATATTATTCATAGCACATTCAACATATCACATATATGAAGAAAAACGATGGATGATCATGGACTTTAACCTAGAGTGGCATTACCAGAGCCAGTAGGTAATCCACAAACATGGCAAACATATGGCAGCCCGCATCGAATGCTTTTGCTTGATGTAACTCGATCTCCAGGAAGGCCTTGCATGGTACTCTCCTCCATCTCCGCCAATCGCTTCTTAAAATTACAAGTAATATTTAAATTGGACTCGCAGGCCCATAATATACATCAGATAATAATAAGAAACCTTGAACAAGTCAAGGGAGTACATAACAGGAGGGAGATAGAATGTACAACCGGATTTAATAGAGGGAAGAGGGAGGCACGCAGTCCTCATAATTACATCACATGCCATAAACCATACACTCATCACATGAAATCTAGGTCCATGATCATCCATCCACACGTCAACACATCACATGTATCAATAAGCAATATCACATAATTACTTATGAAATACTTTTATTTCAAAAATATAATAATTATATTTGAAAACCATTTAACTAAACAATTTAGCTAATATGAAAACATCTAATCAACATTAGATAAACGTCATTCACTGTTGCTGCATGAATTCGCCAAAATTTACTGTTAATTAATTTAATGAGAATCACACTCTCAAACTAATTAATATGTATTAATTAGATAAGAAAAAATAACTAAAACAATTTTATAATTTCCTTAAACTAATTAAACATGGGTCAAACATCTGAAAATTAATTTACAGAGAGCTAAACATTTTAGAACCTCAAAATAAATTTTCAAAAAATTTTTCTAGAATTTTTAAAGAAAATTTTCTGGCTTTTAAACAATTTAAAACATTTTAAAATCTTAAAAGGGGGGAAATGGGCGGTCGGATACGGCACGGGCCGGATCCGCCCGCGACCCGCGGGGGACCGCGCGCGACTTACCTGCAGGCGGACCCGCGCGCGGCCCGCGAGGGATCCGCGTGCGGTCGCGGGGGACCCGCACGGGGCTCCCCTCCCGCTCGAACGGGGGGCCGCGCGTGGCTAGGGTGAAACCCTAGCCGCCGTCTCCCTCCGGCGCAGGGCGGCCCCGCCGGCCCCGCACCGCCACCGATGGCCGCAGACGGCGCCGGCGACGCGGAGGCCGCCTGCCAAGGCCCCCAAACCCCCAGAAAAACCCGTAAAACCCCAAAAAATCTGCAGAAATTGCCCCTTCTTGGACTGTCCAAGAAGCATGGCGGCGGCATCTTGCAGAGGGCCGTATGACCTCCACAGAGGGCCAAACGATGCCACAAAGGGTTCTTCGCAATGCCCTTGGTACAGGTAACGATTCCTATGTACCAAACAGGAAGTGCACATCCCATGTGAGACCCAAGAACGCAGCAAACTTGGCGATTCATGCAGAATGCGAATCGACAAAAATGCATGAAATAACATTCATATGGTGCCGATTCCGACCGAGCCAGCAACCTGGCTCTGATACCACTGTAAGAAATTGATCAGATCACAATGAAAATCGTGATTCCCTCATTTGATATCGTTGCCAGTGGTCGGAATCGAACAAACACGGAAAACCTGCACGTAGGAAGATCCGATCTTTACCTTTGCGGGGTTGCGAAACTCCCGAACCTGGGGAGGTGGTAGTGCTGGAGGCGCTGGTGCTTCAAGCCGTTCAGGTGTCCGGCCTCTAGATGTATCCACGCGAACTCCAGGACGCAGACGGGATCTCCTCGGTCTCCACGCATCTCTCGGATCTCAGCTCCACCATGTGCCAGGAGAGAGAAGAGGTGGGGGCGCCCTAAGGAGAGAGAGGAGGGGGGCAGCCAAGAGAGAAGATCTGTAGCCTGGCCCAGGGTTTGACTCTCCACATATATTCATAGACACTGCAGTTTTTCACAAAAACCCAGTTATTGTCTATAACGACCATCTGCCCAGTCTGCTCGAAATCTATTGCGTGTGACCCTCTAGGCCCAAGTGCTAGTCCAATTTTCAGCACATTAAGTCCAATAACTCTTTATTGACTTACTGTAATTAATTAATTACACAATCGATTATCGTCTCACGATAATTGACCGGGCTTCCAATCAAGTTGGGTGCCAAGCAACACCACTTGATCCTGGAAAGCATTGGGGTTCGGCAACCTAATCAAGGAACCCTTTCTGTCAACAGTTACCACGTGACTATAGTTCTTCGCTCGTACAATGCTCCCGAGTGCACTTAGGGTATGGTCAACTGTCAAACCCTAATATGCGCACTCACTTGGATTAGATGCCGCATAACAATATCAGAAAACTCCTTTTCTGATAAGTAGTCATGCCTTGGCCAGGGACTATCAGGCATCTTTCCTTAGAGCATTCACTCTCTTATTACCGAGAGCGAGCGATCCCATATTGACCGCACAATCATCTTCGAAGGTATTCCGCTAGATCCGAAACTTAACTAATTAAGACCTCATGGCTAGAGATTTATAAGTTAAGGTCAAAACCCAGAAGTCCACCAACAAGGTGTCCTTGGTGTCTCAGGTCTAAGAACCAATCATGCCACTGTGACAATGAATCTAGCTGGTTGACAGTTAGGTAATATTACCATCGAGCGATTCATAACGGATCAGTTCAGTGAACTCATTCTCCAATGAGCACCTACAGATTCACTTTGTGTCTCCACACAAGTGGACTATGAGACCAGCTACCCTCATCTATGAGCAGGTGCAACCTGTACTAGTCTAACCGGATATTCGATGTCCTTCTCGAATATCCTCCGACTAGAACAATTAAGTACACGTTAAGGATATTAATCCCATGTTATGATCTCATCACAATTAAATCCATTGCGCATATTCATGGACTTCATAATGAAACGATAAACGAATTACACATATGAATATAAAAGCCTTATTATTATTATTAAAGAACAAGAATGTACAGTTATGATTGGCTTGAGGACACACATAACTAATAGTATTTGGATTATGGAAATGAAATAAAGGTTATTTGGCTGGCAATCTTATTGTCTCACGTCTTGTGTTATATTTAGATGTTACTCTAAATAC